>CM049573.1:0-183064 GCA_027123335.1 Amphiprion clarkii
AAATTTAAACGTCTTTTCTTATTCTCCTTCTTTCTGCAGGTTTTCTTCTAATTTCTCAGTTTTTTCCTCTAAATTTAACGTCTTTCTGCAGGTTTTGTTCTAATTTCTCAGTTTTTCCTCTAAATTTAACGTCTTTCTGCAGGTTTTGTTCTAATTTCTCAGTTTTTCCTCTAAATTTAACGTCTTTCTGCAGGTTTTGTTCTAATTTCTCAGTTTTTCTCTTAAATTTAACGTCTTTCTGCAGGTTTTGTTCTAATTTCTCAGTTTTTCCTTTAAATTTAACGTCTTTCTCTGCAGGTTTTGTTCTAATTTCTCAGTTTTTCCTTCTAAATTTAACGTCTTTCTGCAGGTTTTGTTCTAATTTCTCAGTTTTTTCCTTCTAAATTTAACGTCTTTCTGCAGGTTTTGTTCTAATTTCTCAGTTTTTCCTCTAAATTTAACGTCTTTCTGCAGGTTTTGTTCTAATTTCTCAGTTTTTTCCTTTAAATTTAACGTCTTTCTGCAGGTTTTGTTCTAATTTCTCAGTTTTTCCTTCTAAATTTAACGTCTTTCTGCAGGTTTTGTTCTAATTTCTCAGTTTTTCCTCTAAATTTAACGTCTTTCTGCAGGTTTTGTTCTAATTTCTCAGTTTTTCCTTCTAAATTTAACGTCTTTCTGCAGGTTTTGTTCTAATTTCTCAGTTTTTCCTTCTAAATTTAACGTCTTTCTGCAGGTTTTGTTCTAATTTCTCAGTTTTTCCTCTAAATTTAACGTCTTTCTGCAGGTTTTGTTCTAATTTCTCAGTTTTTCCTTCTAAATTTAACGTCTTTCTGCAGGTTTTGTTCTAATTTCTCAGTTTTTCCTTTAAATTTAACGTCTTTCTGCAGGTTTTGTTCTAATTTCTCAGTTTTTTCCTCTAAATTTAACGTCTTTCTGCAGGTTTTGTTCTAATTTCTCAGTTTTTCCTTCTAAATTTAACGTCTTTCTGCAGGTTTTGTTCTAATTTCTCAGTTTTTCCTCTAAATTTAACGTCTTTCTGCAGGTTTTGTTCTAATTTCTCAGTTTTTCCTCTAAATTTAACGTCTTTCTGCAGGTTTTGTTCTAATTTCTCAGGTTTTCTTCTAATTTCTCAGTTTTTCCTCTAAATTTAACGTCTTTCTGCAGGTTTTGTTCTAATTTCTCAGTTTTTCCTTTAAATTTAACGTCTTTCTGCAGGTTTTGTTCTAATTTCTCAGTTTTTTCCTTCTAAATTTAACGTCTTTCTGCAGGTTTTGTTCTAATTTCTCAGTTTTTCCTCTAAATTTAACGTCTTTCTGCAGGTTTTGTTCTAATTTCTCAGTTTTTTTCCTCTAAATTTAACGTCTTTCTGCAGGTTTTGTTCTAATTTCTCAGTTTTTCCTCTAAATTTAACGTCTTTCTGCAGGTTTTGCTTCTAATTTCTCAGTTTTTCCTCTAAATTTAACGTCTTTCTGCAGGTTTTGTTCTAATTTCTCAGTTTTTCCTTCTAAATTTAACGTCTTTCTGCAGGTTTTGTTCTAATTTCTCAGGTTTTGTTCTAATTTCTCAGTTTTTTCCTCTAAATTTAACGTCTTTCTGCAGGTTTTGTTCTAATTTCTCAGTTTTTCCTCTAAATTTAACGTCTTTCTGCAGGTTTTGTTCTAATTTCTCAGTTTTTCCTCTAAATTTAACGTCTTTCTGCAGGTTTTTTCTAATTTCTCAGTTTTTCCTTTAAATTTAACGTCTTTCTCAGGTTTCTTCTATTTCTCAGGTTTTGTTCTAATTTCTCAGTTTTTCCTTCTAAATTTAACGTCTTTCTGCAGGTTTTGTTCTAATTTCTCAGTTTTTTCCTCTAAATTTAACGTCTTTCTGCAGGTTTTGTTCTAATTTCTCAGTTTTTCCTCTAAATTTAACGTCTTTCTGCAGGTTTTGTTCTAATTTCTCAGTTTTTCCTCTAAATTTAACGTCTTTCTGCAGGTTTTGTTCTAATTTCTCAGTTTTTCCTTTAAATTTAACGTCTTTCTGCAGGTTTTGTTCTAATTTCTCAGTTTTTTCCTCTAAATTTAACGTCTTTCTGCAGGTTTTGTTCTAATTTCTCAGTTTTTCCTTTAAATTTAACGTCTTTCTGCAGGTTTTGTTCTAATTTCTCAGTTTTTTTCCTTCTAAATTTAACGTCTTTCTGCAGGTTTTGTTCTAATTTCTCAGTTTTTCCTTCTAAATTTAACGTCTTTCTGCAGGTTTTGTTCTAATTTCTCAGTTTTTCCTCTAAATTTAACGTCTTTCTGCAGGTTTTGTTCTAATTTCTCAGTTTTTCCTCTAAATTTAACGTCTTTCTGCAGGTTTTGTTCTAATTTCTCAGTTTTTCCTCTAAATTTAACGTCTTTCTGCAGGTTTTGTTCTAATTTCTCAGTTTTTTCTCTTTTCTTCTGCAGGTTTTGTTCTAATTTCTCAGTTTTTCCTCTAAATTTAACGTCTTTCTGCAGGTTTTGTTCTAATTTCTCAGTTTTTCCTCTAAATTTAACGTCTTTCTGCAGGTTTTGTTCTAATTTCTCATCCTAAATTTAACGTCTTTCTGCAGGTTTTGTTCTAATTTCTCAGTTTTTCTCTAAATTTAACGTCTTTCTGCAGGTTTTGTTCTAATTTCTCAGTTTTTCCTCTAAATTTAACGTCTTTCTGCAGGTTTTGTTCTAATTTCTCAGTTTTTCCTCTAAATTTAACGTCTTTCTGCAGGTTTTGTTCTAATTTCTCAGTTTTTTCCTCTAAATTTAACGTCTTTCTGCAGGTTTTGTTCTAATTTCTCAGTTTTTCCTTCTAAATTTAACGTCTTTCTGCAGGTTTTGTTCTAATTTCTATTTCAGTTTTTCCTCTAAATTTAACGTCTTTCTGCAGGTTTTGTTCTAATTTCTCAGTTTTTCCTCTAAATTTAACGTCTTTCTGCAGGTTTTGTTCTAATTTCTCAGTTTTTCCTCTAAATTTAACGTCTTTCTGCAGGTTTTGTTCTAATTTCTCAGTTTTTTCCTCTAAATTTAACGTCTTTCTGCAGGTTTTGTTCTAATTTCTCAGTTTTTTTTCCTTCTAAATTTAACGTCTTTCTGCAGGTTTTGTTCTAATTTCTCAGTTTTTCCTCTAAATTTAACGTCTTTCTGCAGGTTTTGTTCTAATTTCTCAGTTTTTTCCTTTAAATTTAACGTCTTTCTGCAGGTTTTGTTCTAATTTCTCAGTTTTTCCTCTAAATTTAACGTCTTTCTGCAGGTTTTGTTCTAATTTCTCAGTTTTTCTTCTAAATTTAACGTCTTTCTGCAGGTTTTGTTCTAATTTCTCAGTTTTTCCTTCTAAATTTAACGTCTTTCTGCAGGTTTTGTTCTAATTTCTCAGTTTTTCCTCTAAATTTAACGTCTTTCTGCAGGTTTTGTTCTAATTTCTCAGTTTTTCCTCTAAATTTAACGTCTTTCTGCAGGTTTTGTTCTAATTTCTCAGTTTTTCCTTCTAAATTTAACGTCTTTCTGCAGGTTTTGTTCTAATTTCTCAGTTTTTCCTCTAAATTTAACGTCTTTCTGCAGGTTTTGTTCTAATTTCTCAGTTTTTCCTCTAAATTTAACGTCTTTCTGCAGGTTTTGTTCTAATTTCTCAGGTTTTTCTTCTAAGTTTTGCTTTTCTCAGTTTTTCCTCTAAATTTAACGTCTTTCTGCAGGTTTTGTTCTAATTTCTCAGTTTTTCCTCTAAATTTAACGTCTTTCTGCAGGTTTTGTTCTAATTTCTCAGTTTTTCCTCTAAATTTAACGTCTTTCTGCAGGTTTTGTTCTAATTTCTCAGTTTTTCCTCTAAATTTAACGTCTTTCTGCAGGTTTTGTTCTAATTTCTCAGTTTTTCCTTTAAATTTAACGTCTTTCTGCAGGTTTTGTTCTAATTTCTCAGTTTTTCCTCTAAATTTAACGTCTTTCTGCAGGTTTTGTTCTAATTTCTCAGTTTTTTCCTCTAAATTTAACGTCTTTCTGCAGGTTTTGTTCTAATTTCTCAGTTTTTCCTCTAAATTTAACGTCTTTCTGCAGGTTTTGTTCTAATTTCTCAGTTTTTCCTCTAAATTTAACGTCTTTCTGCAGGTTTTGTTCTAATTTCTCAGTTTTTCCTTCTAAATTTAACGTCTTTCTGCAGGTTTTGTTCTAATTTCTCAGTTTTTCCTCTAAATTTAACGTCTTTCTGCAGGTTTTGTTCTAATTTCTCAGTTTTTCCTCTAAATTTAACGTCTTTCTGCAGGTTTTGTTCTAATTTCTCAGTTTTTCCTTCTAAATTTAACGTCTTTCTGCAGGTTTTGTTCTAATTTCTCAGTTTTTCCTCTAAATTTAACGTCTTTCTGCAGGTTTTGTTCTAATTTCTCAGTTTTTCCTCTAAATTTAACGTCTTTCTGCAGGTTTTGTTCTAATTTCTCAGTTTTTCTCTAAGTTTTTCCTTAAATTTAACGTCTTTCTGCAGGTTTTGTTCTAATTTCTCAGTTTTTCCTCTAAATTTAACGTCTTTCTGCAGGTTTTGTTCTAATTTCTCAGTTTTTCCTCTAAATTTAACGTCTTTCTGTTTTGTTCTAATTTCTCAGTTTTTCCTCTAAATTTAACGTCTTTCTGCAGGTTTTGTTCTAATTTCTCAGTTTTTCCTTTAAATTTAACGTCTTTCTGCAGGTTTTGTTCTAATTTCTCAGTTTTTCCTTTAAATTTAACGTCTTTCTGCAGGTTTTGTTCTAATTTCTCAGTTTTTCCTCTAAATTTAACGTCTTTCTGCAGGTTTTGTTCTAATTTCTCAGTTTTTCCTCTAAATTTAACGTCTTTCTGCAGGTTTTGTTCTAATTTCTCAGTTTTTCCTTCTAAATTTAACGTCTTTCTGCAGGTTTTGTTCTAATTTCTCAGTTTTTCCTCTAAATTTAACGTCTTTCTGCAGGTTTTGTTCTAATTTCTCAGTTTTTCCTCTAAATTTAACGTCTTTCTGCAGGTTTTGTTCTAATTTCTCAGTTTTTCCTTTAAATTTAACGTCTTTCTGCAGGTTTTGTTCTAATTTCTCAGTTTTTCCTTAAATTTAACGTCTTTCTGCAGGTTTTGTTCTAATTTCTCAGTTTTTCCTTCTAAATTTAACGTCTTTCTGCAGGTTTTGTTCTAATTTCTCAGTTTTTCTTCTAAATTTAACGTCTTTCTGCAGGTTTTGTTCTAATTTCTCAGTTTTTCCTTCTAAATTTAACGTCTTTCTGCAGGTTTTGTTCTAATTTCTCAGTTTTTCCTCTAAATTTAACGTCTTTCTGCAGGTTTTCTTCTAATTTCTCAGTTTTTCCTCTAAATTTAACGTCTTTCTGCAGGTTTTGTTCTAATTTCTCAGTTTTTCCTCTAAATTTAACGTCTTTCTGCAGGTTTTGTCTAATTTCTCAGTTTTTCTTCTAAATTTAACGTCTTTCTGCAGGTTTTTTCTAATTTCTCAGTTTTTCCTCTAAATTTAACGTCTTCTGCAGGTTTTGTTCTAATTTCTCAGTTTTTCTTAATTTAACGTCTTTCTGCAGGTTTTTTCTAATTTCTCAGTTTTCCTCTAAATTTAACGTCTTTCTGCAGGTTTTGTTCTAATTTCTCAGTTTTTCCTTCTAAATTTAACGTCTTTCTGCAGGTTTTGTTCTAATTTCTCAGTTTTTTCCTCTAAATTTAACGTCTTTCTGCAGGTTTTGTTCTAATTTCTCAGTTTTTTCCTCTAAATTTAACGTCTTTCTGCAGGTTTTGTTCTAATTTCTCAGTTTTTCCTCTAAATTTAACGTCTTTCTGCAGGTTTTGTTCTAATTTCTCAGTTTTTCCTCTAAATTTAACGTCTTTCTGCAGGTTTTGTTCTAATTTCTCAGTTTTTCCTCTAAATTTAACGTCTTTCTGCAGGTTTTGTTCTAATTTCTTTTTCTAGTTTTTTCTCAGTTTTTCTTAAATTTAACGTCTTTCTGCAGGTTTTGTTCTAATTTCTCAGTTTTTCCTCTAAATTTAACGTCTTTCTGCAGGTTTTGTTCTAATTTCTCAGTTTTTCCTCTAAATTTAACGTCTTTCTGCAGGTTTTGTTCTAATTTCTCAGTTTTTCCTCTAAATTTAACGTCTTTCTGCAGGTTTTGTTCTAATTTCTTCTAGTTTTTTCCTTTAAATTTAACGTCTTTCTGCAGGTTTTGTTCTAATTTCTCAGTTTTTCCTCTAAATTTAACGTCTTTCTGCAGGTTTTGTTCTAATTTCTCAGTTTTTTCCTCTAAATTTAACGTCTTTCTGCAGGTTTTGTTCTAATTTCTCAGTTTTTCCTCTAAATTTAACGTCTTTCTGCAGGTTTTGTTCTAATTTCTCAGTTTTTCCTTTAAATTTAACGTCTTTCTGCAGGTTTTGTTCTAATTTCTCAGTTTTTCCTCTAAATTTAACGTCTTTCTGCAGGTTTTGTTCTAATTTCTCAGTTTTTCCTTTAAATTTAACGTCTTTCTGCAGGTTTTGTTCTAATTTCTCAGTTTTTCCTTCTAAATTTAACGTCTTTCTGCAGGTTTTGTTCTAATTTCTCAGTTTTTCCTCTAAATTTAACGTCTTTCTGCAGGTTTTGTTCTAATTTCTCAGTTTTTTCTTTTTTCCTTCTAAATTTAACGTCTTTCTGCAGGTTTTGTTCTAATTTCTCAGTTTTTTCCTTTAAATTTAACGTCTTTCTGCAGGTTTTGTTCTAATTTCTCAGTTTTTCCTTCTAAATTTAACGTCTTTCTGCAGGTTTTGTTCTAATTTCTAACGTCTTTCTCTTTCTGCAGGTTTTGTTCTAATTTCTCAGTTTTTCCTCTAAATTTAACGTCTTTTCTGCAGTTTTCTTCTTTCTGCAGGTTTTGTTCTAATTTCTCAGTTTTTCCTTCTAAATTTAACGTCTTTCTGCAGGTTTTGTTCTAATTTCTCAGTTTTTCCTTCTAAATTTAACGTCTTTCTGCAGGTTTTGTTCTAATTTCTCAGTTTTTCTTCTAAATTTAACGTCTTTCTGCAGGTTTTGTTCTAATTTCTCAGTTTTTCCTTTAAATTTAACGTCTTTCTGCAGGTTTTCTTCTAATTTCTCAGTTTTTCCTCTAAATTTAACGTCTTTCTGCAGGTTTTGTTCTAATTTCTCAGTTTTTCCTTCTAAATTTAACGTCTTTCTGCAGGTTTTGTTCTAATTTCTCAGTTTTTTCCTCTAAATTTAACGTCTTTCTGCAGGTTTTGTTCTAATTTCTCAGTTTTTCCTTCTAAATTTAACGTCTTTCTGCAGGTTTTGTTCTAATTTCTCAGTTTTTCCTTCTAAATTTAACGTCTTTCTGCAGGTTTTGTTCTAATTTCTCAGTTTTTCCTCTAAATTTAACGTCTTTCTGCAGGTTTTGTTCTAATTTCTCAGTTTTTCCTTCTAAATTTAACGTCTTTCTGCAGGTTTTGTTCTAATTTCTCAGTTTTTCCTTTAAATTTAACGTCTTTCTGCAGGTTTTGTTCTAATTTCTCAGTTTTTTCCTCTAAATTTAACGTCTTTCTGCAGGTTTTGTTCTAATTTCTCAGTTTTTCCTCTAAATTTAACGTCTTTCTGCAGGTTTTGTTCTAATTTCTCAGTTTTTCCTTCTAAATTTAACGTCTTTCTGCAGGTTTTGTTCTAATTTCTCAGTTTTTCCTCTAAATTTAACGTCTTTCTGCAGGTTTTGTTCTAATTTCTCAGTTTTTCCTCTAAATTTAACGTCTTTCTGCAGGTTTTGTTCTAATTTCTCAGTTTTTCCTCTAAATTTAACGTCTTTCTGCAGGTTTTGTTCTAATTTCTCAGTTTTTCCTCTAAATTTAACGTCTTTCTGCAGGTTTTGTTCTAATTTCTCAGTTTTTCCTTTAAATTTAACGTCTTTCTGCAGGTTTTGTTCTAATTTCTCAGTTTTTCCTCTAAATTTAACGTCTTTCTGCAGGTTTTGTTCTAATTTCTCAGTTTTTCTAATTTCTCTTTTCTCTAAATTTAACGTCTTTCTGCAGGTTTTGTTCTAATTTCTCAGTTTTTCCTCTAAATTTAACGTCTTTCTGCAGGTTTTTCTAATCGTCTTTTCTTTCCTTTAATTTAACGTCTTTCTGCAGGTTTTGTTCTAATTTCTCAGTTTTTCCTCTAAATTTAACGTCTTTCTGCAGGTTTTGTTCTAATTTCTCAGTTTTTCCTCTAAATTTAACGTCTTTCTGCAGGTTTTGTTCTAATTTCTCAGTTTTTCCTCTAAATTTAACGTCTTTCTGCAGGTTTTGTTCTAATTTCTCAGTTTTTCCTCTAAATTTAACGTCTTTCTGCAGGTTTTCTTCTAATTTCTCAGTTTTTCCTCTAAATTTAACGTCTTTCTGCAGGTTTTGTTCTAATTTCTCAGTTTTTCCTCTAAATTTAACGTCTTTCTGCAGGTTTTGTTCTAATTTCTCAGGTTTTTCCTCTAAATTTAACGTCTTTCTGCAGGTTTTGTTCTAATTTCTCAGTTTTTCCTCTAAATTTAACGTCTTTCTGCAGGTTTTGTTCTAATTTCTCAGTTTTTCCTCTAAATTTAACGTCTTCTTCTTTCTGCAGGTTTTGTTCTAATTTCTCAGTTTTTTCTATTTCCTTCTAAATTTAACGTCTTTCTGCAGGTTTTGTTCTAATTTCTCAGTTTTTCCTCTAAATTTAACGTCTTTCTGCAGGTTTGTCTTTCTCAGTTTTTCCTTCTAAATTTAACGTCTTTCTGCAGGTTTTGTTCTAATTTCTCAGTTTTTCCTTCTAAATTTAACGTCTTTCTGCAGGTTTTGTTCTAATTTCTCAGTTTTTCCTCTAAATTTAACGTCTTTCTGCAGGTTTTGTTCTAATTTCTCAGTTTTTCCTTAAATTTAACGTCTTTCTGCAGGTTTTGTTCTAATTTCTCAGTTTTTCCTCTAAATTTAACGTCTTTCTGCAGGTTTTGTTCTAATTTCTCAGTTTTTCCTCTAAATTTAACGTCTTTCTGCAGGTTTTGTTCTAATTTCTCAGTTTTTTCTTTTTCCTTCTAAATTTAACGTCCTTTCTGCAGGTTTTGTTCTAATTTCTCAGTTTTTCCTCTAAATTTAACGTCTTTCTGCAGGTTTTGTTCTAATTTCTCAGTTTTTCCTTCTAAATTTAACGTCTTTCTGCAGGTTTTGTTCTAATTTCTCAGTTTTTCCTCTAAATTTAACGTCTTTCTGCAGGTTTTGTTCTAATTTCTCAGTTTTTCCTTCTAAATTTAACGTCTTTCTGCAGGTTTTGTTCTAATTTCTCAGTTTTTCCTTCTAAATTTAACGTCTTTCTGCAGGTTTTGTTCTAATTTCTCAGTTTTTCCTCTAAATTTAACGTCTTTCTGCAGGTTTTGTTCTAATTTCTCAGTTTTTCCTCTAAATTTAACGTCTTTCTGCAGGTTTTGTTCTAATTTCTCAGTTTTTCCTCTAAATTTAACGTCTTTCTGCAGGTTTTGTTCTAATTTCTCAGTTTTTCCTTTAAATTTAACGTCTTTCTGCAGGTTTTGTTCTAATTTCTCAGTTTTTTTCTCATTTCTAAATTTAACGTTTTTCTCTAATTTACGTCTTCTGCAGGTTTTGTTCTAATTTCTCAGTTTTTCCTCTAAATTTAACGTCTTTCTGCAGGTTTTGTTCTAATTTCTCAGTTTTTCCTCTAAATTTAACGTCTTTCTGCAGGTTTTGTTCTAATTTCTCAGTTTTTCCTTTAAATTTAACGTCTTTCTGCAGGTTTTGTTCTAATTTCTCAGTTTTTCCTCTAAATTTAACGTCTTTCTGCAGGTTTTGTTCTAATTTCTCAGTTTTTCCTCTAAATTTAACGTCTTTCTGCAGGTTTTGTTCTAATTTCTCAGTTTTTCCTTCTAAATTTAACGTCTTTCTGCAGGTTTTGTTCTAATTTCTCAGTTTTTCCTTCTAAATTTAACGTCTTTCTGCAGGTTTTGTTCTAATTTCTCAGTTTTTCCTCTAAATTTAACGTCTTTCTGCAGGTTTTGTTCTAATTTCTCAGTTTTTCCTCTAAATTTAACGTCTTTCTGCAGGTTTTGTTCTAATTTCTCAGTTTTTCCTCTAAATTTAACGTCTTTCTGCAGGTTTTGTTCTAATTTCTCAGTTTTTCCTCTAAATTTAACGTCTTTCTGCAGGTTTTGTTCTAATTTCTCAGTTTTTCCTCTAAATTTAACGTCTTTCTGCAGGTTTTGTTCTAATTTCTCAGTTTTTCCTCTAAATTTAACGTCTTTCTGCAGGTTTTGTTCTAATTTCTCAGTTTTTCTTCTAAATTTAACGTCTTTCTGCAGGTTTTCGTTCTAATTTCTCAGTTTTTTCCTTAAATTTAACGTCTTTCTCGTCTTTCTGCAGGTTTTGTTCTAATTTCTCAGTTTTTCTATTTCTCAGTTTTTCCTCAAATTTAACGTCTTTCTGCAGGTTTTGTTCTAATTTCTCAGTTTTTCCTTTAAATTTAACGTCTTTCTGCAGGTTTTGTTCTAATTTCTCAGTTTTTCCTTCTAAATTTAACGTCTTTCTGCAGGTTTTGTTCTAATTTCTAATTTCTCAGTTTTTCCTCTAAATTTAACGTCTTTCTGCAGGTTTTGTTCTAATTTCTCAGTTTTTCCTCTAAATTTAACGTCTTTCTGCAGGTTTTGTTCTAATTTCTCAGTTTTTCCTCTAAATTTAACGTCTTTCTGCAGGTTTTGTTCTAATTTCTCAGTTTTTCCTCTAAATTTAACGTCTTTCTGCAGGTTTTGTTCTAATTTCTCAGGTTTTGTTCTAATTTCTCAGTTTTTTCCTTCTAAATTTAACGTCTTTCTGCAGGTTTTGTTCTAATTTCTCAGTTTTCTCAGTTTTTTCCTTCTAAATTTAACGTCTTTCTGCAGGTTTTGTTCTAATTTCTCAGTTTTTCCTTTAAATTTAACGTCTTTCTGCAGGTTTTGTTCTAATTTCTCAGTTTTTCCTCTAAATTTAACGTCTTTCTGCAGGTTTTGTTCTAATTTCTCAGTTTTTCCTCTAAATTTAACGTCTTTCTGCAGGTTTTGTTCTAATTTCTCAGTTTTTCCTCTAAATTTAACGTCTTTCTGCAGGTTTTGTTCTAATTTCTCAGTTTTTCCTCTAAATTTAACGTCTTTCTGCAGGTTTTGTTCTAATTTCTCAGTTTTTCCTCTAAATTTAACGTCTTTCTGCAGGTTTTGTTCTAATTTCTCAGTTTTTCCTTTAAATTTAACGTCTTTCTGCAGGTTTTGTTCTAATTTTTCTGTTTTTCCTTCTAAATTTAACGTCTTTCTGCAGGTTTTCTTCTAATTTCTCAGTTTTTCCTCTAAATTTAACGTCTTTCTGCAGGTTTTGTTCTAATTTCTCAGTTTTTCCTCTAAATTTAACGTCTTTCTGCAGGTTTTGTTCTAATTTCTCAGTTTTTCCTCTAAATTTAACGTCTTTCTGCAGGTTTTGTTCTAATTTCTCAGTTTTTCCTCTAAATTTAACGTCTTTCTGCAGGTTTTGTTCTAATTTCTCAGTTTTTCCTCTAAATTTAACGTCTTTCTGCAGGTTTTGTTCTAATTTCTCAGTTTTTCCTCTAAATTTAAGTATTTACGTCTTTCTGCAGGTTTTGTTCTAATTTCTCAGTTTTTCCTCTAAATTTAACGTCTTTCTGCAGGTTTTGTTCTAATTTCTCAGTTTTTCCTCTAAATTTAACGTCTTTCTGCAGGTTTTGTTCTAATTTCTCAGTTTTTCCTCTAAATTTAACGTCTTTCTGCAGGTTTTGTTCTAATTTCTCAGTTTTTCCTCTAAATTTAACGTCTTTCTGCAGGTTTTGTTCTAATTTCTCAGTTTTTTTTTCCTCTTAAATTTAACGTCTTTCTGCAGGTTTTGTTCTAATTTCTCATGTTTTTCCTCTAAATTTAACGTCTTTCTGCAGGTTTTGTTCTAATTTCTCAGTTTTTCCTCTAAATTTAACGTCTTTCTGCAGGTTTTGTTCTAATTTCTCAGTTTTTCCTTAAATTTAACGTCTTTCTGCAGGTTTTGTTCTAATTTCTCAGTTTTTCCTCTAAATTTAACGTCTTTCTGCAGGTTTTGTTCTAATTTCTCAGTTTTTCCTCTAAATTTAACGTCTTTCTGCAGGTTTTGTTCTAATTTCTCAGTTTTTCCTTTAAATTTAACGTCTTTCTGCAGGTTTTGTTCTAATTTCTCAGTTTTTCCTCTAAATTTAACGTCTTTCTGCAGGTTTTGTTCTAATTTCTCAGTTTTTCCTCTAAATTTAACGTCTTTCTGCAGGTTTTGTTCTAATTTCTCAGTTTTTTTCAATTTAACGTCTTTCTGCAGGTTTTGTTCTAATTTCTCAGTTTTTCCTCTAAATTTAACGTCTTTCTGCAGGTTTTGTTCTAATTTCTCAGTTTTTCCTCTAAATTTAACGTCTTTCTGCAGGTTTTGTTCTAATTTCTCAGTTTTTCCTCTAAATTTAACGTCTTTCTGCAGGTTTTGTTCTAATTTCTCAGTTTTTCCTCTAAATTTAACGTCTTTCTGCAGGTTTTGTTCTAATTTCTCAGTTTTTTTTTCCTTTAAATTTAACGTCTTTCTGCAGGTTTTGTTCTAATTTCTCAGTTTTTCCTTTAAATTTAACGTCTTTCTGCAGGTTTTGTTCTAATTTCTCAGTTTTTCCTTCTAAATTTAACGTCTTTCTGCAGGTTTTGTTCTAATTTCTCAGTTTTTCCTTCTAAATTTAACGTCTTTCTGCAGGTTTTCTTCTAATTTCTCAGTTTTTCCTCTAAATTTAACGTCTTTCTGCAGGTTTTGTTCTAATTTCTCAGTTTTTCCTTTAAATTTAACGTCTTTCTGCAGGTTTTGTTCTAATTTCTCAGTTTTTCTTCTAAATTTAACGTCTTTCTGCAGGTTTTGTTCTAATTTCTCAGTTTTTCCTCTAAATTTAACGTCTTTCTGCAGGTTTTGTTCTAATTTCTCAGTTTTTCCTCTAAATTTAACGTCTTTCTGCAGGTTTTGTTCTAATTTCTCAGTTTTTCCTTAAATTTAACGTCTTTCTGCAGGTTTTGTTCTAATTTCTCAGTTTTTCCTCTAAATTTAACGTCTTTCTGCAGGTTTTGTTCTAATTTCTCAGTTTTTCCTCTAAATTTAACGTCTTTCTGCAGGTTTTGTTCTAATTTCTCAGTTTTTCCTTCTAAATTTAACGTCTTTCTGCAGGTTTTGTTCTAATTTCTCAGTTTTTCCTTCTAAATTTAACGTCTTTCTGCAGGTTTTGTTCTAATTTCTCAGTTTTTCCTCTAAATTTAACGTCTTTCTGCAGGTTTTGTTCTAATTTCTCAGTTTTTCCTCTAAATTTAACGTCTTTCTGCAGGTTTTGTTCTAATTTCTCAGTTTTTCCTTAGTTTTGTTCTATTTCTCAGTTTTTCCTCTAAATTTAACGTCTTTCTGCAGGTTTTGTTCTAATTTCTCAGTTTTTCCTCTAAATTTAACGTCTTTCTGCAGGTTTTGTTCTAATTTCTCAGTTTTTCCTCTAAATTTAACGTCTTTCTGCAGGTTTTGTTCTAATTTCTCAGTTTTTCCTTCTAAATTTAACGTCTTTCTGCAGGTTTTGTTCTAATTTCTCAGTTTTTCCTCTAAATTTAACGTCTTTCTGCAGGTTTTGTTCTAATTTCTCAGTTTTTCCTCTAAATTTAACGTCTTTCTGCAGGTTTTGTTCTAATTTCTCACAGTTTTTTCCTTTAAATTTAACGTCTTTCTGCAGGTTTTGTTCTAATTTCTCAGTTTTTCCTCTAAATTTAACGTCTTTCTGCAGGTTTTGTTCTAATTTCTCAGTTTTTCCTCTAAATTTAACGTCTTTCTGCAGGTTTTGTTCTAATTTCTCAGTTTTTCCTCTAAATTTAACGTCTTTCTGCAGGTTTTGTTCTAATTTCTCAGTTTTTCCTCTAAATTTAACGTCTTTCTGCAGGTTTTGTTCTAATTTCTCAGTTTTTCCTTCTAAATTTAACGTCTTTCTGCAGGTTTTGTTCTAATTTCTCAGTTTTTCCTCTAAATTTAACGTCTTTCTGCAGGTTTTGTTCTAATTTCTCAGTTTTTCCTCTAAATTTAACGTCTTTCTGCAGGTTTTGTTCTAATTTCTCAGTTTTTCCTTCTAAATTTAACGTCTTTCTGCAGGTTTTGTTCTAATTTCTCAGTTTTTCCTCTAAATTTAACGTCTTTCTGCAGGTTTTGTTCTAATTTCTCAGTTTTTCCTCTAAATTTAACGTCTTTCTGCAGGTTTTGTTCTAATTTCTCAGTTTTTCTTTAAATTTAACGTCTTTCTGCAGGTTTTCCTTCTAAATTTAACGTTCTTTCTCAGTTTTTTCTAAATTTAACGTCTTTCTGCAGGTTTTGTTCTAATTTCTCAGTTTTTCTTCTAATTTACGTCTTCTGTTTTTCTTTAAATTTAACGTCTTTCTGCAGGTTTTGTTCTAATTTCTCAGTTTTTCCTCTAAATTTAACGTCTTTCTGCAGGTTTTGTTCTAATTTCTCAGTTTTTCCTTCTAAATTTAACGTCTTTCTGCAGGTTTTGTTCTAATTTCTCAGTTTTTCCTCTAAATTTAACGTCTTTCTGCAGGTTTTGTTCTAATTTCTCAGTTTTTCTTCTAAATTTAACGTCTTTCTGCAGGTTTTGTTCTAATTTCTCAGTTTTTCCTCTAAATTTAACGTCTTTCTGCAGGTTTTGTTCTAATTTCTCAGTTTTTCCTTCTAAATTTAACGTCTTTCTGCAGGTTTTGTTCTAATTTCTCAGTTTTTTCCTTCTAAATTTAACGTCTTTCTGCAGGTTTTGTTCTAATTTCTCAGTTTTTCCTTCTAAATTTAACGTCTTTCTGCAGGTTTTGTTCTAATTTCTCAGTTTTTCCTCTAAATTTAACGTCTTTCTGCAGGTTTTGTTCTAATTTCTCAGTTTTTCCTCTAAATTTAACGTCTTTCTGCAGGTTTTGTTCTAATTTCTCAGTTTTTCCTCTAAATTTAACGTCTTTCTGCAGGTTTTGTTCTAATTTCTCAGTTTTTCCTCTAAATTTAACGTCTTTCTGCAGGTTTTCTTCTAATTTCTCAGTTTTTCCTTTAAATTTAACGTCTTTCTGCAGGTTTTGTTCTAATTTCTCAGTTTTTTCCTCTAAATTTAACGTCTTTCTGCAGGTTTTGTTCTAATTTCTCAGTTTTTCCTCTAAATTTAACGTCTTTCTGCAGGTTTTGTTCTAATTTCTCAGTTTTTCCTCTAAATTTAACGTCTTTCTGCAGGTTTTGTTCTAATTTCTCAGTTTTTCCTCTAAATTTAACGTCTTTCTGCAGGTTTTGTTCTAATTTCTCAGTTTTTCCTCTAAATTTAACGTCTTTCTGCAGGTTTTGTTCTAATTTCTCAGTTTTTCCTCTAAATTTAACGTCTTTCTGCAGGTTTTGTTCTAATTTCTCAGTTTTTCCTTCTAAATTTAACGTCTTTCTGCAGGTTTTGTTCTAATTTCTCAGTTTTTCCTCTAAATTTAACGTCTTTCTGCAGGTTTTCTTCTAATTTCTCAGTTTTTCCTCTAAATTTAACGTCTTTCTGCAGGTTTTGTTCTAATTTCTCAGCAGGTTTTTTCTAATTTCTCAGTTTTTCTTAAATTTAACGTCTTTCTGCAGGTTTTGTTCTAATTTCTCAGTTTTTCCTCTAAATTTAACGTCTTTCTGCAGGTTTTGTTCTAATTTCTCAGTTTTTCCTCTAAATTTAACGTCTTTCTGCAGGTTTTGTTCTAATTTCTCAGTTTTTCCTCTAAATTTAACGTCTTTCTGCAGGTTTTGTTCTAATTTCTCAGTTTTTCCTTCTAAATTTAACGTCTTTCTGCAGGTTTTGTTCTAATTTCTCAGTTTTTCCTCTAAATTTAACGTCTTTCTGCAGGTTTTGTTCTAATTTCTCAGTTTTTCCTCTAAATTTAACGTCTTTCTGCAGGTTTTGTTCTAATTTCTCAGTTTTTCCTCTAAATTTAACGTCTTTCTGCAGGTTTTGTTCTAATTTCTCAGTTTTTCCTCTAAATTTAACGTCTTTCTGCAGGTTTTGTTCTAATTTCTCAGTTTTTCCTCTAAATTTAACGTCTTTCTGCAGGTTTTGTTCTAATTTCTCAGTTTTTCCTTCTAAATTTAACGTCTTTCTGCAGGTTTTGTTCTAATTTCTCAGTTTTTCCTCTAAATTTAACGTCTTTCTGCAGGTTTTGTTCTAATTTCTCAGTTTTTCCTCTAAATTTAACGTCTTTCTGCAGGTTTTCTTCTAATTTCTCAGTTTTTCTAATTTTCTCTTTTCTAATTTCAGTTTTCTAAATTTAACGTCTTTCTGCAGGTTTTGTTCTAATTTCTCAGTTTTTCCTTCTAAATTTAACGTCTTTCTGCAGGTTTTGTTCTAATTTCTCAGTTTTTCCTCTAAATTTAACGTCTTTCTGCAGGTTTTGTTCTAATTTCTCAGTTTTTCTTTTTCTTCCTTAAATTTAACGTCTTTCTGCAGGTTTTGTTCTAATTTCTCAGTTTTTCCTCTAAATTTAACGTCTTTCTGCAGGTTTTGTTCTAATTTCTCAGTTTTTCCTCTAAATTTAACGTCTTTCTGCAGGTTTTGTTCTAATTTCTCAGTTTTTCCTTTAAATTTAACGTCTTTCTGCAGGTTTTGTTCTAATTTCTCAGTTTTTCCTCTAAATTTAACGTCTTTCTCTTTCTGCAGGTTTTGTTCTAATTTCTCAGTTTTTCCTCTAAATTTAACGTCTTTCTGCAGGTTTTGTTCTAATTTCTCAGTTTTTCCTCTAAATTTAACGTCTTTCTGCAGGTTTTGTTCTAATTTCTCAGTTTTTCTTCTAAATTTAACGTCTTTCTGCAGGTTTTGTTCTAATTTCTCAGTTTTTCCTTCTAAATTTAACGTCTTTCTGCAGGTTTTGTTCTAATTTCTCAGTTTTTCCTCTAAATTTAACGTCTTTCTGCAGGTTTTGTTCTAATTTCTCAGTTTTTCCTTCTAAATTTAACGTCTTTCTGCAGGTTTTGTTCTAATTTCTCAGTTTTTCCTCTAAATTTAACGTCTTTCTGCAGGTTTTTCTAATCTATTTCTCAGTTTTTCCTTCTAATTTAACGTCTTTCTCATGCAGTTTTGTTCTAATTTCTCAGTTTTTCCTTCTAAATTTAACGTCTTTCTGCAGGTTTTGTTCTAATTTCTCAGTTTTTCCTTTAAATTTAACGTCTTTCTGCAGGTTTTGTTCTAATTTCTCAGTTTTTTCCTCTAAATTTAACGTCTTTCTGCAGGTTTTGTTCTAATTTCTCAGTTTTTCCTTTAAATTTAACGTCTTTCTGCAGGTTTTGTTCTAATTTCTCAGTTTTTCCTTCTAAATTTAACGTCTTTCTCCTTTCTGCAGGTTTTGTTCTAATTTCTCAGTTTTTCCTCTAAATTTAACGTCTTTCTGCAGGTTTTCTTCTAATTTCTCAGTTTTTCCTCTAAATTTAACGTCTTTCTGCAGGTTTTGTTCTAATTTCTCACGTTTTTCCTCTAAATTTAACGTCTTTCTGCAGGTTTTGTTCTAATTTCTCAGTTTTTCCTCTAAATTTAACGTCTTTCTGCAGGTTTTGTTCTAATTTCTCAGTTTTTCCTTTAAATTTAACGTCTTTCTGCAGGTTTTGTTCTAATTTCTCAGTTTTTCCTCTAAATTTAACGTCTTTCTGCAGGTTTTGTTCTAATTTCTCAGTTTTTCCTTCTAAATTTAACGTCTTTCTGCAGGTTTTGTTCTAATTTCTCAGTTTTTCCTCTAAATTTAACGTCTTTCTGCAGGTTTTGTTCTAATTTCTCAGTTTTTCCTTTAAATTTAACGTCTTTCTGCAGGTTTTGTTCTAATTTCTCAGTTTTTCCTCTAAATTTAACGTCTTTCTGCAGGTTTTGTTCTAATTTCTCAGTTTTTCCTCTAAATTTAACGTCTTTCTGCAGGTTTTGTTCTAATTTCTCAGTTTTTCCTCTAAATTTAACGTCTTTCTGCAGGTTTTGTTCTAATTTCTCAGTTTTTTCCTCTAAATTTAACGTCTTTCTGCAGGTTTTGTTCTAATTTCTCATCTTTTTCCTCTAAATTTAACGTCTTTCTGCAGGTTTTGTTCTAATTTCTCAGTTTTTTCCTCTAAATTTAACGTCTTTCTGCAGGTTTTGTTCTAATTTCTCAGTTTTTCCTTTAAATTTAACGTCTTTCTGCAGGTTTTGTTCTAATTTCTCAGTTTTTCCTTCTAAATTTAACGTCTTTCTGCAGGTTTTGTTCTAATTTCTCAGTTTTTCCTCTAAATTTAACGTCTTTCTGCAGGTTTTGTTCTAATTTCTCAGTTTTTCCTCTAAATTTAACGTCTTTCTGCAGGTTTTGTTCTAATTTCTCAGTTTTTCCTTCTAAATTTAACGTCTTTCTGCAGGTTTTGTTCTAATTTCTCAGTTTTTTCCTCTAAATTTAACGTCTTTCTGCAGGTTTTGTTCTAATTTCTCAGTTTTTCCTCTAAATTTAACGTCTTTCTGCAGGTTTTGTTCTAATTTCTCAGTTTTTCCTCTAAATTTAACGTCTTTCTGCAGGTTTTGTTCTAATTTCTCAGTTTTTCCTTCTAAATTTAACGTCTTTCTGCAGGTTTTGTTCTAATTTCTCAGTTTTTCCTCTAAATTTAACGTCTTTCTGCAGGTTTTGTTCTAATTTCTCAGTTTTTCCTTCTAAATTTAACGTCTTTCTGCAGGTTTTCTTCTAATTTCTCAGTTTTTCCTCTAAATTTAACGTCTTTCTGCAGGTTTTGTTCTAATTTCTCAGTTTTTCTTCTAAATTTAACGTCTTTCTGCAGGTTTTGTTCTAATTTCTCAGTTTTTCCTTAAATTTAACGTCTTTCTCTGCAGGTTTTGTTCTAATTTCTCAGTTTTTCCTTCTAAATTTAACGTCTTTCTGCAGGTTTTGTTCTAATTTCTCAGTTTTTCCTTTAAATTTAACGTCTTTCTCTTTTCTGCAGGTTTTGTTCTAATTTCTCAGTTTTTCCTCTAAATTTAACGTCTTTTCTGCAGGTTTTGTTCTAATTTCTCAGTTTTTCCTTTAAATTTAACGTCTTTCTGCAGGTTTTGTTCTAATTTCTCAGTTTTTCTTCTAAATTTAACGTCTTTCTGCAGGTTTTGTTCTAATTTCTCAGTTTTTCCTTCTAAATTTAACGTCTTTCTGCAGGTTTTGTTCTAATTTCTCAGTTTTTCCTCTAAATTTAACGTCTTTCTGCAGGTTTTGTTCTAATTTCTCAGTTTTTCCTCTAAATTTAACGTCTTTCTGCAGGTTTTGTTCTAATTTCTCAGTTTTTCCTCTAAATTTAACGTCTTTCTGCAGGTTTTGTTCTAATTTCTCAGTTTTTCCTCTAAATTTAACGTCTTTCTGCAGGTTTTGTTCTAATTTCTCAGTTTTTCCTCTAAATTTAACGTCTTTCTGCAGGTTTTGTTCTAATTTCTCAGTTTTTCCTCTAAATTTAACGTCTTTCTGCAGGTTTTCTTCTAATTTCTCAGTTTTTTCCTCTAAATTTAACGTCTTTCTGCAGGTTTTGTTCTAATTTCTCAGTTTTTCCTTCTAAATTTAACGTCTTTCTGCAGGTTTTGTTCTAATTTCTCAGTTTTTCCTCTAAATTTAACGTCTTTCTGCAGGTTTTGTTCTAATTTCTCAGTTTTTCCTTAAATTTAACTTTCTGCAGGTTTTGTTCTAATTTCTCAGTTTTTCCTCTAAATTTAACGTCTTTCTGCAGGTTTTGTTCTAATTTCTCAGTTTTTCCTCTAAATTTAACGTCTTTCTGCAGGTTTTGTTCTAATTTCTCAGTTTTTTCCTCTAAATTTAACGTCTTTCTGCAGGTTTTGTTCTAATTTCTCAGTTTTTCCTTCTAAATTTAACGTCTGCAGGTTTTGTTCTAATTTCTCAGTTTTTTCCTCTAAATTTAACGTCTTTCTGCAGGTTTTGTTCTAATTTCTCAGTTTTTCCTCTAAATTTAACGTCTTTCTGCAGGTTTTGTTCTAATTTCTCAGTTTTTCCTCTAAATTTAACGTCTTTCTGCAGGTTTTCTTCTAATTTCTCAGTTTTTTCCTTTAAATTTAACGTCTTTCTGCAGGTTTTGTTCTAATTTCTCAGTTTTTCCTCTAAATTTAACGTCTTTCTGCAGGTTTTGTTCTAATTCTCAGTTTTTCTCTAAATTTAACGTCTTTCTGCAGGTTTTGTTCTAATTTCTCAGTTTTTCCTCTAAATTTAACGTCTTTCTGCAGGTTTTTTCTAATTTCTCAGTTTTTCCTCTAAATTTAACGTCTTTCTGCAGGTTTTGTTCTAATTTCTCAGTTTTTCCTCTAAATTTAACGTCTTTCTGCAGGTTTTGTTCTAATTTCTCAGTTTTTCCTCTAAATTTAACGTCTTTCTGCAGGTTTTGTTCTAATTTCTCAGTTTTTCCTCTAAATTTAACGTCTTTCTGCAGGTTTTGTTCTAATTTCTCAGTTTTTTCCTCTAAATTTAACGTCTTTCTGCAGGTTTTGTTCTAATTTCTCAGTTTAATTTAACGTCTTTCTGCAGGTTTTGTTCTAATTTCTCAGTTTTTCCTCTAAATTTAACGTCTTTCTGCAGGTTTTGTTCTAATTTCTCAGTTTTTCCTTCTAAATTTAACGTCTTTCTGCAGGTTTTGTTCTAATTTCTCAGTTTTTTCCTCTAAATTTAACGTCTTTCTGCAGGTTTTGTTCTAATTTCTCTCAGTTTTTTTATTTCCTTCTAAATTTAACGTCTTTCTGCAGGTTTTGTTCTAATTTCTCAGTTTTTCCTCTAAATTTAACGTCTTTCTGCAGGTTTTGTTCTAATTTCTCAGTTTTTCCTCTAAATTTAACGTCTTTCTGCAGGTTTTGTTCTAATTTCTCAGTTTTTCCTCTAAATTTAACGTCTTTCTGCAGGTTTTGTTCTAATTTCTCAGTTTTTCCTCTAAATTTAACGTCTTTCTGCAGGTTTTGTTCTAATTTCTCAGTTTTTCCTTAAATTTAACGTCTTTCTGCAGGTTTTGTTCTAATTTCTCAGTTTTTCCTCTAAATTTAACGTCTTTCTGCAGGTTTTGTTCTAATTTCTCAGTTTTTTCCTTTAAATTTAACGTCTTTCTGCAGGTTTTGTTCTAATTTCTCAGTTTTTCCTCTAAATTTAACGTCTTTCTGCAGGTTTTGTTCTAATTTCTCAGTTTTTCCTCTAAATTTAACGTCTTTCTGCAGGTTTTGTTCTAATTTCTCAGTTTTTCCTTCTAAATTTAACGTCTTTCTGCAGGTTTTGTTCTAATTTCTCAGTTTTCTCTAAATTTAACGTCTTCTGCAGGTTTTTTCTAATTTCTCAGTTTTTCTTAAATTTAACGTCTTTCTGCAGGTTTTGTTCTAATTTCTCAGTTTTTCCTTCTAAATTTAACGTCTTTCTGCAGGTTTTGTTCTAATTTCTCAGTTTTTCCTCTAAATTTAACGTCTTTCTGCAGGTTTTGTTCTAATTTCTCAGTTTTTCCTTTAAATTTAACGAGGTTTTTTCTAATTTCTCAGTTTTTCCTCTAAATTTAACGTCTTTCTGCAGGTTTTGTTCTAATTTCTCAGTTTTTCCTCTAAATTTAACGTCTTTCTGCAGGTTTTGTTCTAATTTCTCAGTTTTTCCTTCTAAATTTAACGTCTTTCTGCAGGTTTTGTTCTAATTTCTCAGTTTTTCCTTCTAAATTTAACGTCTTTCTGCAGGTTTTGTTCTAATTTCTCAGTTTTTCCTCTAAATTTAACGTCTTTCTGCAGGTTTTGTTCTAATTTCTCAGTTTTTCCTCTAAATTTAACGTCTTTCTGCAGGTTTTGTTCTAATTTCTCAGTTTTTCCTCTAAATTTAACGTCTTTCTGCAGGTTTTGTTCTAATTTCTCAGTTTTTCCTTCTAAATTTAACGTCTTTCTGCAGGTTTTGTTCTAATTTCTCAGTTTTTCCTTTAAATTTAACGTCTTTCTGCAGTTTTCAGTTTTCTTTCTAATTTCTGCAGGTTTTCTTCTAATTTCTCAGTTTTTCCTTCTAAATTTAACGTTTTTCCTTTAAATTTAACGTCTTTCTGCAGGTTTTGTTCTAATTTCTCAGTTTTTCCTCTAAATTTAACGTCTTTCTGCAGGTTTTGTTCTAATTTCTCAGTTTTTTCCTTCTAAATTTAACGTCTTTCTGCAGGTTTTGTTCTAATTTCTCAGTTTTTCCTTCTAAATTTAACGTCTTTCTGCAGGTTTTGTTCTAATTTCTCAGTTTTTCCTCTAAATTTAACGTCTTTCTGCAGGTTTTGTTCTAATTTCTCAGTTTTTCCTTCTAAATTTAACGTCTTTCTGCAGGTTTTGTTCTAATTTCTCAGTTTTTCCTTCTAAATTTAACGTCTTTCTGCAGGTTTTGTTCTAATTTCTCAGTTTTTCCTTCTAAATTTAACGTCTTTCTGCAGGTTTTGTTCTAATTTCTCAGTTTTTCCTTCTAAATTTAACGTCTTTCTGCAGGTTTTGTTCTAATTTCTCAGTTTTTCCTCTAAATTTAACGTCTTTCTGCGAGGTTTTGTTCTAATTTCTCAGTTTTTTTCCTTAAATTTAACGTCTTTCTGCAGGTTTTCTTCTAATTTCTCGTTGTTCTATTCTCAGTTTTTCCTCTAAATTTAACGTCTTTCTGCAGGTTTTCGTTCTAATTTCTCAGTTTTTTCTATTCTCTTCTAAATTTAACGTCTTTCTGCAGGTTTTGTTCTAATTTCTCAGTTTTTCCTCTAAATTTAACGTCTTTCTGCAGGTTTTGTTCTAATTTCTCAGTTTTTCCTTTAAATTTAACGTCTTTCTGCAGGTTTTGTTCTAATTTCTCAGTTTTTTTTTCCTTCTAAATTTAACGTCTTTCTGCAGGTTTTGTTCTAATTTCTCAGTTTTTCCTCTAAATTTAACGTCTTTCTGCAGGTTTTGTTCTAATTTCTCAGTTTTTCCTTCTAAATTTAACGTCTTTCTGCAGGTTTTCTTCTAATTTCTCAGTTTTTCCTCTAAATTTAACGTCTTTCTGCAGGTTTTGTTCTAATTTCTCAGTTTTTCCTTCTAAATTTAACGTCTTTCTGCAGGTTTTGTTCTAATTTCTCAGTTTTTCCTCTAAATTTAACGTCTTTCTGCAGGTTTTGTTCTAATTTCTCAGTTTTTTTCCTTTAAATTTAACGTCTTTCTGCAGGTTTTGTTCTAATTTCTCAGTTTTTCTTCTAAATTTAACGTCTTTCTGCAGGTTTTGTTCTAATTTCTCAGTTTTTTCCTTTAAATTTAACGTCTTTCTGCAGGTTTTGTTCTAATTTCTCAGTTTTTCCTCTAAATTTAACGTCTTTCTGCAGGTTTTGTTCTAATTTCTCAGGTTTTTCTTCTAATTTTCTGCAGGTTTTGTTCTATTTCTCAGTTTTTCCTCTAAATTTAACGTCTTTCTGCAGGTTTTCTTCTAATTTCTCAGTTTTTCCTTCTAAATTTAACGTCTTTCTGCAGGTTTTGTTCTAATTTCTCAGTTTTTCCTTCTAAATTTAACGTCTTTCTGCAGGTTTTTTCCGTTTTTCTAAATTTCTCAGGTTTTTTAATTCTCGTTTTCCTTAAATTTAACGTCTTTCTGCAGGTTTTGTTCTAATTTCTCAGTTTTTCCTTCTAAATTTAACGTCTTTCTGCAGGTTTTGTTCTAATTTCTCAGTTTTTCCTCTAAATTTAACGTCTTTCTGCAGGTTTTGTTCTAATTTCTCAGTTTTTCCTTTAAATTTAACGTCTTTCTGCAGGTTTTGTTCTAATTTCTCAGTTTTTCCTCTAAATTTAACGTCTTTCTGCAGGTTTTGTTCTAATTTCTCAGTTTTTCCTTCTAAATTTAACGTCTTTCTGCAGGTTTTGTTCTAATTTCTCAGTTTTTCCTCTAAATTTAACGTCTTTCTGCAGGTTTTGTTCTAATTTCTCAGTTTTTCCTTCTAAATTTAACGTCTTTCTGCAGGTTTTGTTCTAATTTCTCAGTTTTTCCTCTAAATTTAACGTCTTTCTGCAGGTTTTGTTCTAATTTCTCAGTTTTTCCTCTAAATTTAACGTCTTTCTGCAGGTTTTGTTCTAATTTCTCAGTTTTTTCCTCTAAATTTAACGTCTTTCTGCAGGTTTTCTTCTAATTTCTCAGTTTTTCCTCTAAATTTAACGTCTTTCTGCAGGTTTTGTTCTAATTTCTCAGTTTTTTCCTTTAAATTTAACGTCTTTCTGCAGGTTTTGTTCTAATTTCTCAGTTTTTCCTCTAAATTTAACGTCTTTCTGCAGGTTTTGTTCTAATTTCTCAGTTTTTCCTTTAAATTTAACGTCTTTCTGCAGGTTTTGTTCTAATTTCTCAGTTTTTCCTCTAAATTTAACGTCTTTCTGCAGGTTTTGTTCTAATTTCTCAGTTTTTCCTCTAAATTTAACGTCTTTCTGCAGGTTTTGTTCTAATTTCTCAGTTTTTCCTTTAAATTTAACGTCTTTCTGCAGGTTTTGTTCTAATTTCTCAGTTTTTCCTCTAAATTTAACGTCTTTCTGCAGGTTTTGTTCTAATTTCTCAGTTTTTCCTCTAAATTTAACGTCTTTCTGCAGGTTTTGTTCTAATTTCTCAGTTTTTCCTTCTAAATTTAACGTCTTTCTGCAGGTTTTGTTCTAATTTCTCAGTTTTTCCTTCTAAATTTAACGTCTTTCTGCAGGTTTTGTTCTAATTTCTCAGTTTTTCCTCTAAATTTAACGTCTTTCTGCAGGTTTTGTTCTAATTTCTCAGTTTTTCCTCTAAATTTAACGTCTTTCTGCAGGTTTTGTTCTAATTTCTCAGTTTTTCCTCTAAATTTAACGTCTTTCTGCAGGTTTTGTTCTAATTTCTCAGTTTTTCCTTTAAATTTAACGTCTTTCTGCAGGTTTTGTTCTAATTTCTCAGTTTTTCCTCTAAATTTAACGTCTTTCTGCAGGTTTTGTTCTAATTTCTCAGTTTTTCTTCTAAATTTAACGTCTTTCTGCAGGTTTTGTTCTAATTTCTCAGTTTTTCCTCTAAATTTAACGTCTTTCTGCAGGTTTTGTTCTAATTTCTCAGTTTTTCCTCTAAATTTAACGTCTTTCTGCAGGTTTTGTTCTAATTTCTCAGTTTTTCCTCTAAATTTAACGTCTTTCTGCAGGTTTTGTTCTAATTTCTCAGTTTTTCCTCTAAATTTAACGTCTTTCTGCAGGTTTTGTTCTAATTTCTCAGTTTTTCCTCTAAATTTAACGTCTTTCTGCAGGTTTTGTTCTAATTTCTCAGTTTTTCCTTTAAATTTAACGTCTTTCTGCAGGTTTTTCTGTTCTAATTTCTTCTCAGTTTTTTCCTCTTAAATTTAACGTCTTTCTGCAGGTTTTGTTCTAATTTCTCAGTTTTTCCTCTAAATTTAACGTCTTTCTGCAGGTTTTTTCTAATTTCTCAGTTTTTCCTCTAAATTTAACGTCTTTCTGCAGGTTTTGTTCTAATTTCTCAGTTTTTCCTTCTAAATTTAACGTCTTTCTGCAGGTTTTCTTCGTTTCTAATTTCTCTCAGTTTTTTTCCTTCTAAATTTAACGTCTTTCTGCAGGTTTTGTTCTAATTTCTCAGTTTTTCCTTCTAAATTTAACGTCTTTCTGCAGGTTTTGTTCTAATTTCTCAGTTTTTTCCTTCTAAATTTAACGTCTTTCTGCAGGTTTTGTTCTAATTTCTCAGTTTTTCCTCTAAATTTAACGTCTTTCTGCAGGTTTTGTTCTAATTTCTCAGTTTTTCCTCTAAATTTAACGTCTTTCTGCAGGTTTTCTTCTAATTTCTCAGTTTTTCCTCTAAATTTAACGTCTTTCTGCAGGTTTTGTTCTAATTTCTCAGTTTTTCTTCTAAATTTAACGTCTTTCTGCAGGTTTTGTTCTAATTTCTCAGTTTTTCCTTTAAATTTAACGTCTTTCTGCAGGTTTTGTTCTAATTTCTCAGTTTTTCCTCTAAATTTAACGTCTTTCTGCAGGTTTTGTTCTAATTTCTCAGTTTTTCCTCTAAATTTAACGTCTTTCTGCAGGTTTTCTTCTAATTTCTCAGTTTTTCCTCTAAATTTAACGTCTTTCTGCAGGTTTTGTTCTAATTTCTCAGTTTTTTCCTTTAAATTTAACGTCTTTCTGCAGGTTTTGTTCTAATTTCTCAGTTTTTCCTCTAAATTTAACGTCTTTCTGCAGGTTTTGTTCTAATTTCTCAGTTTTTCCTCTAAATTTAACGTCTTTCTGCAGGTTTTCTTCTAATTTCTCAGTTTTTCCTTTAAATTTAACGTCTTTCTGCAGGTTTTGTTCTAATTTCTCAGTTTTTCCTCTAAATTTAACGTCTTTCTGCAGGTTTTCGTTCTAATTCTCTTCTCAGTTTTTTATTCCTTCTAAATTTAACGTCTTTCTGCAGGTTTTGTTCTAATTTCTCAGTTTTTCCTTTAAATTTAACGTCTTTCTGCAGGTTTTGTTCTAATTTCTCAGTTTTTCCTCTAAATTTAACGTCTTTCTGCAGGTTTTGTTCTAATTTCTCAGTTTTTCCTCTAAATTTAACGTCTTTCTGCAGGTTTTGTTCTAATTTCTCAGTTTTTCCTTCTAAATTTAACGTCTTTCTGCAGGTTTTGTTCTAATTTCTCAGTTTTTCCTCTAAATTTAACGTCTTTCTGCAGGTTTTGTTCTAATTTCTCAGTTTTTCCTCTAAATTTAACGTCTTTCTGCAGGTTTTGTTCTAATTTCTCAGTTTTTCCTTTAAATTTAACGTCTTTCTGCAGGTTTTGTTCTAATTTCTCAGTTTTTCCTCTAAATTTAACGTCTTTCTGCAGGTTTTGTTCTAATTTCTCAGTTTTTCCTCTAAATTTAACGTCTTTCTGCAGGTTTTGTTCTAATTTCTCAGTTTTTCCTCTAAATTTAACGTCTTTCTGCAGGTTTTGTTCTAATTTCTCAGTTTTTCCTCTAAATTTAACGTCTTTCTGCAGGTTTTGTTCTAATTTCTCAGTTTTTCCTTTAAATTTAACGTCTTTCTGCAGGTTTTGTTCTAATTTCTCAGTTTTTTCCTCTAAATTTAACGTCTTTCTGCAGGTTTTGTTCTAATTTCTCAGTTTTTCCTTTAAATTTAACGTCTTTCTGCAGGTTTTGTTCTAATTTCTCAGTTTTTCCTCTAAATTTAACGTCTTTCTGCAGGTTTTGTTCTAATTTCTCAGTTTTTCCTCTAAATTTAACGTCTTTCTGCAGGTTTTGTTCTAATTTCTCAGTTTTTCCTTCTAAATTTAACGTCTTTCTGCAGGTTTTGTTCTAATTTCTCAGTTTTTTCCTTCTAAATTTAACGTCTTTCTGCAGGTTTTGTTCTAATTTCTCAGTTTTTCCTCTAAATTTAACGTCTTTCTGCAGGTTTTGTTCTAATTTCTCAGTTTTCTTTTCCTTCTAAATTTAACGTTTTCCTATTCGTTCTGCAGGTTTTGTTCTAATTTCTCAGTTTTTCCTCTAAATTTAACGTCTTTCTGCAGGTTTTGTTCTAATTTCTCAGTTTTTCCTCTAAATTTAACGTCTTTCTGCAGGTTTTGTTCTAATTTCTCAGTTTTTCCTTTAAATTTAACGTCTTTCTGCAGGTTTTGTTCTAATTTCTCAGTTTTTCCTCTAAATTTAACGTCTTTCTGCAGGTTTTGTTCTAATTTCTCAGTTTTTCCTTCTAAATTTAACGTCTTTCTGCAGGTTTTGTTCTAATTTCTCAGTTTTTCCTCTAAATTTAACGTCTTTCTGCAGGTTTTGTTCTAATTTCTCAGTTTTTCCTCTAAATTTAACGTCTTTCTGCAGGTTTTCTTCTAATTTCTCAGTTTTTCCTTTAAATTTAACGTCTTTCTGCAGGTTTTTCGTTTCTAATTTCTCAGTTTTTTCTCCTCTAAATTTAACGTCTTTCTGCAGGTTTTGTTCTAATTTCTCAGTTTTTCCTCTAAATTTAACGTCTTTCTGCAGGTTTTGTTCTAATTTCTCAGTTTTTCCTTTAAATTTAACGTCTTTCTGCAGGTTTTGTTCTAATTTCTCAGTTTTTCCTCTAAATTTAACGTCTTTCTGCAGGTTTTGTTCTAATTTCTCAGTTTTTCCTCTAAATTTAACGTCTTTCTGCAGGTTTTGTTCTAATTTCTCAGTTTTTCCTCTAAATTTAACGTCTTTCTGCAGGTTTTGTTCTAATTTCTCAGTTTTTCCTCTAAATTTAACGTCTTTCTGCAGGTTTTGTTCTAATTTCTCAGTTTTTCCTCTAAATTTAACGTCTTTCTGCAGGTTTTGTTCTAATTTCTCAGTTTTTCTTCTAAATTTAACGTCTTTCTGCAGGTTTTGTTCTAATTTCTCAGTTTTTCCTCTAAATTTAACGTCTTTCTGCAGGTTTTGTTCTAATTTCTCAGTTTTTTTTTCCTTCTAAATTTAACGTCTTTCTGCAGGTTTTGTTCTAATTTCTCAGTTTTTCTAAATTTAACGTCTTTCTGCAGGTTTTGTTCTAATTTCTCAGTTTTTCCTTAAATTTAACGTCTTTCTGCAGGTTTTGTTCTAATTTCTCAGTTTTTCCTCTAAATTTAACGTCTTTCTGCAGGTTTTGTTCTAATTTCTCAGTTTTTCCTCTAAATTTAACGTCTTTCTGCAGGTTTTCTTCTAATTTCTCAGTTTTTCCTCTAAATTTAACGTCTTTCTGCAGGTTTTGTTCTAATTTCTCAGTTTTTCCTCTAAATTTAACGTCTTTCTGCAGGTTTTGTTCTAATTTCTCAGTTTTTCCTCTAAATTTAACGTCTTTCTGCAGGTTTTGTTCTAATTTCTCAGTTTTTCCTCTAAATTTAACGTCTTTCTGCAGGTTTTGTTCTAATTTCTCAGTTTTTCCTCTAAATTTAACGTCTTTCTGCAGGTTTTGTTCTAATTTCTCAGTTTTTCCTTCTAAATTTAACGTCTTTCTGCAGGTTTTGTTCTAATTTCTCAGTTTTTCCTTTAAATTTAACGTCTTTCTGCAGGTTTTGTTCTAATTTCTCAGTTTTTCCTCTAAATTTAACGTCTTTCTGCAGGTTTTGTTCTAATTTCTCAGTTTTTCCTCTAAATTTAACGTCTTTCTGCAGGTTTTGTTCTAATTTCTCAGTTTTTCCTCTAAATTTAACGTCTTTCTGCAGGTTTTGTTCTAATTTCTCAGTTTTTCCTCTAAATTTAACGTCTTTCTGCAGGTTTTGTTCTAATTTTCTCAGTTTTTTCCTTCTAAATTTAACGTCTTTCTGCAGGTTTTGTTCTAATTTCTCAGTTTTTCCTCTAAATTTAACGTCTTTCTGCAGGTTTTGTTCTAATTTCTCAGTTTTTCCTCTAAATTTAACGTCTTTCTGCAGGTTTTGTTCTAATTTCTCAGTTTTTCCTCTAAATTTAACGTCTTTCTGCAGGTTTTGTTCTAATTTCTCAGTTTTTCCTTTAAATTTAACGTCTTTCTGCAGGTTTTGTTCTAATTTCTCAGTTTTTCCTCTAAATTTAACGTCTTTCTGCAGGTTTTGTTCTAATTTCTCAGTTTTTCCTCTAAATTTAACGTCTTTCTGCAGGTTTTGTTCTAATTTCTCAGTTTTTCCTCTAAATTTAACGTCTTTCTGCAGGTTTTGTTCTAATTTCTCAGTTTTTCCTCTAAATTTAACGTCTTTCTGCAGGTTTTGTTCTAATTTCTCAGTTTTTCCTCTAAATTTAACGTCTTTCTGCAGGTTTTGTTCTAATTTCTCAGTTTTTCCTTTAAATTTAACGTCTTTCTGCAGGTTTTCTTCTAATTTCTCAGTTTTTCCTTTAAATTTAACGTCTTTCTGCAGGTTTTGTTCTAATTTCTCAGTTTTTTCCTCTAAATTTAACGTCTTTCTGCAGGTTTTGTTCTAATTTCTCAGTTTTTCCTCTAAATTTAACGTCTTTCTGCAGGTTTTGTTCTAATTTCTCAGTTTTTCCTCTAAATTTAACGTCTTTCTGCAGGTTTTGTTCTAATTTCTCAGTTTTTCCTTCTAAATTTAACGTCTTTCTGCAGGTTTTGTTCTAATTTCTCAGTTTTTCCTCTAAATTTAACGTCTTTCTGCAGGTTTTGTTCTAATTTCTCAGTTTTTCCTTCTAAATTTAACGTCTTTCTGCAGGTTTTGTTCTAATTTCTCAGTTTTTCCTCTAAATTTAACGTCTTTCTGCAGGTTTTCTTCTAATTTCTCAGTTTTTCCTCTAAATTTAACGTCTTTCTGCAGGTTTTGTTCTAATTTCTCAGTTTTTCCTCTAAATTTAACGTCTTTCTGCAGGTTTTGTTCTAATTTCTCAGTTTTTTCCTCTAAATTTAACGTCTTTCTGCAGGTTTTGTTCTAATTTCTCAGTTTTTCCTTTAAATTTAACGTCTTTCTGCAGGTTTTGTTCTAATTTCTCAGTTTTTCCTCTAAATTTAACGTCTTTCTGCAGGTTTTGTTCTAATTTCTCAGTTTTTCCTCTAAATTTAACGTCTTTCTGCAGGTTTTCTTCTAATTTCTCAGTTTTTCCTCTAAATTTAACGTCTTTCTGCAGGTTTTGTTCTAATTTCTCAGTTTTTCCTCTAAATTTAACGTCTTTCTGCAGGTTTTGTTCTAATTTCTCAGTTTTTCCTTCTAAATTTAACGTCTTTCTGCAGGTTTTGTTCTAATTTCTCAGTTTTTCCTCTAAATTTAACGTCTTTCTGCAGGTTTTGTTCTAATTTCTCAGTTTTTCCTCTAAATTTAACGTCTTTCTGCAGGTTTTGTTCTAATTTCTCAGTTTTTCCTTTAAATTTAACGTCTTTCTGCAGGTTTTGTTCTAATTTCTCAGTTTTTCTCTAAATTTAACGTCTTTCTGCAGGTTTTGTTCTAATTTCTCAGTTTTTCCTCTAAATTTAACGTCTTTCTGCAGGTTTTGTTCTAATTTCTCAGTTTTTCCTCTAAATTTAACGTCTTTCTGCAGGTTTTCTTCTAATTTCTCAGTTTTTCCTCTAAATTTAACGTCTTTCTGCAGGTTTTGTTCTAATTTCTCAGTTTTTCTTAAATTTAACGTCTTTCTGCAGGTTTTTTCTAATTTCTCAGTTTTTCTCTAAATTTAACGTCTTTCTGCAGGTTTTGTTCTAATTTCTCAGTTTTTCCTCTAAATTTAACGTCTTTCTGCAGGTTTTGTTCTAATTTCTCAGTTTTTCCTTTAAATTTAACGTCTTTCTGCAGGTTTTGTTCTAATTTCTCAGTTTTTCCTCTAAATTTAACGTCTTCTGCAGGTTTTTCAATTCGTTTCTAAATTTAACGTCTTTCTGCAGGTTTTGTTCTAATTTCTCAGTTTTTCCTCTAAATTTAACGTCTTTCTGCAGGTTTTGTTCTAATTTCTCAGTTTTTCCTTCTAAATTTAACGTCTTTCATTTGTCTTTCTGCAGGTTTTGTTCTAATTTCTCAGTTTTTCCTCTAAATTTAACGTCTTTCTGCAGGTTTTGTTCTAATTTCTCAGTTTTTCCTTTAAATTTAACGTCTTTCTGCAGGTTTTGTTCTAATTTCTCAGTTTTTCTTCTAAATTTAACGTCTTTCTGCAGGTTTTCTTCTAATTTCTCAGTTTTTCCTCTAAATTTAACGTCTTTCTGCAGGTTTTGTTCTAATTTCTCAGTTTTTCCTCTAAATTTAACGTCTTTCTGCAGGTTTTGTTCTAATTTCTCAGTTTTTCCTCTAAATTTAACGTCTTTCTGCAGGTTTTGTTCTAATTTCTCAGTTTTTCCTCTAAATTTAACGTCTTTCTGCAGGTTTTCTTCTAATTTCTCAGTTTTTCCTCTAAATTTAACGTCTTTCTGCAGGTTTTGTTCTAATTTCTCAGTTTTTCCTCTAAATTTAACGTCTTTCTGCAGGTTTTGTTCTAATTTCTCAGTTTTTCCTCTAAATTTAACGTCTTTCTGCAGGTTTTGTTCTAATTTCTCAGTTTTTCCTCTAAATTTAACGTCTTTCTGCAGGTTTTGTTCTAATTTCTCAGTTTTTCCTTCTAAATTTAACGTCTTTCTGCAGGTTTTGTTCTAATTTCTCAGTTTTTCCTCTAAATTTAACGTCTTTCTGCAGGTTTTGTTCTAATTTCTCAGTTTTTCTTCTAAATTTAACGTCTTTCTGCAGGTTTTGTTCTAATTTCTCAGTTTTTCTTCTAAATTTAACGTCTTTCTGCAGGTTTTGTTCTAATTTCTCAGTTTTTCCTTCTAAATTTAACGTCTTTCTGCAGGTTTTGTTCTAATTTCTCAGTTTTTCCTTTAAATTTAACGTCTTTCTGCAGGTTTTGTTCTAATTTCTCAGTTTTTCCTTTAAATTTAACGTCTTTCTGCAGGTTTTGTTCTAATTTCTCAGTTTTTCCTCTAAATTTAACGTCTTTCTGCAGGTTTTGTTCTAATTTCTCAGTTTTTCCTTTAAATTTAACGTCTTTCTGCAGGTTTTCTTCTAATTTCTCAGTTTTTCCTTCTAAATTTAACGTCTTTCTGCAGGTTTTGTTCTAATTTCTCAGTTTTTCCTCTAAATTTAACGTCTTTCTGCAGGTTTTGTTCTAATTTCTCAGTTTTTCCTCTAAATTTAACGTCTTTCTGCAGGTTTTGTTCTAATTTCTCAGTTTTTCCTTTAAATTTAACGTCTTTCTGCAGGTTTTGTTCTAATTTCTCAGTTTTTCCTCTAAATTTAACGTCTTTCTGCAGGTTTTGTTCTAATTTCTCAGTTTTTCCTTTAAATTTAACGTCTTTCTGCAGGTTTTCTTCTAATTTCTCAGTTTTTCCTTTAAATTTAACGTCTTTCTGCAGGTTTTGTTCTAATTTCTCAGTTTTTCCTTTAAATTTAACGTCTTTCTGCAGGTTTTCTTCTAATTTCTCAGTTTTTCTTCTAAATTTAACGTCTTTCTGCAGGTTTTGTTCTAATTTCTCAGTTTTTCCTCTAAATTTAACGTCTTTCTGCAGGTTTTGTTCTAATTTCTCAGTTTTTCCTCTAAATTTAACGTCTTTCTGCAGGTTTTCTTCTAATTTCTCAGTTTTTCTTCTAAATTTAACGTCTTTCTGCAGGTTTTGTTCTAATTTCTCAGTTTTTCCTCTAAATTTAACGTCTTTCTGCAGGTTTTCTTCTAATTTCTCAGTTTTTCCTTTAAATTTAACGTCTTTCTGCAGGTTTTCTTCTAATTTCTCAGTTTTTCCTCTAAATTTAACGTCTTTCTGCAGGTTTTGTTCTAATTTCTCAGTTTTTCCTCTAAATTTAACGTCTTTCTGCAGGTTTTCTTCTAATTTCTCAGTTTTTCCTCTAAATTTAACGTCTTTCTGCAGGTTTTGTTCTAATTTCTCAGTTTTTCCTCTAAATTTAACGTCTTTCTGCAGGTTTTTTCTAATTTCTCAGTTTTTCCTCTAAATTTAACGTCTTTCTGCAGGTTTTGTTCTAATTTCTCAGTTTTTCCTCTAAATTTAACGTCTTTCTGCAGGTTTTCTTCTAATTTCTCAGTTTTTCCTCTAAATTTAACGTCTTTCTGCAGGTTTTGTTCTAATTTCTCAGTTTTTCCTCTAAATTTAACGTCTTTCTGCAGGTTTTGTTCTAATTTCTCAGTTTTTCCTCTAAATTTAACGTCTTTCTGCAGGTTTTGTTCTAATTTCTCAGTTTTTCCTCTAAATTTAACGTCTTTCTGCAGGTTTTGTTCTAATTTCTCAGTTTTTCTTCTAAATTTAACGTCTTTCTGCAGGTTTTGTTCTAATTTCTCAGTTTTTCCTCTAAATTTAACGTCTTTCTGCAGGTTTTGTTCTAATTTCTCAGTTTTTCTTCTAAATTTAACGTCTTTCTGCAGGTTTTCTTCTAATTTCTCAGTTTTTCCTCTAAATTTAACGTCTTTCTGCAGGTTTTGTTCTCATTTCTCAGTTTTTCCTCTAAATTTAACGTCTTTCTGCAGGTTTTGTTCTAATTTCTCAGTTTTTCCTTTAAATTTAACGTCTTTCTGCAGGTTTTGTTCTAATTTCTCAGTTTTTCCTTTAAATTTAACGTCTTTCTGCAGGTTTTGTTCTAATTTCTCAGTTTTTCCTTTAAATTTAACGTCTTTCTGCAGATTTTCTTCTAATTTCTCAGTTTTGCCTCTAAATTTAACGTCTTTCTGCAGGTTTTGTTCTAATTTCTCAGTTTTTCCTCTAAATTTAACGTCTTTCTGCAGGTTTTGTTCTAATTTTTCTGTTTTTCCTCTAAATTTAACGTCTTTCTGCAGGTTTTGTTCTAATTTCTCAGTTTTTCCTCTAAATTTAACGTCTTTCTGCAGGTTTTGTTCTAATTTCTCAGTTTTTCTTCTAAATTTAACGTCTTTCTGCAGGTTTTGTTCTAATTTCTCAGTTTTTCCTCTAAATTTAACGTCTTTCTGCAGGTTTTGTTCTAATTTCTCAGTTTTTCTTCTAAATTTAACGTCTTTCTGCAGGTTTTCTTCTAATTTCTCAGTTTTTCCTCTAAATTTAACGTCTTTCTGCAGGTTTTGTTCTCATTTCTCAGTTTTTCCTCTAAATTTAACATCTTTCTGCAGGTTTTGTTCTAATTTCTCAGTTTTTCCTCTAAATTTAATGTTTTTCTGCAGGTTTTTGTTCTAATTTCTCAGTTTTTCCTTTAAATTTAACGTCTTTCTGCAGGTTTTGTTTTAATTTTTCTGTTTTTCCTTTAAATTTAACGTCTTTCTGCAGGTTTTGTTCTAATTTCTCAGTTTTTCTTCTAAATTTAACGTCTTTCTGCAGGTTTTCTTCTAATTTCTCAGTTTTTCCTTTAAATTTAACGTCTTTCTGCAGGTTTTGTTCTAATTTCTCAGTTTTTCCTCTAAATTTAACGTCTTTCTGCAGGTTTTGTTCTAATTTCTCAGTTTTTCTTCTAAATTTAACGTCTTCCTGCAGGTTTTGGTCTCATTTTTATGTTTTGTCCTATAAATTTAGCATCTTCCTGCAGGTTTTGGTCTCATTTTTATGTTTTGTCCTATAAATTTAGCATCTTCCTGCAGGTTTTGGTCTCATTTTTATGTTTTGTCCTATAAATTTAGCATCTTCCTGCAGGTTTTGGTCTCATTTTTATGTTTTTTCCTATAAATTTAGCGTCTTCCTGCAGGTTTTGGTCTCATTTTTATGTTTTGTCCTATAAATTTAGCATCTTCCTGCAGGTTTTGGTCTCATTTTTATGTTTTGTCCTATAAATTTAGCATCTTCCTGCAGGTTTTGGTCTCATTTTTATGTTTTGTCCTATAAATTTAGCATCTTCCTGCAGGTTTTGGTCTCATTTTTATGTTTTTTCCTATAAATTTAGCGTCTTCCTGCAGGTTTTGGTCTCATTTTTATGTTTTTTCCTATAAATTTAGCATCTTCCTGCAGGTTTTGGTCTCACTTTTATGTTTTTTCCTATAAATTTAGCGTCTTCCTGGAGGTTTTGGTCTCATTTTTATGTTTTGTCCTTTAAATTTAGCATCTTCCTGCAGGTTTTGGTCTCATTTTTATGTTTTTTCCTATAAATTTAGCATCTTCCTGCAGGTTTTGGTCTCATTTTTATGTTTTGTCCTATAAATTTAGCATCTTCCTGCAGGTTTTGGTCTCATTTTTATGTTTTGTCCTATAAATTTAGCATCTTCCTGCAGGTTTTGGTCTCATTTTTATGTTTTGTCCTATAAATTTAGCATCTTCCTGCAGGTTTTGGTCTCATTTTTATGTTTTGTCCTATAAATTTAGCGTCTTCCTGCAGGTTTTGGTCTCATTTTTATGTTTTGTCCTATAAATTTAGCATCTTCCTGCAGGTTTTGGTCTCATTTTTATGTTTTGTCCTGTAAATTTAGCATCTTCCTGCAGGTTTTGGTCTCATTTTTATGTTTTTCCTATAAATTTAGCATCTTCCTGCAGGTTTTGGTCTCATTTTTATGTTTTGTCCTATAAATTTAGCATCTTCCTGCAGGTTTTGGTCTCATTTTTATGTTTTTTCCTATAAATTTAGCATCTTCCTGCAGGTTTTGGTCTCATTTTTATGTTTTTTCCTATAAATTTAGCGTCTTCCTGCAGGTTTTGGTCTCATTTTTCTGTTTTGTCCTATAAATTTAGCATCTTCCTGCAGGTTTTGGTCTCATTTTTATGTTTTGTCCTATAAATTTAGCGTCTTCCTGCAGGTTTTGGTCTCATTTTTATGTTTTGTCCTATAAATTTAGCATCTTCCTGCAGGTTTTGGTCTCATTTTTATGTTTTTTCATATAAATTTAGCATGTTCCTGCAGGTTTTGGTCTCATTTTTATGTTTTTTCCTATAAATTTAGCATCTTCCTGCAGGTTTTGGTCTCATTTTTCTGTTTTGTCCTATAAATTTAGCATCTTCCTGCAGGTTTTGGTCTCATTTTTATATTTTGTCCTATAAATTTAGCATCTTCCTGCAGGTTTTGGTCTCAGTTTTCTGTTTTTTCCTATAAATTTAGCGTCTTCCTGCAGGTTTTGGTCTCATTTTTATGTTTTTTCCTATAAATTTAGCATCTTCCTGCAGGTTTTGGTCTCATTTTTATGTTTTGTCCTTTAAATTTAGCGTCTTCCTGCAGGTTTTGGTCTCATTTTTATGTTTTGTCCTATAAATTTAGCATCTTCCTGCAGGTTTTGGTCTCATTTTTATGTTTCGTCCTTTAAATTTAGCGTCTTCCTGCAGGTTTTGGTCTCATTTTTATGTTTTGTCCTATAAATTTAGCGTCTTCCTGCAGGTTTTGGTCTCATTTTTCTGTTTTGTCCTATAAATTTAGCATCTTCCTGCAGGTTTTGGTCTCATTTTTATGTTTTTTCCTATAAATTTAGCGTCTTCCTGCAGGTTTTGGTCTCATTTTTATGTTTTTTCCTATAAATTTAGCGTCTTCCTGCAGGTTTTGGTCTCATTTTTCTGTTTTGTCCTATAAATTTAGCGTCTTCCTGCAGGTTTTGGTCTCATTTTTATGTTTTGTCCTATAAATTTAGCATCTTCCTGCAGCTTTTGGTCTCATTTTTATGTTTTGTCCTATAAATTTAGCATCTTCCTGCAGGTTTTGGTCTCATTTTTATGTTTTTTCATATAAATTTAGCATCTTCCTGCAGGTTTTGGTCTCATTTTTCTGTTTTTTCCTATAAATTTAGCGTCTTCCTGCAGGTTTTGGTCTCATTTTTCTGTTTTGTCCTTTAAATTTAGCGTCTTCCTGCAGGTTTTGGTCTCATTTTTCTGTTTTGTCCTTTAAATTTAGCGTCTTCCTGCAGGTTTTGGTCTCATTTTTCTGTTTTGTCCTTTAAATTTAGCATCTTCCTGCAGGTTTTGGTCTCATTTTTATGTTTTGTCCTATAAATTTAGCGTCTTCCTGCAGGGTTTGGTCTCATTTTTATGTTTTTTCCTATAAATTTAGCATCTTCCTGCAGGTTTTGGTCTCATTTTTCTGTTTTGTCCTATAAATTTAGCATCTTCCTGCAGGTTTTGGTCTCATTTTTCTGTTTTGTCCTATAAATTTAGCATCTTCCTGCAGGTTTTGGTCTCATTTTTCTGTTTTGTCCTATAAATTTAGCATCTTCCTGCAGGTTTTGGTCTCATTTTTCTGTTTTGTCCTTTAAATTTAGCGTCTTCCTGCAGGTTTTGGTCTCATTTTTCTGTTTTGTCCTTTAAATTTAGCGTCTTCCTGCAGGTTTTGGTCTCATTTTTATGTTTTGTCCTATAAATTTAGCGTCTTCCTGCAGGTTTTGGTCTCATTTTTCTGTTTTGTCCTTTAAATTTAACGTCTTCCTGCAGGTTTTGCTCTCATTTTTCTGTTTTGTCCTATAAATTTAGCATCTTCCTGCAGGTTTTGGTCTCATTTTTCTGTTTTGTCCTATAAATTTAGCATCTTCCTGCAGGTTTTGGTCTCATTTTTCTGTTTTGTCCTATAAATTTAGCATCTTCCTGCAGGTTTTGGGGCTCTCGGGGTGAGTCTGTGCCTCCATGTACCACTGTAGCTGTTCCACTTTGCTTGATCCTGCCTGTTGCCGTGTTTGTGGTTGTCGTCGTGGCTCTCAGGTGTAGTATGACTGTATGTGTGTTATTCCGCTGCGCTCAGGTCTCTCGTCGCTGCGATGGGGATGTCTGGCTGATAATGGGAGTGTATCAGATGGAGGCCCGGCCAGCTGTCCTCAGTCATTCACGTTGCTCCGCTGCAGCGCTCAGATTAGCCCGCTATGCGCTAGCGTGTGGACCACAAAGCGAGGCGGCGTTAACGGGATCTCGCCGTGTTTGTGTGTCTTTGTGGCTGTCAGAGCGGGAACCAGAGGAGGAACCGCAGATTAACCCATCTGTCCGAGGGGGTTCTCAACACGAGGGGCTCGGACCTTTCAGGGACAGTTTTAGGCTCATTTTGGACAAAGTTGTTCAACTTAAACCCCAGAGTCTGAAAGAGACTGCACAGATTAAATGGATACTGGATGTTGTTAACTCATTATGGGTTGTTTTTTACCCAGCGATGGCAGGTTTGGGGTAGTTTTACTCAGGGAGGGCAGGTTTTGGGTTGTTTTGTCCTTGTTGAGGGCGGGTCTGGGTGTTGTTTTACCCGGGGAGGGTAGATTTGGGGCAGTTTTACTCATTGAGGGCAGGTTTGGGGCACTTTTCCTTGATGAGGACAGGTTTGGAGCTACTTTTCCTTGGTTAGGGCAATTTTCCTTGGTAAAGGAAGTTTTGGGGGCAGTTTTATCCACGGAGGGCAGGTTTTAGAAGAGTTTTCCCTGCTGAGGGTTGATTTGGGGGTAGTTTTACCCAGGGAGGGCAGGTTGGGGGCTCCATGTGAGCTGGGGTTGCCTCGCTGCATTGGCTGATGAGGTGTCGTGTGGAACCTTCCTGCCTCCTCACGTTGCAGGGGCAGCCCTGTGGGGCTTCCAGCTCCCACCCCTGTACAAACACAACACACACACCTCAGGCCCTGTGTGTGTGTGTGTGTTTTCTAGGTGTCTGCAGTTCTAATAAAGGAAAGCTGTGCGTCCTTCGCTGCCTCATCAGAGCCTCTGCTGTGTTTCGTCCGTCTGGATCTGAGGATCACCTGCAGCCTTCGACCCGCCTGCTGCTTCTGAAACTTTATAGGATGTTTTCCTGCTGGTCTGAGCTGCTGTGAACAGTGTGTGAGTGTGTGTGTGTGTTCATGGTGTTGTCCACACCGGGGGAAATGCTGGGGTGTCCAGCCGGGTTATTTTTGGATCAGTGACAGCGTGTCAATGGCTGCAGATGCGTCGCAAAGGAAGGCTCTGAGATACCAACAGACCCTGGTAGGTGTTCGCTGATATTCTGCTCCACTTTAGTTTCTGGAAAATCTTTAATTTCTCGTTTTCTAAAGACTCACCTGCTTCTGTCTCCATCCACTCACCTGTTACGTCACCTTCTTCTACCTTCTTCCTCTCCTTCTTTACTCTTCATCCTTGTTTTCATCACGTCTCCTCATCCTCCCATCAGATCAAACTCTTCCTGTTTGGTCCTCACTTATGTCAGAGGTACCATGTCTGATTTTATTGTGTTTTCAGTGAATCTCTGCAGGTTAAATGGACATTTTTAACTCTGATCATTTGTTTATGCAGACAAATACCAGAACTAATATCTGGATTCATCTTTTATGACCCTCTGTTGATTAAAATCCCACATGTCTAGTTTATTAAAAAATGAGACATTTGGTTTAACTGGATTCTGTGGAAAACTAAAAACTCTGAGCTCCTCGGTGCAGCTGTGAAACCGTCAGTGACCAACGGTCACATCGCAAAAATTCAGAGTTTTCAGATGAACTGCAGGCAGTGTTTCCACCGAGTAGAGAGAACTAATCAGAAATGTGAAGACTAAAATGTGGAGAGCTGCTGTATTTCAATATTTGCAGGTTACGAACTGTTTTTCACCTTCGGGAGGGCAGCTTTGGGGGTAGTTTTACTAGAGTCACAATATTTTTTTCAATATTTACAACGCTGATGGACACTAAATGTTGACTGTAGGTTGGAAAAATGTTGTTAAATAAGCAAACTAAATTCATTTACTGTATTTGTGTCGTTCTGACTGCGTCGTCCCAAACAGAGACTCTGGACTTTGACGAAGACCAGAAGAAAAATGCAGTTTAAATTGCATTAAGATAATTAGATTCTGATGTCCACAGTGTCTCTGTTCTGCTCAGAACACTTCAGACATCAAACTGGCTTTAGTTTCTGTCTTCTGGCTGCAGATTCTGGGTCAGTCTGGCTTTTTAAAGTCATTTTGGGCACGTTTTAAGTCATTTTACTCAATTTTTGACCTCATTTTGGACCAGACTTAAGTCATTTTGGGCAGTTTTTGACTCATTTTGGAAAGATTTACACCATTTGGGACAAGTTTTGAGTCATTTTCCTCAAGTTTTTACCTCATTTTGAACGAGTTTTGCACCATTTTGGAAAGATTTAGGCCAGTTTTAAAATAATTTTTGGACAAGTTTGAGTCATTTTTCTGAAGTTTTTACCTAATTGTGGACCAGAGTTAAGTCATTTTGGATGGCTTATGTGTAATTTGGAAAGATTTAGGCCATTAAGGACAGTTCTAACATTATTTTGGACCAGACTTAAGACATTTTGGACCATTTTTACCTCATTTTGGAAAGATTTAGGCCATTAGGGATAGTTTTCACATTATTTTTAGAGAAGTTTTGAGTCATTTTTCTCAAGTTTTTGTCTCATTTTGGACCAGATTCATCCACACTTTATTTTCTGTCTTCTGGCTGCAGGTTCTGGCTTTTTTTTTCGTCATTTTGGGCAAGTTTCAAGTCATTGTTCTAATGTTTTGGTCCTAAATGAGGTACATTTTGGACCAGACTTAAGTAAATTGGGGTAGTTTTGAGTCATTTTGGAAAGATTTAGGCCATTAGGAACAGTTGTTGTTTATAACAGTTGATATTTTTGAGTCATTTTTCTCAAATTTTTATCTGATTTTGGACCAGATTTAAGACATTTTGGACCGTTTAAGTGTTTAAGGCCACTGGGGGCACAAAGAAACTAACCAAATAATGGAAGTTAGTGGATGGAGCTCTGGTTCTATGTGTAGTTTGTGGTTTCTAGACTTCAGTCCACCTCTTGGCTTCGTTCATGCTCAGCTCTGCTTTTATTCTTGAGATTTCTGCATATTCAGATCTATTTATCAGCCCTGGAACACTTTGTCTCTCCACACTTTCTCACCGCCCACGCTGCTGAGCGAAGGCGATAAATGGAAAGTCGTCCCTTCTTTGTTAAACAGGATTTCTTCTTGTCTTTTTTTAAAGTGAGATTAGATCTTTTCTCCTGAGGGACACCTGCTGGAGCTGCAGCCCGGTGAAGTCCAGGCTGTTTTCATGTCGATGGATATAAATACAGAAACCTGAGCACACAGGTTAGATGAAGTCATGTCACTGAATCCTGCACTTCATCTGTTTTACAGCTCATCAGCCTGCAGCATCTCCACAACCTGCTGCCGTTTAAAGTCCTCTCAGTCTGACGGGACTCACAGCCTCAGATGGTTCTGGTGTTTGTCGGTCAGCTGATGGACGGCGGGTCGGATAGAAATGGGAAATCTGAATTAATCACACAGTTTAAAGGTTCTCAGGTGTGAAGGAAATCCGAGGAGTTGCTGTGTGGAGCTGTTAATAGATATCAGCTATTTATTGATCGCAGCAAGTTGTGCTGGTTTTTATTTTCAGGTCGATGTTTGGTTGCTTCACAGATTCACACCCAGTAGACGGTAGATTCTGTTTTTAGTTGAGTTCGGAATTTAACACGTTAATTATGATGAATTGATTACAGAAAATATAATGCATTTCATCGCACCTTTCTCAGTTCCCTAATTACTGATAACACTGATGGAGTGTTGAGGCTGCAGCAGAGTTCATTTAAGAGCTGAAAAGTCGATAAAACGGGTGTAGAAAGCATTTCATGGAGTATTTTATCAAAGAGGAAGGGTGGAGGCATAAATCAAACACAGTAAATGCAGGTTAAAGATTTTTAATTTTACTGCAAAAATAAAACGGTTCCAAATAGAGCAGCAGTTAAAAGTTGTTTTCTGTAGTTTTGAGTCATTTTCCTCAAGTTTTTACCTCATTTTCAAACCAGACGTTAAATATTTTGGACCATTTAGGAGTCATTTTGGAAAGATTTAGGCTATTAGGGACAGTTTTAACATTATTTTAGAAAGTTTTTGAGTCATTTTGGAAAGATTTAGGCCATTAGGGACAGTTTTAACATTATTTTAGAAAGTTTTTGAGTCATTTTGGAAAGATTTAGGCCATTAGGGACAGTTTTAACTTAATTTTGGAGAAATTATTAGTCATTTTTCTCAAATTTTTACCTCATTTTGGAAAGATTTAGGTGATCAGGGACAGTTTTAACTTACCAGAAATTAGGGAAGCTGAGAAAGGTGCGATTAAAATGCGTTATTTTTTTTCCGTAATTAATCGAAATTAATTACAGTAAATTAAATTAAAGTCCCAGTCCTAGTATTTTTACAAATCCATCACTGCAACCAAAATGCGCTGTGAGACCTGGCGAATGTGTGAAATATTAGTCAAACTCCCCAGATTTTATATGCCAAAACAATGATCCATCTATCTCTTGTCTGGTTTCAAATCTACTACCAAAAATAAATATGCTGGGCCCAAAAGGTTTAAAGTTTCTGGCTGATCATTGGTGTAATTGGACTGTTTTTTCAGCAATAACCAGCTTCTCCATCCAGCTGACAGGTTTTAGTTTGAACCTCCACATCTGGATCAGCTGATGAAATCTCCTTGGGCCTGTAAAGTTAATTACTTCCAAGTCACACTAACGAAGAGGAAGCTGCTCAGAATCTGCCGCCGTGTTTCCGCTAAAATCAAGGTTGTGTGAGGAGACGAGTCTCGATCTGTCAGGACGTCAACAGCAGTGAAATCCATCCCAGAAGTCTCAAACGTTGGCCGACTGAAAGCCCCAACGTTGGGCAGACTGGAATGAGCGCCACGTAGACGATTAGGCCGTTAAACTTAATCCGATAGGGCGGCCAGTTTTCCAATTAGGGCTTAATTCTAAGGTAATAATGACGGCGTTACGGAACAGGGAAACGGTGTGGATAACCGGCCGTAAAGGTTAAAGCTCCATCTGTGTGAACAACCGGCCTCCTGGGAGAGTCGGCAGAAGTGTGTCGGGGAGCCTTGGGTCACACTGCTGCTAAATTTATCCCGAGTAAAGTTTCACCTCCTGGTGGGGCTTTACTGAGGAGGAGGAGGAGGAGGAGGAAGAGTTCACAGGCCGGGGAAGAAACTGAGAGTGAGGTGTTCGAGAGCTGAAGCAGTCGATAAAATGGGTATGAAAGGGTTTCATGGAGCATTTTTCCCTCATTTTGGACCAGAGTTTAGACATGTTGGGCAGCATTTGAGACATTTTGGAAACATTTAAGCCATTAGGGACAGTTTTAGCTTTATTTTGGACACATCTGAGTCATTTTTCTCAAGTTTTTCCCTCATTTTGGACCAGATTTTAGACATTTTTTGCAGGTTTTGAGTCATTTTGGAAATAATTAGAGCATTGGGGACAGTTTTAACATTATTTTGGACAAATTTTTAGTCATTTTTCTCAAATTTTTACCTCATTTTGGGCTGGACTTAAGTCGTGGGCATTTTTTGAGATGATTTCAAGAGCTTAAAGTCTAGAAAATGGGTTCGAAAGGGTTTCATGGAGCATTTTGGTCATATTTATGCCATTAGGGACAGTTTTAACATTATTTTGGAGAAGTTTTGGGTCATTTTGCACAGGTTTTACCTAATTTTGGACGTTTTATCTGTCATTTTGGAAATATTTAGGCCACTACTGGCAGTTTAAACATTATTTTAGAGAAATTTTGACTCATTTTTCTCAATTTTGCACCTCATTTTGGACTAGACTTTAGACATTTTGGCAGTTGTTGAGTCATTTTAGAAAGATTTAATCCGTTAGGACAGTTTTAACATTATTTTGGACAAGTTTCGAGTAATTTTTCTCAAGTTGTTACCTCATTTTGAACCAGACTTTAGACATTTTGCTCATTTTTTGAGACGACTTCAAGAGCTAAAACGTCTATAAAATGGGTTTAAAAGGGTTTCATGGAGCGTTTTATAGAAGAGGGAGGGTGGAGAAATAAGTCAAACACAGAGATTAAAGATTTTTCTTTTTACTGCAAAAGTAAAACGGTTCAGAATAGAACAGCAACTAGAGATTATTTTCTGTAGTTTTGAGTCATTTTTCTCAAGTTTTTTTCTTCATTTTGGACCAGACTTTAGACATGTTTGGCAGTTTTTGAGTCATTTTGGAAATAAATAGTCCATTAGGGACAGTTTTAGCATTATTTTGGACACATTTGAGTAATTTTCTCAATTTTTTACCTCGTTTTGGACCAGACTTGTGTTATTTTGGGTAATTTTTTAGTCATTTTGGAAAGATTTAGACTATGAGGGAAGTTTTAACATTATTTTGGACACGTTTTGAGTCATTTTTCTAAAGTTTTTACCTAACTTTGGACCAGATTCATCCACACTTTAGTTTTTCTTGTCTGACTGCAGGTTGTTGGTCAGTCTGGCTTTTTTTGGGTCATTTTGGACAAGTTTCAAGTCTTTTTGCTTATTATTATTGTTATTTTCCTTGCATGTTTTCATGCATTTTCGAGTATTTTTATTGCCTCAAAAATGCCTTTCTTTCATTGGATGAAGAAAGTCTAATAATAAACCCATGGGTTCCAATAGGGTCTTCGTATCCTTGGACCCTAATAAACAAACACACGAAAGCAGCAAAATGGAGACTCAGGTTTAAGAAAGTCGACCTGTTGACCGTTGCTGCTCCACATCTTTTTGCTCCTCTAATTTTCTGTAATGAAGGACTGAAATGTAGAGATAACCTTGAAATATGGTGTTGAAATGTTCACTCTGACGGCAGCAGGAAGGTCGTTCAGTCTGCCGAGAGAAACAAACGTTTTTACTGCAGTAAAAACTAAAAGCTGCTTCCATCATGTTTATCTGCTGATTCTCCTCAGGGCAGATGAATGAGAAATGAAATTCACTGAAATATCCTCACAAATGCTGACAGCAAAGCTGTTGGAGATAAAATACCAGCAGGAACACAAAACTGAAGCTGTTTTAGACAAACTTGAAACAAAAACCTGCAGCTTTCTGCTTCCTGAAGATCCACAAATCAGAACCACAGACAGTGAAATATTCTGAGCTTCACAGCTGGATATCCTCCCTTATGACCAAATCTAGATTTATAGTGACCAGCAGGTTTCTTCTGGATGTAAAAAAACACAAACAAGAGGAAAAAAAACAGTGAAACACTGTGTAACTGATGAATCCTAATGATTTATTAATTCATTTCAAGTATTTAAACAATTGTTTTGTGTTTTCTTCCCAATGTTTTTGCATAAAGTGATGCATTTTTTACTTTAATGAGCAGAAGAAAATGATTATTATTATTATTATTGACTGTCATGTCTGCATAACAAAATATGTTGTTAATGATATTTAAGCAAACATGTCTTGAAAACCTGGATGTGAAAGCACCAAAGGGTCAAAATGTGGACATTATTGCATTGAAAGTGTGAAAAATCTGGAAATTAACTAACTAAAATACCAAAAACCTGAATGTTTATGTATAAACAAATATCTATACTAGCTAAAGTTGTTCTGTAATAAAGTTGCTGTATTTCAGTGAAAGTTGCTCAACAATTAAAGTTGTTCTCCAATAATTAAAGTTGCTCTAAAGTGAGTTAAAGTTGCTCTCAGCTGAAGTTGTTCTGTATGAGTTGAAGTTGACCTACACTACCGTTTAAATATGTTTTGAAAAACCTCGATATTAAGGCATCAATGTCTCAATGAGCTGCATATTTCCAGATAAAACATCACGATAAATGACTATTTCTGGGTTTTTTTTAGTCTTTCTGCAGGTCTCCACTGGGGTTTGTTCTGTTTTTGTCACTTTTTTTTAGTTTTCCACAGATTCTGGATGGATTTAGTCTCTTATTTATGTAATTTCTATCGTGAAGAAACCTGCTGGAGAGATGAAAATTCACTGTAAGTATAAATGTGTAGGAATATTTCTGGTGTTTTATAGTAATTTTCTGTCAACTTGAGGTTTTAGGGATCTATGTTAAAGCGTTTGTGTCCAACAAAGTGATCTGACCTGGTTCTACTGCAGCATGTGCTCCATGTGAAGTCCAGTTTAGTTTCACCTCCAGCTCCGTCAGCAGGTGTCATTTCCACCGGTCCTGATCCTGCTGCTGGAATCTGCTCTGAATTAAGAGCTGCTGACACTTTATTGTCTGCATTAACCTCCTCCTCCTCCGACCCGATCTGTCACCGACTGGACCGTACGAGGCGCTAGAGTTAGAGGACAGATGTAAGATGCAGATATGAGCAGGAACAGGGACAGCAGAACCCAGAGCAGAACCATGAGGGAACAGATCAACACCTTTCAGACGGTCCTCAACATAGATCACTTCCTGGTAAGATGCAACTGTTTTATTTCTTAGGAAGTGATGCAACGTTAGACTTTACTGAGCAGAAAAAACACTTTAATCTTCCTGTTGTGTCTTTAATAATTCATGTAAAACAGGTTTGGACTCGTGGAGCTCTGCAGGTTTTGTGATTTGCAATTTGTCCTTTGCATGTCCTTCCTTTGAATGATGCTATAACCTAATATGCACTTGTTTTAAATGATATTTAGGTAAAAATGGATTAGAAACTGGATATTTACACACCAAAGTGTGAAAAACCTGGACATTATTGTATAAAAGTGACAAAAATCTTGATATTAACAAACATAAGTACCAAAAAACTGAATGTTAATATATTAATGTTTTAAAAACAAAGATGTTAATGGACAACAGTAACTTCATTATCAATGCACCAGCTGTTGGATGAACTGGATATTAACTCAACAAAGTGTCCAAAATCTTGATGTCAGCAAACAAAAGTTCCAAAAACCTGAATGTTAATGTATTAAAGTCTTAAAAACAAAGATATTGGTGGACAACACAAGCAATGTTGGATGAACTGGATATTAACTCAACAAAGTGTCAAAAATCTTGATATTAACAAACAAAAGTACCAAAAACTTGAATATCAATGTATCAAAGCAATAATAACCTCAACATCAGTGTACCAAAGTGTCAAGAACCTGGATATTACTCTACTGACATCTTAAAAACATATATGTTATCATACAAAACTTAAATAAAAAAAAAAAAAAACTATTATAGCCTCAATATTAATGCAAAAGAAGTGTCAAAAATCTAAATATTAGTGAACAAAAGTAGCAAAACCCTGGATAAAAACACACAAAAGTAACAATAACCTCAACATCCATGTACCAAAACGTCAATAACCCAGATGTTTATGTCACATCTATATTATCGTGCAAAACTTTAGAAAACAATAACCTAGATATTGCCACAAAAAGTGTCACAAATCTGGATGTTAACACTCCAAAATCTGGAATTCTTGCTATTATCACACAAAAGAGTGAAAACCCTAAATATTAATAACAATAACCTAAACAGTAGCACAGCAAAGTATCAATAACCTGAATATCAATCTATAAAATTATCAATATTCTGAATATTAAAACACAAAAGTATCAATAACCTGAATATTAACAATAATAATCTGAATATTAATAACAATAACCTAAACACTAACATAACAATGTATCAAAACATGAATATTAATGTATGAAAGTATTAGTAACCTGAATATTATCTCACTAAAGCATCAATAATCTGAATATTAACACAAGAAAGTACCAATAACCTGAATACTAATGTATAAAAATACTAATAACCTGAATATTAACACCAATCACTTGAATATTAACATATAAAACTACCAATAACCTGAATATAAATGCTAATAACCTGAATATTAACATATAAAAGCACCAATAACCTGAATATTAACATATAAAAGTACTAATAACCTAAACATTAACACCAATAACTTGAATATTAACATATAAAAGTGATAATAAACCCTCTCTGCTAGCTCCACTGTGTTGTTTTCTGAATGTTTCTGACGTTACTGAGCAGAACTAATCGTCTGATTCCAGCCTCCGGTCGCATTTCTCGTAAAACACCTTGTTTTGCTGTGTCTGTAATAATTCCTTTTTTATAATAATAATAATAATAATAATAATAATTGTGTGTAAACAGGTTTAGTAGGGACAAAAGGATTTTCCTGCCTTAGCGGCAGCCTCGTGTGTTCGACACACTCCGCTTTGTTTTCCCCCTTTGGGCCGCTTTAATTAGAACATGACAGCCTGAACAGAGGCATGGAAACGTTAATTAGCGAGTGAATACACACACACACACTGCAGGAATGTATGTGTGTGTGTGTGTGTGTGTGTGTGAGAGAGTGTGTGTTTATAAGTGTGCGTTAATGAAAATGTGTTTGTGAGGCCCGACAACAGTGCAGGTCTGTCTGCAGCAGGAGGTTAATGATAAAATCTGACCTGCTCACTGACGGACAGATCAGGAGATTAGAAACACACACACACACACACACACACACACACACACACACACACACACACACACACACACACACACACACACACAGATATGAATATGCAGCTCCTCCTGACACACCAGAATATACTATTATTTCTTTAATTAAGTCTCAAAGTCACTCCGTCCTTCACCCTGATTCTGGATCAGCTCCACTCTGACTCCCTGTCCTGGCCGTTTATTTTCACCTGAACTCTTCCACTTCCTGTCTGCTACAGGTAGATCCAATCAGAGCCGTTTACAGTTTATTTAGACCTGAACTCTTCCACTTCCTGTCTGCTACAGGTAGATCCAATCAGAGCCGTTTACAGTTTATTTAGACCTGAACTCTTCCACTTCCTGTCTGCTACAGGTAGATCCAATCAGAGCCGTTTACAGTTTATTTAGACCTGAACTCTTCCACTTCCTGTCTGCTACAGGTAGATCCAATCAGAGCCGTTTACAGTTTATTTAGACCTGAACTCTTCCACTTCCTGTCTGCTACAGGTAGATCCAATCAGAGCCGTTTACAGTTTATTTAGACCTGAACTCTTCCACTTCCTGTCTGCTACAGGTAGATCCAATCAGAGCCTTTTAAAGCTCAACTTTTTAAATTGAGAGGAAGATTGAGCTGGACGGAGGTGTGGAACAGCGAATCAAGACAAGCTTCTTTCTTAAACGTGTCGGTCGCTGAGAGATTATGGAGGGAAATAATGAAGGAGGAAGGGTGAGGAAGAGGAGCTGGAAGGTCATCAAACATCCACAGACACAGAAACGGACTAGAATCGTGTGAAAGTTGTGATTCAGCGTTCGGACGCTCAACAAGGTCACACAATGACACAACGCAAACACCAGGCTGAGAAACACAAAGTCGTCAGACACCAGCTTCTCACGCTGTCGGAGACTCTCAGATCCACTTTTATTCATCTGTAGCTTTTAGGATGTACAGTTTAGGTTCCAGCTTCTTTAAAATGTCACACAGAGTCCGTCCACGGTGACTTATGTTGACTAAAAACTGTGACTAGAACATTTTTTAAAACTTGGATTTTGCTCCAGTTCGTGATTCTTACACGATGTTGGACTAGATGATTCAGTGATCTTTAAGTTGGATTTTCTTCAGTAGAATTATACTGTAAATAACTGTATGCATTTTATTTATTTATTAATTAATTTATTTTAATTTAACCTTTATTTAACCAGGAGAAATCCCATTGTGACTGACAACCTCTTTTGCAAGGGAGTCCTGGCCAAGATAGGCAGCAATTAAAAGTATGTAATAAAATATGTTTTTAGAGACATTTAAACAAAAATGCAGATTTTAATAAATTCTAATCTTTCTTTTACTACTCTGTCAGTGTTTCCTGCTCGGATACATTCAGTCTTTGTTTTCTACCAGTTTTAGTCCAGTTTTACACCAGTTTTATTCCAGTTTTCTACCTTTTTTATTCCAGTATTCTACCAGTTTTATACCAATTTTATTCCAGCGGTGGATTTGTAGTAGGATCACAATCATGTGATCGTCAGCAGGCAGCTGATGTAGTGTTCACTGGTTGTCATGGTTACAGTGAGAGCAACAGTTTGTGCTGCTCTGGAGTCAGTTTAACAGTAAAACATTTCTATTTTTGTTTGAGTTTTAATGTTCTATGGGAGCTGGAAGATTTGTGTCTGTGAGGAGCAGAGGTTCTGCTGTCTCTGGTTCTCGTTCCTGGTGTTCCTCGTGTCTCTGGTTGTGCTGGCAGCTGTTTGATCTGCTGCTGATGGATGAGTTGTGGAGTTAATGAGTAGAGGAGCAGCAGAATGGAGAAGATCATAGGATGAGAACAGACTCAGAGCAGCTTCATGATCATGGACTCCACGGATCAGGTAAAGATCTGAACATCACAGGAGCCTCCAGCTGTCTCCTCTCATCTCCAGATCCAGCTTTACTTCATTTTAATTCATATTTCTGACTGCTACTAACAGCTTTAATTATTTATGACCACTGTAAAATAGTGATCTGTAGTATTTCAGCAGTAAAATCCAGTCAAATGAATTTTCTAGCCTTAATTTTTTTGGCTTTTTAGTCTTTATTAAAGGTTTTTTCCACATTTGTAAAAATAATAACATTCTATTTCTTTTAATTCTTACTAGTAATATATACTTTTAGAAATATATTTACAATATTAAACTTTAAAATTTAGCAGATTCATCTGTTCAATAAATGGCATTTTTATGGTTATTCACAGTTACAGGTTTTTAATGTTATTTTATATCAGATGTGTGAATTCACTGACTGTTGTTTTATTATCTGTTGTTTTTTTAACTGAAGAAATCCATAAAATTACAGATTTTCTACAACATTTAATACTCAGTCTTTTTTTGCCAAATCAAAATAGCTGTATTAGTTAAACTAATTAAGTTAGATTTTTTGGATTTGCTTAAACAAGAAATTAATACTTGATGTGTTCTTCAATAAACTGAAGAACAAAAATCATCTTTGTTAACCTGAATCCTTTCAGGGGTGTCCAACATGAGGCCCATGGGCCAAAACTGGTCCTCCAGAGGGTCAAATCTGGCCCTCAAAGCGTAAAAACTCCAGAGAAGACATTAACTGTAGATTGGAAATTAGTAACACTATGAATTTAAAATAATTTCTAGATTTTTAAGTTGTTTTGATCATAAAGTAAAATGTTAAATTGTTCATTGTTCTTTTGTCATTTGTGCCTCAGTTTTGTTATTTTGTGTTTTTTTATATCTTAAAGAAAATATTAAAAGTTTTACTGATATATATGTAATCATTTTAGATATTTTAGGATTTTTTTTGGAAGATTTTTACTAATTTTTTGAAAATATTTATAAGAATTTTCTTGCCAAATTTGGGGGATTTTTTTTTTTAAATAAAACTTTCAAAGGAAACTTTTAAGGAATTACTGAAATTTTCTTCCTGAAGGTTTTGCAAATTTTCAGAAATTTGGGGAATTTTTTTTGCAGAATTTTTGCATTTTTTTCAGACAAGGAAACTATATTTTTTGGTGCCCGTAAATGAGGACAACAGGAGGGTTAATAGAAGTAATATTAAGCTGTTTCTTGCTGCTGTTTTTCCTGCCTGTGCTGATGTGAGTAATCAGCTGTCAGCAGGTTGACATACTTCTGAATAACAGTTTGTGGTTTGGAAGGTTTAGTGAGATTTAAAATAAACCTGCCGGACGATTTGGAGGCTCGGGATGTTTTGAAAAGCCTGCAGCGGTAACTGACGGCCACCTGCTGGATCCGCGGATTAATTATAAACTGCTATATCCGTCTCTTTGTCATGTGCTCGTAGTGAGTGGTGTTTGACAGAAACTCTCGGAGATAAAGTGAATGTTTGAGCTGAGTCGTCCTGTTCGGCCTCGAGGCTCCGTCTGTCGGCTCTGCTTTCTCTTCCTGTGAACATGAGACAGAAATGCGAGGCAGGTGGGCGGCTCTGCTGTGATTTCAGCTCCGTGCTTCAGTTTCAGCTGCACGTCGTGGATCTTGCAGCTTTTTACGGCTTCTGCAGTTTTGAGGCTGCAAACCGATCGCTGATCACGAGGTGTGTGTTTCTGCGGTTTTAGCAGCGACGGAGGGGAAGATGAGGAATCTCCTCCTCTGGCCTCCGTCCAGCCTCTCTGCAGCGGGGAGGGGTTTTTCCGATCTCTATGCCCGTGTTTGTCTATTTCTGTCTGCCGGGTATTCAGGTTGGTGTGGATCCTTTACACTCACGCCGCACATTCCCCTTCGCTTTCTCGTTACCTCGACGCGCTTCACGCTGGATCTGGTTTTATCTTCCCGCCAAGTATTTCCTCCTCTCTGTCTTCTCCACTGCATTCTGGCATCATGTTCTGCTTCGTTATGTCCAGCAAACATCTCGTTTCATGACTTTTTAGTGCCAGATTAAACCCTCTGCAGACAGGAGATATGAAACTCAGCATCTTCATCAGTCGGTTAAAGTGACGACAGATATTCTTGCTGAAGCAGACTTCAGGTCGACAACAAGAAGAACCTAAACACTGAACATTTCTTGTATCGTGCAGTAAAACAAACCTGCTCAGTTTCTATTTTAGTGACAAACATTCCACCAAAACACTTCCTCCTGTCGCTGTTTTGCAGGGGCACCATCACTGCATCCTGGGCTAAGCTCCACCCACCACAACTGTGATTGCTTTAAAGAAATGCAAATAATCTATATCAGAATAATCCTGAAGTCCAGCAGATTATTCTGGAGCTCAGTGGAGATCAGTCTGGATATGTGACACTACTTTAAGACACAATAGTCTGATGCAGTCAGACCATTCTCCACAGCTCTGTGGAACGGTCTGACTGCACCTCATCATTCTGCTGTAGAAGGAAACACCCCTGGCACTGGTTTGTGTTTTTTAATACATGATAAAATGTGATACTGTGTAATGATACGACACATTTTGTGTGTCATTTCTATACATTTTACACGATTTCCATGCGACTACGTGGTGTCCAATGAAACCCCAATGCAAAAAATGTGTTCTACTAACTCACAAAATGACTTGGTGTTTTATCAGGCTGCCTAACCCTGTGTCCATGTCAGGAATCATTTAGGATTAATGCTAATTAATGAGGTCACTGCTGGTTAAATATGTGCAGCTATAAACTCAAAGGTAAAACTCCTACAACAGCTGGAAGTACGACGTGTATGTGTTATCACGAGGGATTCAGAAAATAGGACCAAAGAAACAGATGGCGGGCAGGTTGAGGCAAAGATAAATTTTATCTTCACAAACTTATTAACAAAAAATGGAGGCAAACACAAGACATGAAGAATCCAAGGAAAGTACAAGGTCTTAAACTAATCTAGTGAGAATAAAGATTTAAAACAAAGAATTTAAAGTTGGAAAAAAATACAAAAACTAAAACCAGACGACAACCAAAGAGGTCCGAGGAACATCAGGGAAGAAAACTCAATAAACCAACAATAAAGAGACTAAATGGGTTCAATAGAGGAGGGAAACAGATAAAAGGAGGAAGTAGAAACCACAAACAACATGGGGAAAGAGGATTTTCAAAATAAAACCAGGAAATAAACAAACCACAGACCCTGATGCCAGTCTGTTACTGCAGCTCAGACTTGTGTTTAGGGTTAGATGGTATTCTTTCTGACCTCGTGAGATTGTCGACTTTAACAGAGAAGCGAGCAGGAAGTTAATCAGATGATCTGTTCTCGCTGCTTCAGTGTGTTTTTGTGTTGCAGCTCTACGGTGAATACAGGGAGCAGCTGGGAAACTTCGCCCGACGGGAAGCCGCCCGTCTGCTGACCGAGAGACAATGGAGGCGACGGGCCGGAGACGATGGCTCGGCTTCAGGACGGAGAGGACGACGACATCATCATCAGCATCATCACCCAGTTACCCTGGAGACACACCACAGCCACGCCTCCTCCTGCAAGAAGCCCCGCCCCTACTCCAAATGCCAAGGTGACCAACACCTGTCTCAGCCAGAAACACTCAAGAGATTCAGCGTTTTCACTTTCTTCCCTTTAATTGGAACTTTACTGTTTTGTTGCTCTGCCCTGCAGAGACACAAACATCCATCTGGAGGTTTTTAATTTCTGGTTACTTTGCACATTATGGTTTTACATGCAACACGATGAGCTCATAAAATATGATGCAGTTTAAATATGATTCATGAGGCTTAACACCAGCAGACTTCACCTTAATTTATCTCCTCGGACATTCAAACCTGCAGCAACAGGTGGATTCAGTTCCTCTCTCAGCTCCTCACTCATGTTTTCTGTGCATTTTATTTCCTATCACAAAGATTTAAATACAGTTTTAGGTATAGAAGTTGGCTTTTATGTCTATTTTTGGCCGTAAATTTGTAGAAAACTGAAATCATATGAAACTCTCTGCATGTGTTTTTGTGATTAGAATTGATCAAATACACAAATTTATAGATGAACACTTTTCCTTTTTGTGGTTGATGCAGTATTGTGAACGTCTTTACAATCAAACTTGAACCTTGTTTATGTAGAGTTTATTACATTTATAGTGAATTTTTATTTAACCAGCAGGTTTCTTCTGCTGGAAATGACAAACAAGAGATACAACACAGATAGAGATGTTAATATTGGAGTTTTTAATAAAAATGCTGTGTCTGCTTTTATACCTTTTTAAATGTTCTTGCTAATTTCTCACCTGACCTCACCTGAGCAGGGCTGAGGTTCTACCTGTCAGTGATGAATGGATCTGAGGTTAACTTGGTGTTTCTGTCCCAGACTGTTTGGCTCGTGTGCAGCGCTACATCATTACCAAGATGGGTGAGGACTGGATCTTCCTGGTTCTTCTGGGCCTGACGATGGCGCTGGTGAGCTGGACAATGGACTACGCCAGCGCTAAGAGCCTCCAGGGTACCAGAGATACGATTATCACTGTCAGAGCTGCAGTCTGTGGGTTCATGTTCTCCTGACTGATCTTCCCGTTTCCTCTTTCAGCCTATAAATGGATCCACGGCGAGCTGAAGGGCAACGTGCCGCTGCAGTACCTGGCCTGGGTCACGTATCCCATGATCCTCGTCATGTTCGCCTCCCTGTTCTGTCACCTGGTTTCCCCTCAGGCCATCGGTGAGTATCACTCAGTTATTCTACTGTAAAACTGCTGCTAACCATAACCTTAATCCTAACCCTCTCACCTCACAGGGTTCCTACAGAATGCAACATCTCTGTTGTTAAATGTGAGAAAAAATCTGCTGGTTTTTAGCCACATCAGTTATAAAATCAGAGAAATGAAGTCTGTCCAATGTCAGCAGCTAAAAGATCTCTGTTCAGGTTTCTAGGATGAACTCTAACTGATCTATTCAGTCTCTGAGGGACCAAAACAAACAGTAGTAGTTCTAAGAAACAGAATAAGAGAGGTTTATGTCAGAATATCTGGAGAATTTAGAGTCATTTTGGACTATTTTTCTAGTTTTGGAAAAGTTTTAGATGATCTTCTACCTATTTAGACAAGTTTGATGCAATGCGGACAATTTTAAAGTCCACCTACACAAGATTCAAGTCATTCTAGATACATTTCAAGTCATTTTTGTAAGGATTTGGTCATTTGGGACCATTTTTGAGTCCTATGATCCAACACCTTTGACATTAATTCCAAAATGAATATAGTTACTTGATGTAACTCCAGTTCTATGGAGAATGTTGAGCCATTTTGGCCATTTTTTCTAATTCTGGACAAATTTTCAGTAGCTTTTGATTATTCTCTAATCATTTAGATCAGTCTGATGTTTTATGGACAGATTTTGTGTCATTTGTGGACGCTTTTCAAATCTACTTGAAGATTTCAAGTCATTTTGGACAGGATTTTGTTTTTGGGACCATTTTTGAGAGATTCAACAGCTTTCACCGTGACATTAACTTCAACTGACCAAAACAAACAGTAATCACTGGACATAATTCCAGTTCTATGTAGGGAAGAGAATAATGGAGATTTGTTGTGTTAGAATATCTGGAGAATCTTGAGTCGATGTGGACTGTTTTTCAAGTTTTGGACAAATTTCTGGCATTTTAGGCCAAGGTAAGTCATTATAGTTTATTTTCTAATCATTGAGAGAAGTTCCAGTCATTTTAGGCAAGTTTAAAATAAGTTATTTGTTACCATTTTTAAGTGGTAGGATCCAACACCTTTGACTTTAACTCCAAGTGAACCAAAATCAAGGTAGTTACTGGACGTAACTCCAGATCTATGGAGAATTTTGAGACATTTTGGACATTTTTTCTAGTTTTGGACAGTGCTTTAGTGATTTTTGGTTACTTTCTGTTCATTTAGACCAGTCTGATGAATTGTGGACAGATTTTGAGTGATTTTGTAAAAATTTTCAAGTCATTTTTAACAGGTTTTGGGACCATCTTTGAGTTGGAGGATCCAACATCTTCCACATTAACTCCCAAGTAAATCGAAACAAATGTAGTTACTGGATGTTCTGGACATTTTTTCTAGCTTTGGACAACTTTCAGATCATTTTAAACCAGTTCAGATTATTTCCGAATCACTTGGATGCATCTGGTCGGTTCAAAGTGCTTCGCACCATGATAAAAACACGTCTCCTTCATCTCCTCTATCATCTCCATCTCCTCTATCTCGTCTTCCATCCTCCTCCATCTCCTTCTCCATTTTCTCTTCAATCTTCTCCTTCATCTCCTCCTCCATCCTCCTCCATCTTCCCTCCATCTTCATCTTCACCATCTCCTCCTTCATCTCCTCCTCCATCTCATCCTCCATCCTCCTCCATCTCCTTCATCTCCTCCTCCATCTTATCCATTTTCTCCTCCATCTTCTCCATCTCCTCCTCCATCCTGCTCCATCTTCTTCATCTGCTCCTCCATCTCCTCCTCCATCCTCCTCCATCTCTCCATCTCCATCTTCTCCTCCATATCGTCCGTCGACTCCTCCATCCTTTCCGTCATCCTCCTCCATCTCCTCCTCCATCCTCCTCCTCCACCATCTTCTCCTCTATCTCCTTCTCCATTTCCTTCATCTCCTCCTCCATCTTCTCCATCTCCTCCTCCATCTTCTCCACCATCTCCTCTATCTTGTCTTCCATCCTTCTCCATCTCCTTCTCCATTTTCTGTTCCATGTCTTCCTTCATCTCCTCCTTCATCTCCTCCTCCATCTCATCCTTCATCCTCCTCCATCTCCTTCATCTGCTCCATCTTCTCCATCTCCTCCTCCATCTTCTCCATCTCCTTCTCCATTTCCTTCATCTCCTCCTCCATCTCCTCCAGGTTCTGGTATCCCTGAGCTGAAGACCATCCTCAGAGGCGTTGTTCTAAAGGAGTATCTGACCCTGAAGGCGTTTGTGGCTAAAGTCGTCGGTCTGACGGCCGGTCTGGGCAGCGGGATGCCGGTTGGAAAAGAGGTGAACAAACCTTCATCTGCTTTCCTCTGAGTTTCAGGATAATAAATCATCTCATGTCACGTTTCTGGTCCGTCTTCATCTCTGGGGACCAAATTACTCTGGTCCTCTCAGAAGGAGAACATTGATTTCCTGGTTTTATTCTGACAGTCTCAGTGATTAATCTGCTGTGAAGAACGTTCCAGTTTATGTTCTATCTGTCCGTCCACTGCAGGGTCCGTTCGTCCACATCGCCAGCATCTGTGCAGCGGTTCTGAGCCGCTTCATGTCCATCTTCTCTGGGGTCTACGAGGTAAGACGAAGCCCGGACCAAAACGGACCGCATTACCCAGAATCCTCCTCTCTGGACCAACCTCCGGCAGCATGTTGATGTGGAGAAACAGAAATGTGGTTTTATTGGTTGCTGTGTTACCGTCTGTGTTTCAGTCACAGGATTCCTACAGAAATCAAAATATTTATTGTTAAACGTGAGAATCCTGTCTATGTCCTGTCCATATGGCAGAATGACAATAAAGTGGACTTTGACATGTTAGCATGTTAGCATTCTGATATTAGAGCATCAGTTTGACAGCAGCTAAAGTCCTGCATCATCTCTGTTGGTTCTATCATCTCTGTGTTTCCTTCAGGAACAGACAAAGTCTTTGTGATGATCCACAATTTGTTCTTTAGAACCAGTGGAACTCTGTTGGTTCTATTATCTTTATTTTCCTTCAGTGTAAAGTCTTCATTGTGTTTTTAGAGTTTATTCTTTAGAACTAGTAGAACTCTGACTGTAACGTTGTTGGTTCTATTAACTCTAAAGTCTTTATCGTGTTTGATCTTTAGAACCGGTGGAACTCTGTGACTGTAACGCTGCCGTCTGTCTTCGTGTCTCTGCTCAGTGTTTTGTTGTGTGTCTGTATTAATAGTGTGTCGTTATGCCTGGCATGTTGTATTAACGCTGACCTCCCCTGTCTCCCCCCCTGCCTCCCCCCGGCTGCCTCCCCCCTTTAACCCCAGAATGGTTCCCATAACCAGGACCTGCTGGTGTGTGCGTGTGCAGTGGGCGTGGCCACCTGCTTCGCCGCCCCCGTGGGAGGCAAGTCCCGCCCCCTCGCCATGACGCCTCAGATAAATCCAGAAAGATACCCAGAGAGAATGGAGGTTAAATCTGACCTCAGAGCAGCCAGATTATCAACCAATAGAAACACTGAATTCTCTGTAGATGTTAAAGGAACAATTTAATGTTTCTAAAAATCACATTTTCTTCTAATTTCTTCAGATTTCAATCAGAGATCAGGATCTGAGGAGAATGTCATCACTGAGGCTGTTCTCTGGTTGCTATGGTTGCTCTGTTGCTGTGGTTGCTCTGGTTGCTATGGTGTTTCCCTCTCTATCACTGAACATTATTTATTCACTTTCTTCCATTCTGCCTCCTTCATCTGTTTCCTGGTTTCTTGGACCACCTTCCTCCCCCTTTCCTCCTCCCTCTACCTCCCCTCTGCCTCCCTCTACTTCCCTCTGCCTCCCTCTACCTCCCTCTACTTCCCCTCTACCTCCACTCTACCTCCCTCTGTCTCCCTCTACTCCCCTCTACCTCCCTCTGTCTCCCTCTACCTCCCCTCTACCTCCCTCTACTCTACTCCCTCTACCTCTCTCCCTCTACTCCCTCTGCCTCCCTTACCTCCCTCTTCCTCTACTTCCACTCTACCTCCCTCTACCTCCCTCTACTCCTCTACTCCTCGTCTCCCTCTACTTCCCTCTACCTCCCTCTATCTCCCTCTACTCCTACCTCCCTCTGCCTCCCTCTATCTCCCTCTGCCTCCTCTACTTCCCTCTACCTCCGCTCTATCTCCCTTACCTCCCCTCTATCTCCCCTCTACCTCCCCTCTACCTCCCTCTACTCCCCTCTACCTCCCTCTACCTCCCCTCTACCTCCCCTCTATCTCTCTCTACTTCCCTCTACTTCCCTCTACCTCCCTCTACCTCCCCTCTATCTCCCCTCTACCTCCACTCTACCTCCCCTCTTCCTCCCCTCTACCTCCCTCTATCTCCCCTCTGCCTCCCCTCTACTTCCACTCTACCTCCCCTCTACCTCCCTCTATTTCCCCTCTGTCTCCCCTCTACTTCCACTCTACCTCCCCTCTACCTCCCCTCTACCTCCCCTCTACCTCCCCTCTACCTCCCTCTACTTCCCTCTACCTCCCCTCTACCTCCCCTCTACTTCCCTCTACCTCCCTCTACCTCCCCTCTATCTCCCCTCTACTTCCACTCTACCTCCCCTCTATCTCCCCTCTACCTCCCCTCTACCTCCCCTCTACTTCCACTCTACCTCCCCTCTATCTCCCCTCTACCTCCCCTCTACCTCCCCTCTACTTCCCTCTACCTCCCTCTATCTCCCCTCTACCTCCCCTCTATCTCCCCTCTACTTCCACTCTACCTCCCCTCTATCTCCCCTCTACCTCCCCTCTACCTCCCCTCTACTTCCCTCTACCTCCCTCTATCTCCCCTCTACCTCCACTCTACCTCCCCTCTACCTCCCCTCTATCTTCCCTCTACCTCCACTCTACCTCCCCTCTTCCTCCCCTCTACCTCTCTCCTGCCTCCCCCTGTTTCCTGCTCAGTAGAACCCCTATGGGTACACAGATATTCTGACGGTGGGCTGTGCTGTGGGGGTGGGCTGCTGCTTCGGGACTCCATTAGGAGGTAAAATAGATCCTGAACACTGAACTGAAGCCGACATGTTTCAAACTGACCTAAATATCAGCTCTGCTGTTTTAAATCACAGTTTTATTCTGCAGCATTAATGCTTTTTAGATCAGTTGAAGCTGGTTTAAACCTTCTGAACTCTCAACAGTTTCTGGACGTTTTTTCTTCTGGAATCCACCTTTAAAAACAACATTTTACCAACACAACACTGACATTATTTTAAAGCCTGCAGGATCTTTTTTCGCCTCCAGCTCAGATCAGCTCTGTCAGGTTTTTACTTATTGTTGGGGATGTTTGTTGTCTTTCCTGTTCTGGTTCTGGTTGGATTTATCTGACAGCTGCCAACAGAGAGTTTCTGAAGGAACAAGAAAAGTTCTCCTCAGTTCTTAGTTACTAATGTTCCCATCAGGGAGTTTGTTCCAACATGAGAACTTCCACAGTTCTTTTGGTTCAGTCTGTCTCAGTCTCCTCGATTAATCCAGATGGACCCCATGAAGTTGACGTCTGGGCTGTAGATCAGTTTTTAGAGTGGATTTAGTCTGGTTTGGACTGGTTCTGGTCTGGTCTTAGACTGGTTGTAGTCTGGTTTTTAGACTTGCTTCAGTTGGGTTTTTGACCTAGTTTTAGACTAGTTCAAGGCTTGTTTTGGCCTTGATCTTTGACTTGATTTAGTCTGGTTCTGGACATGATTTTAGACAAATTTTGGACTTCTTTTAGATTGGGGTTGGACTGGTTCTGGACTTGATTTAAGACTCGCTTCAGTCTGATTTTGAACTGGTTTTGAATTTGGTTTAGGACTGGTTTTAGTCTGGTTTTAGACTTGTTTTAGACAGCTTCCTGTCTGGTTTTGGAATGGGGGGTTATGTCTTGTTTTAAACATGGTTTTAGTCTGGTTCTGGACTCGGTTTTAGACTAATTTTAGGCTTGTTTTGGCTTTGATCTTGGACTTCATTTTCAACTTGTTTGATTCTTTTTCTGGACATTATTTTAGACAAGTTCTGGACTGCTTTTGGACTTAGTTTGAACTGGTTGTGGACTTAATTTAAGCTTAGTTTCAGTCTGATTTTGAAATGGTTTTGAACTTGGCTTCAGTCTTGTTTTGGACTTGTTTTGTTCTGATTTGGACTGATTCTAGACTTGCTTTGAGACTGGCTTTTGCCTGGTTTTGTACTTTATTTTAGACTTTTTTCATCTTGTTTTGGACTGGGGTTGGACTTGGTTTTAATCAGGTTTTAGAAAGACTTTTGTATAGTATTGTTCTTGGTTTTAGTCTGGTAAAGGACTTTATTTTTGTCTAGTTTTGGATTTGGTTTTGGACTGGTTCTAGACTGGTTTTGGAGATGATTCTAGACTGGTTTTGGATATGATTCTAGACTGGTTCTAGACTGGTTTTGGATATGATTCTAGACTGGTTTTGGAGATGATTCTAGACTGGTTTTAGACTGGTTTGGGAGATGGTTTTAGATTGGTTTTAGACTGGTTTCAGACAAGTATTAGACTGGTTTTGGAGATGATTTTGGACTAGTTTTTAAACAGGATTTAGACTGATTTTGAATTGGTTCTGGACTGGTTTTGGACTGGTACGTTGTTGGTCTCTAAGCACCTTATTGAGCTCACCTTAGTCCTCCTGATGATCCAGTGTTTCCACATTTAATCCAGACTGACTCCATGGGGCTGAGGTCAGAACCCTTTAGAGTCCAGAACCTTCTGCTGCAGAACTCTGAATCTTCTTGTAGATTTCTGTGACTGACTGGATGTTCTGACTCGTTGCAGCAGAATGTTGGTGGATAAATCCCAGACTGATGAGAATCTAAAACGTCTTGAAGCTTTTGCACAGTTCTGCACTGAAGTTAGAAAATATTAGAGGTCATCTTTGATGCTTTTATTCAGGATTAAATCTCAGAAGATCTCATGATTCTCTTGCTCTGTTTCTGGAATAATTCTGCTTTTTTACCTTATTTCTGTTTCCCTCTTCCATCCTTCCGCCCTCCATCCCTGCCTCCCTCCTCCCCCACCAGGCGTGTTGTTCAGTATCGAGGTCACGTCCACCTACTTTGCGGTGAGGAATTACTGGCGAGGATACTTTGCTGCCACGTTCAGCGCCTTCATATTCAGGGTTCTGTCTGTTTGGAACAAGGATGCCGGTGAGACTCACATCCAACACTGAGGCAGCTGAGGCGGCGTTTTTTAAAGCAGCTCAGGAATATTTGCTGCCGTAGATAAACCACAAATGTTTCAAGTCATCACCTACAGTACAAAGCATCCGGCTGCACCAGAGTGTAAAATCCTCACACACCGGTTTGCATTTAAATCTCCCCCACAGCATCTCAGCGCCACTTTCTTACAGTTAATATTCATCTTTTCTAAATATTTTTATACATACGATATGATTCACGGAGAGAAGATCACCACGTCATGTTTTTATGAATTCACACACTGACTGACTGGAAATGAGAACGTACAGTGTCCATAAACATTTTCCAGATTTGTGCTTTTCAGTAGCACATACAGTTCAAACATCAGTCAGACTCATCATCCTCACAAACATCCTACAAATATTTTCAATTTCTCACAGTTTATAGCGAATGTTCCCTCATATGTTGACCTGTTTTATTGAAAATGTTACAGTTCATAAAGGGAAATCACTCAAAGCAGTGCATTATATTTTCAGTCACTGTTTCAGACCCACTTTAACTCAAATATATGTTAGAATATGTTAATCTAATCATCTTCTCAAGAATTCAGCTTTCAAAATGTACAAATTATACAGAACTCTGCACATCGAACCAAACACACCACCTCCATCATTAAGCATGGCGGTGGCAGCATCGTGATGTGAAGCACGGTGGTGGAAGCATCATAATTTAATGTTGAAAGCAATACAAGAGGAAACTTCTCGGGGGTTAATACTTTTTTTTCAGCTCTGTAAGTGAAAACTGTCACTTTTTTCTCATCTCCCGACTCCAGTAGTTTTAAGGATCTTTTAGCTCTTTTGTTTGTTTGTTTTCTTGCAGCTTCACTGTTTGTATTATTTCACACATCAGCGTGTTGTATTTTACAATAAAGCCTGAAGGAACCTGCTGTTTATTACATTCTAAAACAGCATCTAAGAGTTGGATATTTCCCTCCAGAGCCACTGCAGGCCCAATATTGGACTTTATTCTGTTGTAAATAAAACGGATAAATGCTCCAACAGATGCAGGGTTCTACAGTCTTTAACACGACGCTCTTGTTCTTCTTCTCTTCCTCCCAGCAGACATCTTTTTTTATTGTACAGATGAAAACAAATCAAACTGAAGACGCTGAGCGGAGAGCGGCAGCCGGAGATCTCGTCTTGGTTTGATGTTCACGACTCTGTGATGTTTATTTCTCTTTCAGTCACAATCACAGCTCTGTTCAAAACCAACTTCCGCATGGATTTTCCCTTCGACCTGCAGGAGCTGCCAGCGTTCGCCATAATAGGGTGAGAACGTTTGGGAGCTTCTAGCTATAGTCTGCTGTGGCAAATGAATACTGATTTTGAAAAAGTATTTTGCATCCAAGTCAAAGGTTATTTGTTGATATAATAGTTTAAATATGTAGTTTAAATATCAGAGATTGTTCACAGAGAGTTCCTCTTTTAGCTTCTTTATCTTACATGGATGTTCTCCATGTTCCAGGATCTCCTGCGGCTTCCTGGGAGCGTTCTTCGTCTACCTGAACAGACAGGTGGTTCTGTTCATGAGGAGGCCGACCGCTCTGACCCGCTTCCTCACCAAACAGTAAGACACGCAAATAGACAAACACATATACAGAAAAAAAGGAACACAATTAAAGCTGCAAGTAGTGTTGGTCGGGTCCTCGCATCCATGCTGGTCAGCCAATCCAAGCATGTCCACCAGGTGGTGCTGTGACTGAGAGTGTGTGGCTTTCTTGATGCGACCTATCACAACTGTCCACCAGGTGGCGCTATCGTTTGTAAATGTGTATGGGCCTATGTATGTTATCAGGACCGGACTCTGATCATACATTTAAAGTTTGAGGCAGATTGGAGCATGTTCAGGCTATAGAATAGAGTCACTTTTTAACCGACAACTAAGAAAAAGATGTTTTTTACGTCTGCGGTCTTCCTCAGTCAATCCTGACAGATTCCGACAGATCTGTCGGAATCTGTCAGGCCGGCCACTTGATAAAAACGACACATCATCACACGTCAGATGACTGTCTGAGGAAGACCGCAGACATGTTAGAAACATGTCAGCAAGGTAAAAACCATCTTTTCCTTACTTAGATGTTGGTTAAAAAGTAACGCTATTCTAAAGTAAACGACAGAATGAACATAATTCATCATGTGCAGGCTAGTTAGACAGCCCTTCCTGTTTCATAGTGACCCATCCACCGGGTGGCGCTCTCTGTGTGGCTGTATTTTGGTCTATAGAATTCATCAGGGCTGAACTCTGATCACACATATAAAGTTTGAGGCAGATTGGAGCATGTACAGGCCAGTTACACAGTATTTCCTGTCTCATGACAAATTGTCGAAACTACGCCAGCCGCCATTTCCACACCTTCAGACTTCTGCAGAGCATTTTGATAACTTTTAATTACTCATGCCTGCTGTACATCCTGGCCGAATTTGAGTTCTGTCAGGGTTACCCCATTTGAGTTTATAGTTTTTGAAAATGTGCAAAAATTGGTCCAAAATCATCCAAAATATGAGACATAGTTCAAAATGGCTGACTTCCTGTTTTGTTTTAGGTATGGTTGTCAATTACATTTTCGTGCGTCTTGACGAGTTACTTATGCTTAACTAATTTCATAGCTTTAGGTGACACATCCTGGTCGTAGTTCCTGTTTGAAATTTCCCGGTGGCGCTACTTTGGCTCACACTGCAATTCCCCTGAAATACCAACTGTTTTGCCATTCCTGATGTGTGTTCAAATTTTCATGCGTTTTTGAGTAGCTATAGGTAAGTAGAAGAAAAAGAAGAAAAAAGATTTATTCCTAATAAATACACAAACACAGCAATACAATAACAACAACAAACACAAGAACAGTAGTGGCCCACTAATGACCGCCCACCATGCGGGGGATTTTCAGATGCAGCGTGTTTACATGCAGGAAAAACACATCTAGTGGACACGCACCTAAACACAGCAGCACGAGGCTCTGCTGTGTTTGTGTGTTTGTTTTTCTGTTCTTGTGTTTGTTGTGTGTAGTGTGTTGTGTTCATTCAAGTCCAGTTGGTTCTGGTTCTGGTTCTGGTTCTGGTTCTGGTTCTGGTTGTGCTCCTTTAACATCCTCTAATTGAATCAGTGACCTGCTGAGACTCAGTCCGACGTTAAACAGCAGCAGGTCTGAAGATCACTGATAATGGAGGTGTGTGTGTGTGTTCCAGCCGTCTCATCTATCCCGGTGCTGTGACTCTCATCATCTCCACCTTCACCTTCCCTCCTGGATTCGGTCAGTTTATGGCCGGAGAGGTGAGACTGAACCTGCAGTAAACAAACAACAATAAACAAACAAATAAAGCATGTTTCTATGTGTTTATGAGTGTATTTGTGTGTATTTCCTGCAGCTGATGCCCAGAGAGTGCATCAACTCGCTGTTTGATAATTTCACCTGGACCAAAATCTCCGGTTCTCCTGCTCCTCCGGGTCTCGGTCGCTCCGCCGTCTGGCTGCATCCTCAAGTCAGTGTCTTCATCATCCTGCTGCTCTTCTTCATCATGAAGGTACCTCCTCCTCCTCCTCTTCTTCCTCCTCTTCCTTTTCTTCCTTCTTTTAATCTTCTTCCTCCTTCTCTTCCTTCCTCCTCTTTTTTCTTCTTCCTCCTTCTCCTCCCCTCTTCCTCCTCTTTCCTCCTCCTTTTCCTCTTCCTCCTTCCTCTAACTCCTCCTGTTCCTTTTCCTTTTGTTCCTCCTCCCTCATCTTCCTCCTCTCCTTCCTCTTCATCTTTCCTCCTCCTCTTCCTCCCTCTTCCTCCTCCTTTTCCTCCACTCCCTCCTCCTCCTTCTCCTGCTCTTCTTCTCCCTCCTCCTCCTCTTGTTCTTCTTCCTCTTCTTCCTTCTTCCTCCTCTTTCCTCCTCCTGCTCTTCCTCCTCCTTAATAATCTCATGAGAACCTTATGGATTCTAGTTCTGGATGTCAGCCGTTTCCACGACGATGCCCATCCCCTCCGGAGCCTTCATGCCGGTCTTCATTCTAGGTGAGAAGCTTTAGAGATGCAGGCAGCTCCTCCTGCTGAACTCCGTCTTCACCAGCATCTCCCATCTCCTCCTCCAGGAGCTGCCTTCGGCCGCCTGGTGGGGGAGATCATGGCCACTCTGTTCCCCAACGGGATCCTGTTCGACGAGATCGTCTACCGCATCCTGCCGGGAGGCTACGCTGTGATTGGTCAGTCCAATGACGTCCCACAGCTCCTATTGGACAGGAGGCTTCAGGAGGGCGTGTAGATTTCAGAAATACAGAAATAATGCTTTCAGTGACAGAAAATGCAAAAAAGTTTGCCCTATTTTGATTATTTATTTCAAAAAATGTAAAAAATAAAACCTGGAATCAACCAAATGTTGAACCAAATGGAGACTCCACATACTGTAGATTTACTATTTACATCTTTACAGGCTGCTGTTCAACCAAAAAAATCCTGTATTTTTGACGACGGATTGTTGGTCACAGCTGAGTCAGTCGTGGCTTCGCAGTAGTGCCGAGGAGCTCAGAATTTTTATTTTTTTACAGAATCTAATTAGAGTTAACGTGTTATATTTGACATTTTTTTAAATGAGACATAGTTATTTTAATGAAATATCACAATTTTAAGCTCAGATTCTGTTAATTTTCACAGTGGAATCATACATTTGTGGTTGATAAATTATGTGGTTTTACAATTTTTTTTAAAAAAGATAATTCTCCTTTCAAACTCTCCGGTAGGTTTTGGGGTTCAAAGTGTTAAACAACATCCATATTTGTCTATTTTTATCTACAGTACATGAATTAGAATTGCTCTATATTAGCTAAAGTTTCTCCATATCAGTTAAAGTTGACCTACACTACCATTCAAAGGTCTTAACAACGTTCTTAAATTAATTATCTATTATGTTTATTATATTATAAACTTTAAAGCGATTGGCTGATAATAATTCTGTTTCCTGTAGGAGCGGCAGCCATGACGGGCGCCGTCACCCACACGGTTTCCACGGCTGTGATCTGCTTCGAGCTCACCGGTCAGATCTCCCACATCCTGCCCATGATGGTGGCCGTCATCCTGGCCAACATGGTGGCCCAGGGCCTGCAGCCGTCGCTCTATGACTCCATCATCCAGGTGAAGAAGCTGCCCTACCTGCCTGAGCTGGCCCTCGGGCACATCAGGTAAACACCTGTCTGGTCCTCTCACAGCTGCAGCTTTGAGTGGAAAACTTTATTTAACGTCGTGTTTCTACGTCTGCAGCAAGTACAACATCTTCGTGGAGGACATCATGGTGCGTAAAGTGAAGTTCTTGTCTTCTCAGTCCACCTACCGGGAACTGAACCACCTGCTGGAGAACACGACGCTGAAAACCATCCCGCTGGTCGACTCCAAGGGTAGGACGGATTTAATTATCATCTTTATTATGTCTTTTAAAGGCTTGAAGGTTGAGACCCGGCGACTGGTCTTCATGCAAACGATGCAGCTATAAACACTAAGAAATCCTATGATCTGTTCTGTTTACTCACCTGGACACCTGCAACTCTAATTATCTGTTTTTGGGACCTTAATTATGAGTCTCAGATCATTCTAGCATCAGACGGCTGAGTGATGAACACAGAGAATCTTTCCTGCTTGTTAAATCTGGTTTTGATCCGTCTTTGTAATTCATTTTGCATCATTTCATTATTTCTGGAAAGTTCTTGAGGTTCCAGCTGCTAAACCGTCACCAGAACGGTCTAGAGTCTGGAAATTGTTTGCCCTTTTTTGCTTTTTATTGTTGTTGTTGTTTGATTTAAGAATTGTGGCCTTTTTTCGTTTGGGACTAAACTTGAGTGAAAGTAAAGATCAGAAGACTTCCTTGTTAGGGTTAGTGGGTTAAGGTCAGAACTAATCTTTATCTGAGCTGCTTATGCTTAGGTTGGAGGTGAGTTTAAGTTAGAAATGTATCTTGTATATGATTTTGATGAAGTTTTTTGTCTTTATTAATTTGTATTAATTTTAAAATTAATTAATGCTAACCCTAACCCCATTTTTTCCTATCCTAACCTCAATCCTCATCCCCTTGAACACTAACTCCCGGCTTTATGCTAAGCTAAGCTTAGCTAGGCTAACCCCCAGCATGCTCCAGCATTCTATTCTTCATACAGTCGTGACTCTGGACAGTTTTCTAAACCCAAACGGTCCGTCTGCAGAGTCGATGATCCTCCTGGGCTCCATCGAACGGACAGAGCTTCAGGCCATCCTGGACTGGTGGCTTTCAGCCGAGAGACGAGTGTTTGAGAGAGGTCAGAGTTCTCCCACCTCCAAGGTCAGCTGGGAGTCCTTCAGCTTCGTGGATGAGGAGGGAGGAGACGACAAGGTGGAGAAAACAAACACACATTTAACCTGCAGAGTGCACACAGCAGCTAATGGGGGTCGTTTCTGTCATTTTATCTCATTTGTGTGACTTTGTGTCTAATTTTTATCGTTTCGTGTTTTGTTTGTGTCTTTTTGTTTCTCATTTTTGTTGTTTTGTGTCCTATTGGTGTTGTTTTGTATCTCGTTGTTGTTGTTTAGTGTTTTGTTTGTGTCATTCTGTGTCGTTTTTGTCGTTTTGTGTCTTTTTTTGTTGATGTGTCTCGGTTTTGCTGTTTTTTGTTTCATTTTTGTCGTTTTGTGTCTCGATTTTGTGTCTCGATTTTGCTGTTTGTGTCTCGATTTTGCTGTTTAGTGTCTTGTTTGTGCAGTTTTATGTGTCATTTTTGTCATTTCGTGTCTTGTTTTTGTCATTTTCTATGTCATCTGTGTCATGTTATGTCTCTTTGTGACACTTTTATCTCTCTGTTGTCTCCTCATACTGTAGATATTCTTTTATTTCCATGTTTCCTCTCCAGACTTTTCCTCTCTACTCTGCTCATTGTCAGTCTCCTGGTTTTGTTGCGGCTTTTGGAGCCGTTGTAACATCACTGATTTATTTTATTGATCCAGGATGACAGACGGTGAAGTTAAAATGCTTTAAAACACATCATGTAGTTGTCCAGACATCAAACCACTGACTGTGTTTTATCTCCAGACCGTGGCTCTGGTCCAGGATGAATGTAACGGACCAGTCCCGTCCCCCAAACCCCCGGAGGTGTCCACCAACCACACGGCTTCAGGTAACGAGACGTCTCCTCTGGTTTCCTCTGGTCTGGACGTCACTTTCTCTTCACTCTGACGTGAATCTCCCACCTGTGTCTGCAGACAAGAGAAAGCTGCCGTCTGTCAGGAGAACCCTGCAGAGACTCTTCTCCTCCACATCCTCCTCGGGTCAGACAGAACCTCAGGTACCAAGTTCACAGATCTGATCGGAGGTCAGCTGTAGGTCTGACAGCTGGCAGCAGCATCTGTGGGATAGAAGCAGGACGTGAAGGGAGGAGCTTCATACAATGCATCATACACGTTCTTTACTGACCTGAGGACCAGCAGGGGGCGTCTGATCAACTGTATGATCAATATTATCTATAGCAGGGGTGTCAGAATCATGTTAGTTCAGGGGCCGACCAGTAAAATCACAGCATATTAACCAATAAATAACCACAACTCCTAATGTTTCACATTTAATGAACTATCTTTTTATAAAACATTATGAACAACCTGAATCTTTTCAATGAAACAAAATTAACAACAAAAACGATACACAAATCAACGAATAAAGCGAAAGAAAAAAATGGCAGATATGACAAATAACACTAAAAAATAGACAAACAACACAAGCGAGTAATATTTTAATCTTATGAGTAATAGTTGAATTCATGTGTAATAATTTAATTTTATCTGTAATAATTTAATTTCAGGAGCAGTGACTTAAAATTCATGAATAATGACATGAATTCAGGTGTCATAATCTATTTTATTGTCTAATAATTTACATTAATTTGTAATAATTTGATTTCTTGAAGAATAATTTAATTCCTTGAGTACTAACATAAATTAAGGTGTAATAATTGATTTTCTTGTGTAATAATTTAATTTAATTTGCAGTAATTTCATTTTATGAGTAATAATTTATGTGTAGTAATCTAATTTCTTGAGCAATAGTTTAATTTAATTTGTAATCATTTAATTTCACAAGTAATCATTTAATGTCTGGTCTAATAATTGAATTTCATTTGTAATAATTTAATTTTTATGTAATCATTTAATTTCTTGTGTAGGAATTACATTTTTTGAATAATATTTTAATTTAATGTAGTAATTTAAATCTTGTGTAATAATTACATTTTTTGTGTAATAATTTAGTTTCTTGAATATTTTTTAAAAAAAAATTCGTGTAATTTAATTTCTTATGTAGTAATTTAATTACTTGTCTTATATTTTCATTTAATGTGTTATAATTTCATTTCATGAAAAATAATTTCATGAAAAATAATTAAATTTCATGAGTAAATTTTTATTAGGATTTGTAATAATTTACTTTCATGTGAAATAATTTAAGGAGTAAGAAAAACATTTTTTGTCGAACAATTTGATTTCAGGTGTAATAATTCAATTTTATTTGTAATAGTTTAATTTCATGTGCAGTATTTCAGTTCCAGGTGTAATATTTCAATATTTTTAATAATATTTCAATTTCAGGTGTAAATTTCAATTTCAGATGTATTATCTCATTATAATGTGTAATATTACTTCATTATTTTTCGCTGTCTTATTTTATTTGTAGTACTGTATGGTAATTACAAGTTATTGCTTTTCTATTGAACGCTACATTTATTCTGTCATGGTATTTTTCTGAGTAAGTCAAACATTCCCTTCATGATCAAGAAAGTTCTAATCTTCATCTCACCTGATCTTCCTCCCCAGGAGACCACACCTCCTCCGCTGACGGATTCCATGTCTCCAGAGGAGGTATAGTAGATTATTGATCAGAAATAAAGAGCTGACAAATCGCTCTGATCGATGATTGGAAACTGTGTGCTCTGATTGGCTGCTGCAGATCAAAGCGTGGGAGGAGGCTGAGCTGGAGAAACCGATTGATATGGAGCAGATACGTATCGATCCGTCACCGTTCCAGCTGGTAGAGAGGACGTCTCTGCACAAGGTGAGCAGCGCCCCACCTGGATACGCCGCGTCATTACACCCAGTCTCATTACGCACGAGAACGTTTCATCCAGATTTTTTAAAAGTACTTTAATATTTTGGATATTCTGGTGATTCTGAGCAGAAGTAAACTAAATCTGCAGCTTTAAAAATCTTTAAAAATGAAAAGTGAAGGATTGAAACTGCAGTGTGTAACTTTTGTCTCCCCCTTCTGGCAGTAGGTAGAACTACACGAACCCAAGGATCTTTCTTTTTCAGACTGTAATTCTAAAGACAAAAATGAGGCATAAAACAAGACAAAAACAAGACACAAAACCACAAAAACAAGACAAAAAATGACTTAAACAAGACAAAACCAGAAAAATGAGACAGAACAAAAAAACGAGACAGAAAACAACAAAAACGAGACACAAAACTACAAAAAGAAGACACAACACCACAAAATCAAGACACAAAACCACAAAAAAGAGACACAAAGCAAAAATGAGACACAAAACCACAAAAATGAGACACAAAACAAGAAAAACAAGACACAAAACGACAGAAACTGAAGTGTTGAAGCTGCTGTGTGGAACTTTTGTCTCCCCCTTCTGGCAGCAGGAAGAACTACATGTCAGCTCAGTCTTTCTTTTTCAGATTGTAATTCTTTCACAGTATTAGAAACTTTTCTTCGAGGTTGTTTTCTCCACTGGGAAAAAAATATGTTTTTAACTATAAATATTTTAAAAATTTGTGTTGGTTTTTTTTACAGATCTTCCGTTTTGTAAAATTATGATAACTAGAAAAAAATCAGAAAAAATATGAATTTACACAATGACTGTAAAAAAAAAAAAACAGACCTAATGTAAGCAACTTTAACTATTTTAGAGCAACTTTAACTAATGCAGAGCAACTTAAGCTCATTTTTTAGATTTTTTTTATTATCCGTTATTAATCCCACGAGGGGAAATTCTGATTTTTGCATATCTCCCAACTGGGGGGAGTCAGAGTGACGGGTTAACCTTAGTACAGCGCCCCCTGGAGCAGGAAGGGTTAAGGGCCTCGCCCAGGGCCCAACAGTGGCCACATCGGGGCTTGAACCTCTGACCTTCTGATCAGTAGTCCAGAGACTTAACCGTTGCACCACCACTGCCCCCTTTTGAGCAACTTTAAATAATGTAAAGCAACTTTAACTATTATAGAGCAACTTTTTTGTCTCTTTGAAAGTTATTTTTTTGGCCTTTTTTCGGCTTTATTTAGGCACAGTGAGGGAGAGACAGGAAACAGGGGAGAAGAGTTGGGGAAGACATGCAGCAAAGGGCCGCGAGCGGGAATCAAACCCGGGCCGCTGCGTTGGGGACCAGCCCTGTACATGGATCACCCACTTAACGCGTTGAGCTATACGGGCGCCCTTATAGAGCAACTTTAACTAATATAGACCAACTTTAACCAATATAGAGCAACTTTAATTAATATAAATGGTAAATGGTCTGTGTTTATATAGCGCTTTCCTATCCCGGAAACGATACCCAAACGGCTTTACATTATACATCACATTCACCCATTCACACACACATTCACACACTGATGACGGAATATAGAACAACTTTAAGTAATGTAAAGCAACTTTAACTATTATCGAGCAACTTTAACTAATGTAGAGCAACTTTATTATAGAGCAACTTTAATTAATGTAGAGCAACTTTCACTCATTCAGAGCAACAGATCTTTTGATTTCTAACATTTTTTAAGAATTAAACAAACCCCACTGACTTCACTGCTGTTTGACTAAGTTTGATTAAGTGATTGCACTGCATCATGGGAAACGTAGGCTCCAGCGATTCCTCAACACTAGCTGTCAGAATGCATCATGTATTTCCTGTTATCTGAGTACCAGAACCAGCAGAGCTTCTCACACTGACGGCTCTCTGTCGTCTCTCAGACCCACACTCTGTTCTCCCTGCTGGGCCTCAGTCACGCCTACGTCACCAGCATCGGCAAGCTGGTGGGAGTCGTGGCTCTGAAGGAGGTAAAGTCACTGTTTTTGCTCTTTCATCTGCATGTTTTTTGTCACCTCTGTCAGGATGATCTCACACTGTGGGCAGCTGTTCTGTCACTGGATGCTTCGTTCTTTTGCTCTGATTCATGCATTCTTCCATTAAACGCCTTCACACTCATCTACATGTTCACAAAACGCTTCTGAGATTGACGGTTTGGACGGCGGCACTGAGTGGAACGCTGTTATATCACCTAAATGTCAAACGATTCTGAGCCGCGTCACCTCGATTACTGCATTATTTATAGGCTGAACAACAGAATGGTTCCACAACAGGGTTCTAAAATGAGCTGTCAGCAGCAGAACTTCCTCAGTTCTGGACCTATGGACTGGGTCTATCTATGTCTGCATCATGGATCCACATGGAACAGAACTGAACAGAGGAAGTGAAAAATGTGACTGAGAGACTCGACAAAGATGGAAAAGGATCCAGGAAGATCATTGAGCAACTAAAAACCAGTGAAGCACAGAGTCAGCAGTAATCAGGAGGTCTAGAAGGAATCATAGTACCACTAATCAGGAGGTCTAGGAGGAGTCATAATACCACTAATCAGGAGGTATAGGAGTCATAGTACCACTAATCAGGAGGTACAGAAGGAGTCATAATACCACTAATCAGGAGGTATAGAAGGAGTCATAGTACCACTAATCAGGAGGTACAGAAGGAATCATAGTACCACTAATCAGGAGGTATAGAAGGAGTCATAGAAACACTAATCAGGAGGTCTATAAGGAGTCATAATACCACTAATCAGGAGGTCTAGGAGGAGTCATAATACCACTAATCAGGAGGTCTAGAAGGAGTCATAGTACCACTAATCAGGAGGTACAGGAGGAGTCATAGTACCACTAATCAGGAGGTATAAAAGGAGTCATAATACCACTAATCAGGAGGTCTAAGAGGAGTCATAATACCACTAATCAGGAGGTCTAGAAGGAGTCATTGTACCACTAATCAGGAGGTCTAGAAGGAGTCATAATACCACTAATCAGGAGGTCTAGAAGGAGTCATTGTACCACTAATCAGGAGGTCTAGAAGGAGTCATTGTTCCACTAATCAGGAGGTCTAGAAGGAGTCATAGTACCACTAATCAGGTCTAGAAGGAGTCATTGTACCACTACTCAGAGCTCCTAAAATGACTCCACAGACAGTGAACTACTTCCACAATCCAGCTGTAAAAACAGACAGCAGCTGCTTCAGACTTGGTTCAGGGGTTCTCCATGGAAACCAGAGTTAGTGTGAAGCTCAGACAGCGTGAAGGAACCTTCAGAAGATCAACCTCTATGGACGGAGGACCAGAACTAAACCTGGTTACTGCTCAGAACTAAACTTCCAGATGAAAGTTTGCTGAAGAACATGAGAAAAAGCCTGATGGATGTTGGAGAACATTCTTTGGTCAGATGAAGATAAATGAGTTCAGATGGAGTCCAGATGTTTGGTGTTAACCTGACTAGGACTACCACAGTGGATGCATAGTCCTGACAGTGAAGCATGGAGGTGGAAGTGTGATGATGTGGGGCTGAATGAGGTCAGAAGGTGCTGAAGACATTTCTAGATGCAGCATGAAGGTCTGAGGATGAACCAGAATACTGGCTGACCAGAAGAGATGGAAGAAGAGGAATATTCCAACAGGAGAATATCCAAAGAACTAAATCACACAAGAGCTTCTCCAGTGGAACAAAGTGGAACCAGGACCTGGACAGTGTGAGTCCTGAACCCAACAGAACCTTTGTGGTGTTTTCCAGAGAAAGGCAGAGCAGCACAACCCCTTCAGCAAAGAGCAGCTCAATAAAACAGTGAAGAATGTGAGAAGATGTGAGTAGAAATGAGTGGACTCTGGTTTCCTCCATGCTGAGGAGGATTGAGTCTGTCATGAGAAATAAAGGAGGACATACGAAGGACAGAAGGAACCAAAGAACCTCAGGAACCAAAGGACTTTTACAGTTCCTGCTGTGGAGCCTGAATTAACCCTCCTGTTGTCCTGCAGGTCGAAATTTACCCATTTTAAAGTTTGAAAATGTGGGAAAAAATATATTTTCACAGTGAAACGTCTGATGTCCACATTTTCAACATTTTTGGGAAATTTTTGAACATTTTTTGGTGGGAAAAAAAAATGTTAAAAATGTTTCTTAAGAACATTCACATAAAAATCAACCAAAATCCAGCTACATTCGCTGTATTTTAAAGAAAATATTAAAAGTTTTACTGATATATATGTAATTTAGATATTTTTTAGATTTTTTAACAAATTTTTTGAAAATATTTACAAGAATATTCTTGCCAAATTTGAGGGATTTTTTTTTTTAAGTAAAACTTTTAAGGGAAACTTTTAAGGAATTAGTAGAATTTTCTTCCTGAAGATTTTGTAAATTTTCAGAAATTAGGGGATTTTTTTGCTGAATTTATGGATTGTTTTCAGACAAGGAAACAATATTTTTTGGTGCCTGTAAATGAAGACAACAGGAGGGTTAAAAATAAGAAATCTGAGCTGTAGTTTGTAATCCGACATAAATACTCTGCTGCTAGAAGTAATCAGATTACTCTGAGGTAATGTCCTCCCTCCTGTTCTAAACTATGTTTCTGTCTCTCAGCTCCAGAAGGCCATCGAAGGCTCCACTCGTAGTGGGGTGAGGCTCCGTCCTCCCCTCGCCAGCTTCAGAGACGCCAGCAGGAAAACCAAGAAGCACCAGCCTCCCTCCTCCACCCCCTCCTCCCCCACCAGGGACAGAGACCTGTGGGGGGAGAGCGACCTGGTGAGGAAGGAGTCCAGGGAGGAGTCCAGGGGGAGGACATCCACCTCTAGGGCAGCTCCGGGGGGAGACGCCGCCCCGTCCTCCCCCGGCAGCGGCGCCACTGACGGGGGTGAAGGCAGCACCGAGGAGGCCGCCTCCCCCTCCACGTCCTCCCCTGCCTCACCCCCTGCCTCCCCCGGCAGCCCCGTCCTCACCCTGTTCTCCCTGCAGGAGGAGCGGAAGAGCGAGGAGTCCGATGAGCCCATTTAGGAGGGCAGACTCTCAGACGCTCATCACTCTTAGAACTGGAAGCTTTTTTCTACTCCACACTCTCACTTTTTTTCACTCTTTGAATCTCAGGTGTCTCCTTCTGATGTTCACCCACATCTGGACCTGCTGTAGCCGACCACATCTGTAGCAGCTGTTCGTCCCGTCAGCGCCTCTGAGCAGCTGATAGCGGCGGATTGTATGTTAATGAAAAACAACTTATCGACAAATCACACGAAGATCACACTTTTAAAGTTTACTGATTGAGATTAATTTTAAGTTACATTTATTGGATATTTCCTGCATGGTAAATATTTAAATCATGATTACCAGTTTGTAATTTTTAAAAATAATAAATGTTAAAAATTGTCATCTAACTTATTTCGTTTTTTTACAGGGATAAAAGTCACGATACGCTTTGAAAAACTGAAGCTTTTAAACAGTTTTTAGCTTTAGCTTTTCTAAACAATTTACGCTTTAATAACTAGAAAAGCACTCAGAGAACCCACTCCTCCTCCAAGGGTGCTCATTCCCCCTTATGGCATTGTCAGAAATGCAGCATTTGTTTATTAGTTATTGATAATCAGAAATCACGGCACCACAAACGACGTAGTGCTGAGCACAGGCGTGTGTTCTGCATGTGTACGTTATGTATGGATACCGGATCACGTGACCTAAATATGTAGCAGGAACTGATGGGACTCAGAAACACCCCCACAATTTCATCAGTTGTTCCTTGGATCATTTCTGATGGATAAGTCCTGATTAGTCCTCAGGGGTGGATTTATAGTAGGATCACAATCATGTGATCATCAGCAGGCAGCTGATGTAGTGTTCACTTGTTGTCATGGTTACAGTGACGCCGTGCCGCTATCTGGCAATGATACAGAAATCTTTAACAAATCCGTGGATCCAGACAGACGGACAAACTAACACCGATTGTAATACAACTCTGCAGCATTCTTTGGTTTTCTCCACCATACTTTGTAAAAAGCATTTAATTACTTCTCCAAAGAATGCAGCAGAGGAGAAAACCTGAACCTCCAAACGCTGAGCTGCTAAAAACTTTTTAGATGTGATTCATCTAGATCAGGGGCATCCAACATGTGGCCCGCAGACCAACAGCGGTCCTCCAGAGGGTCCAATCCGGCCCTCAAAGTATAAAAATTCCAGAGAAGACATTAACTGCAGATTGTAAATTAGTGAAACTATCCATCATCTATACACCGCTTAATCCTCACTAGGGTCGTGGGGGGGGTGGAGCCTATCCCAGCTGACTCGGGCGAAGGCAGGGGACACCCTAGACAGGTCGCCAGTCTGTCGCAGGGCTACATATATAGACAAACAATCACTCTCACATTCACACCTACGGGCAATTTAGAATGATCAATTAACCTCAGCATGTTTTTGGACTGTGGGAGGAAGCCGGAGTACCCGGAGAAAACCCACGCATGCACAGGGAGAACATGCAAACTCCATGCAGAAAGATCCCAGGTCCGAGCTGGGACGCGAACCAGGGATCTTCTCACGGCAAGGCGAAAGTGCTAACCACTACACCACTGTGCAGCTAGTAAAACTATAAATTTTAAACAAGTTGTTTGGATCAGAAAGTAAAATACTAGATTGTTCATTGTTGTTTTTGTCATTTTGTGTCTCGTGAGAATATTTTGTCTCATTTTATGTCATTTTGTGTTTTCTTTTTGTATCGCTTGTGTTTTTTGTCTTATTTTGTAATTTTGTGTCGCTTTATTCATTGTTTTGTGTATCTTTTTGTCGTTTCGTGGTTTTTTTTGTCTTTGTTGTCGTTTTGATTCTCGCTTTTGTAATTTTTTGTCTTTTTTTACTTGTTTGTTGATTTTTTGGTCGCTTTGTAACTTTTTGGTCTAATTTTTGGTCTCTTTTTTTGTTTTGTTTCACGTCATTTCTCTCATTTTTTGTCATTCTATGTCTCATTTTTGTAATATTTTGTTGTTTTTTGTCTTTTTTTGTCTGACTTTTGTTGTTTGTCTCTATATTTTTTCATTTTGTGTTTCCTTTTTGTCGTGCTTGTGCTTTTGTCTTATTTTTGTCATTTTGTGTATTTTTTTTATCTTTCTTGTGTTGTTGTTTTGCTTCTTGTTTTTAGCATTTTTGGCCTCTTTTTAGTCATTTGTCCATTTTTTGTCATTTTGTAACTTTTTTGTCTAATTTTTTGTCTCTTTTTTTGCTTTTATGTCATTTGATTCAGATTCAGATTCACTTTATTGTCATTGCAACAAGTGCAACGAAAGGTAAGCTGCAGGCCATACAGTGCAAAATACAATTTGTCTCATTGTTTGTCATTTTGTGTCTCACTTTTGAAATATTTTGGGGTTTTTTTGTCATTTTGTTTCTTGTTTTTGTCATATTGTATTTCCTTTTTGTCTCGCTTGTGTTTTTTGTCGTATTTTTGTTATTTTGTGTTTTTGTTGTCTCGTGTTATTTATGTTTGTCATTTTGATTCTCGCTTTTGTCATTTTTTGTCTCGTTTGTGTCATTTATGTAATTTTTTGTCCATTTTTGTTCACTTTGTAACTTTCTTTTTTGTTTTGTGTCGTTTGTCTCGTTTTTGTCAGTTTGTGTCTCATTTTTGTAATATTTCATCCTGTTGTTGTTGTTTTTTGTCTTTTTATGTCTGACTTTTGTCATTTTGATCATGAAGTAAAATACTATATCATTCAGTTCCAGGTGACTGAATGTTGTGTTGCTTTGTAGACTCTCTGGGATCTGGAAGTTGTAATGTGGAAATGATAAACTGAGGCTGAATGTTGTTGAAATTTCATTTATTTTTCTTAAGAAATTTCAGGTTTTTCATAATGTTTTGTAAAAAGATAATTCCTTATATGTGAACATTTTTGCACTAAAACAAAGGAAACATTAGGAGTTGTGGTTATTTATAGGTTATTATGCTCTGATTTTACTGGTCACTGGAGATGAAACTGGGGTGAATGTGGAACCTGAACTAAGATGAATTTGACACTCTTGATTTAGAAGGAAGTTTTTATATCTACCCTGAGAGGAACAGAGCAGTCTGTTGAGTAGTTTTAAACACAAATGACAACCTGACGGTGGCGCTAGAAGAAAACCAACTGCAGCCATTAGGATGTATCTTCAGGGAAATGTTTGTGTTTAATTTCTTGATATTTTGTCCTGCAGCCTGTGAGGGTAATAAAATATCAGAGAATATCTCAGAGCGAATCTCAACATTTTAGTGAAGGTCAGCAGAGTGTTTGAGGCTCTGATTCCTGCGTGGGCTCCAACAAACAAGTAGCGAGTCCCTACAGAGGAGGACCGTCTGCCAGGACTCGTCATTAATATTCTCCTCGCATGAAATCCCTGATAAGCGACGGAGAGGAAAACTGCAAAAACTCTAAATCTTACCAAGTCTATTTGTCTTGTGTTTAGTCAGAATGTCTCATCTCACTTGATTTAAGATAAATTCACTTAACAAGAGACACTTCAGCAGATGGAGGGACTTGTTTTAAGACAATGCATCTGAAATGTCGTGTTAAGTCAAACAATCTGGAAATTATCTTGTTTTGAGTTGAATTTTACAAGAAAACTCAATAAGTTTAACCCTGGTGTCGTCCTGTGGGTCAAATTGACCCATTTTAGAGTTTGAAAATGTGAGAAAAAATCTATTTTCACAGTGAAACTTCTGATGTCCACATTTTCAACATTTTGGGGAAATTTTTGAACATTTTTCGGTGGGAAAAAAAGAAATGTTAAAAATGTTTCTTAAGAATATTCACACAAAATCAACCAAAATCTAGCGAATTTTGCTGGATTTTTGTTGCTTTTCCACTTGTTCTATTGGCAGATTTTTTCACTTATTTCAAGGTGAAACTTCCTTGAAATAAGTTTTTTTTATCTTGTTTTGAGAGGAGCATTTTTTCCAGTGAACGTTTGTGGAGGAGCCTGACAGGCCGGATTTACCTCTAGAAAAACACACCGACGGAGAAGGAACATGTGAGAGTGCAATTAGAGAAAGACTTCCACACGTACGAGATGCTGTTTGTTGGTTCGTTTTATTTGCTCTTTCTCCACCAGAGGAAAAGAAGGAGGCAGAGGAGCCGAGAGTGGAGGAGGTTCTGTCGTGCAGGAGAAAGAGGAGACGGGTAGAAACAGAAGAGAGAAGGGGGAACCACGTGGAAGAACCATCCCGTGACAACCGTCCAACTAGCATGCATAGGTGAGTGTTCAGTGTTTCGCCAGAGAAACCCAATCTGATGCAGACTTTTACAGAAGCCACACAGCGGTTTATACAGCAAATTAAACTGATTGCTCCAAATCCACCCTTCTTGATTTGATTGATGAGATATCATTCTGTGGGTTTTTTTGTTTGTTTTTTTCAGGCAGTGATTCTTCCAACAAGACAGCAGACGACTTACAGACAGTTAGACGGACGGACATACACAGGACGATACGAGGAGATAGACGGAGGGAGGAGAAGCAGATTTGGAGCATCATGCCTGCAGACCGGAACTCTGGAGGATGGCAGTAGGATCATACAAAAAGACCAACTCGGCTGGTTTAACAAAGATTGGTAAACCTTAACGTGCACAGAAATATATTTGGCTTCTTCTTATTTGTTGATTCATTCATTGAAACTTTAATCGACAAAAAAAAAAGAGCAGTAAAAGAACCCAAAGAGCCATTCCATCCATGGAAAACCAACCAGAACCTCCTCAGAAACACCGGATTATCTCAAGGAACTTCATTAATGATCAGAGTTCTACCTTCATACTGGGAATATCTCCAGAATTCCAGGTTCTTGAAGTCCATAGAGAAGAACATCTCCTGTAGAAAGTTCTAGAGTAGACCTACTGACAACTGTAAAGCTGTCGGTAGGTCTTACTCTAGAACTTTCGACAGGGAACGTTCTCCTTTGTTGTTTCCAATCTTTAAGTTTAGTCTCATTTAGAACCATCCAGGTCCTTGAAGTCCATAGAGGTGGGTCCAGATTTGTCACTTTTAATGGACTTTTTCCATCATTTCTGAGCCTCACAACTTCATCAGTTCAGCAGATAGAACCATGACATTTAGGAGGAAAAACACATTTGAGTTCTGGTAAAAAAATTACAGCCATTTTGGACCATTTTCAAGTAATTTTGGCCAATTTTAGGATAGTTTTAAACAGGTTTTTGCCATTATGAACACATTTTGTCCCCTTTAGGTCAAATTTCAAGTAATTTTGGACAAATCTGTGTCATTTTGAACAACTTTTGTTCAATTTGAATCATTTTTTGAGTCATTTTTGACAACTTTTGTGTAAATTTCAACAATTATTGAGTAATTTTGGACAATCTTGGACTAATTTTTAATAGGACACAAAATTATTTTAAAAGAAATGGTGAAATGACCACAGAAAGACACAGAAATCACCACAAAAGAGGTGAAATTACTACAAAGAGTTCCGTTCCAATTATTATTGTTTTTTTGGACATTACAAGTCATTTTGGACAATCTTTGAGTGATTTTAAACAGGTTTTTGTCATTAGCAACGCTTTTTGACTCATTTTGGTCACATTTTGAGTAATGTTGGACAAGTAATTTTTACAATTTTTTTCTATCATTTTGGAAAACATTAGAACCCCGGGTGTTTACAATGACAAAACAAACTAACAATATTGTTAAATATGGCCCGAAATCACACAAAAATTGCTCAAAATGACGCAGTCTTCCAAAATTATACAAAAAATTTGCCCAAATTACTCAATTACTCATTTATACAGGAATTGCCCAGAATGACTCAAAAAATTATTCAAATTAAACAAAAGTTATGTGAAATTAGACAAATTTGTCCAAAATAACTCAAATTTGACTAAAATGAGTCAAAATGTGTTGCTACTGACAAAAACCTGTTTAAAATCACTCAAAGATTGTCCAAAATGACTTGAAAATTGTCCAAAATTGCAATAATTTGGAACAAAACTTTGAGTCTTAGTAGCTATTCCACCTCTTTTGTGGTGATTTTTGTGTCTTTCTGTGGTAATTTCACCACATTTTAAAATGATTTTGTGTTTTCTTTTGGGGATTTTTTGTCTTTTTGTGGTCATTTTTAGCCTTTGTGGTAACTTCCTGCTTTTGTGGCGGTTTTGCACCATTTTGTGCTGATCTGGTGTCAGTTTTCCCCAGAACTCAGATGTGTTTTTCCTCCTAAATGTCATGTGTCTATCTGCTGGACTGATGAAGTTCTGAGGCCCAGAAATGATGGAAAAAGTTCATTAAAAAGTGATAAATCTGGACCCACCTCTGTGGACATCAAGGACCTGGAACTCTGGAAATATTCCCAGCATGAATATAGAAGTTTGCATGATTTCTAGACATAAAGTCAGCAGATTCTGAGGAGGTTTGGAGGAGATTTTGTTCAGATTTGGTTGATTTTTATCTGGAATGACCTTTAAGTGAAGCAGAGTCTTTTGTGAACAGTCGAGCACAAATAAACCGCGATGATTCTCCATCAGCGGACGTTAAAGTCTTTCCTCCACATTAGACTGCTCCAAGGATTCGGTTCCTCCGTGAAACTAGAGACTCTGTACACGCCGTCACATCAGTCCTCCCCACCGAGTAATTGTTCAATAAATAAATTAATACGTGCCACAGCGTGAAGACGCTCTGCTGGCGGGTTTTGAGCCCTCTGAGCTTGTTTTTGAAACTCTGAAGTGAAATAAAGTCACGGCGATGTTTAAAACCGAGAGCTGCCCAGCTACCTTTAAACCTGAGGAGCTCAAAACCGGCCCGATCACATCGACTTCATCTCAGCGGCACCTATTCTAACTTATACCGGAGGGGGTTTCGACAAGTCAGTAGAAAAATAAACACTGTCCCCAACATTGCATAAAGAAGCAATCAATAAATAAATTCATTCAAGTCAATAAACCGGAACTTTGTTGTTTTGAAAAGTTTCTCACACAATCATCAGTGGGAGGAGAAGCTTCTCCCCGACAGGAACAGTGTTTGTAGTGAGTCATGCAAGAGTGACAGAAATCCTAAACGAAGCCTCCGACGGCATCGCTCTCTTCACAGTACGAACGCTGAGCAGGAAGACACCCATCGGCTCCACGCCTCAGTCTCCCGTTCCCTGATTGGCTGATCCATCAGCCTCCGGTTCTGAGCCATCGCTCCGTTCAACATTCCTCCGTTAGTCTTTAAGAAGATTCAGGCCAAACTGTGAGCTTGATCCCAAAGTAAAGCGGGACTGAAGGTGTAGAAAAATAAAGAAATCATACGGTAATAAAGAGCCGTGACTGAGTGGAGGCGACTTTAGAATGAGATATTTACATCTAACAGCAGCCGACAGCAGCCTGGAGCTGCTCAGCTGCTGCCTATTGCTGGTTACAATTTAGATATTAGTGTGGAAATCAATGATGTTCTTATACAACCAAACTGCTTTTCTAATTATTTTCTCCTCTAAAGATAAAACTGTGACACAGATGGAGGAAAAAAGACCTTCAGGTTCTTGTGGAACAAATGTTTGGTTCAGCTCAGGAACCAAAACTACGAGATGATGTTCAGGAGAATGTCACCGTTTGGGTAAAATACGACACAATGCCCATCCGTTCTGAGAAAGTTCTGCAAGTTCCACCAAAAGTTTGAGCAGGAAGTTTTCTAATAGTTCCCAGAATGTTCTTCTCAAATTCAGAAAAGACGTTCTAGAAATGTTTGGTGAGAACATCGTTGGACTGTTATGCTCCTAAAGTTCTCCAAACTGAATGTTACATGGAAAATGTTCTTCCTGTGTCATCATGGAACATTGTGGGAATGTTTTATAGATGTCATCAACAAAACATCCTTAGAACGTTGCAGCGAAAATGTCTGAGTTTGTTAATATATTGCAGTAAAGAAACACCTCATAGTGAACGTTCTGTCTTCTAAAATCTCAGTAACATCTGGAAAACATTTTCGGAATGTTGGTTTAAGAAGTTCTTCATTTGTTTTCATGGAACATTTTATAGATGTCATCAACAAAATATCCTTAGAACATTGCTGTTCTACCAGTAAAGAAACTCCTCATAGAGAACGTTCTATCTTCTAAAGTATCGATAACATCTAGACATTTTCCAAATGTTGGTTTAAGAAGTTCTTTCTTCCTTATCATGGAACATTGTGGGAACATTTTATAGATTTCATGTGTTCCCTCAACAACATCCCAAAAACATCCTTAGAACGTTGCAGCAAGAATATTCTACCTTTGTTAATATATCGCAGTAAAGAATCTACTTATAGAGAACGTTCTAAAGTTTTGAAAACATCTGGAAAACATTTTCAGAATGTTGGTTTAAGAAGTTCTTCCTTTGTTACCCTAGAACATTGTGGGAATGTTTTATAGATGTCATCAACAAAACATCCTTAGAACGTTGCAGCCAGAATGTTCCACCATTTGTTCTTACATCACGTTACAGGAATGTCTTATAGAGAACGTTCAGTCATCAGAGCTCTCAATAACATCCAAACATTTTCCGAATGTTGCATTAAGAACATCCTTACTATGCTACCACTGTGGAAACGTTTTAGAGAAGGATGTTTTAAGATGTGTTCCCTCAACAAAAAAGAAAAATGTTTCACCTTTAATATATCACATTACAGGAACGTTATAAAACATTCTTCATAAAACTAATTCTGTCATCTGAGGCCTCAATAACATCTAGAAAACATTTTTTGAATGTTGGTTTGAGAACGTTCCTCCTTCCTGTTTTGTCAAAGAACTTTCTAGACGGCGCTACCTCAAAAACATCCTCAGAACAACTACGGTTCCCTCACTGAGGAAGCAGTTTAGTTGCATAAGCACAGATTTTTGTGCAGACAGTGTTGTATGTGTGTTGTTTTTGTGTGTGTGTTGTTGTATGTGTGTTGTTGTGTATGTAGGTGAGCCAGCAGTGAATCCCTTTCCCAACATGTTCCGTAGTCTCTCAGTAATCTCTGGTTCTGTCAATGTGGACCGTCAGGAGGTCCGGCGGTACATTCAGATTAGTGGTTAACATCCTGGTCTGTGGAACAAAAAGCAGCTGAGGGTTCGTGTTGTTAAGTGGCTCGGTTTTGGTTCTCGGTGGTGCTGAAAGCTTTCAGAGTGGGAACTGGGGAACGTCAACAGTCCAAAGGCAGCCTCTGATCTGTTGGATTGCATCAGTGCAAAGAGATTCGCATATGCAGCTCTGTCTTTACGTCTCCATCAGGAAACCTGCAGTTCGAGCCCAAAACGGGCCCCAAAGGAGGTCCACCTCAGGACCAAAGGAGATCTACCGTGGGTCCAAAGGAGGTCCACCGTGGGTCCAAAGGAGTTCCACCTCGGGTCCAAAGGAGTTCCATCTCGGGTCCAAAGGAGATCCACCGTGGGTCCAAAGGAGATCCACCGTGGGTCCAAAGGAGGTCCACCGTAGGTCCAAAGGAGGTCCACCGTGGGTCCAAAGGAGGTCCACCGTGGGTCCAAAGGAGGTCCACCGTGGGTCCAAAGGAGATTCACCGTGGGTCCAAAGGATATCCAACTCAGGCCCAAAGAAGATCCACCATGGGTCCAAAGGAGATCCAACTCAGGACCAAAGACGGCCCACTTCAAGCCCACATAGACCCACACTAGGACCAGTGCAGTTCACTGCAGGTCTACAACAGGACCTTCACTAGACCTAAGGCAGGTCTAGTGAAGGTCCAAAGTAGACCCACCTCAGACCCAAAGTAACCCCACTTTAGATGCAAATAAGACCCAAAGCAGGCCTAGTGCAGATCAACAGCCGGACCAAAGTAGACCTAACTTAGGTCTAGTGAAGGTCCAAGGTAGACCCACTGTAGGCCTGAAGTAGACCCACCTCAAATCCAAAGTAAACCCACTTTAGACCCAGAGCACCCACTGTAGGTCAACAACAGGCCCAAAGCAGACCCACTTCAGATCCATTGCAGGTCCAAAGTAGACCCACCTCAGGTGTAGTTCAGGTGCACCGCGGGTCAAAAGTAGATCCAACTCAGGACCAAAGTAGACCCACTTCAGGTCCACCTTAGATCCACTGCAGGTCCGAAGTAGACCCTCATCTGGTCCACCTCCGGCGGGCCTCACCTGGTATACTATGGTTCAGTGCAAAGTCTATACAGTGCCGTATAGTACAGGTACTCCGTAGTACTCTGAAGGAACATGCATACAGAGTATGGGAGCAGGAAGCACACTGTGGACAGTACAATCCTTATCTGTGCAGGTTCTGAGTGTGCAGTCAGCAGGGCGGTTCTGACCTGGTTGTGCCTCAGGCCTCACACAAGAATCTATTTTTCTGCATTTCACTGAAACGCCGACATGTTCTGTGAAGTTGTCGGGGTTGCCATTAGTAACGTATGATGATGGAATGAATCAGATTAAACACTACCTACCGAATGGAGTAACAGCTGTAAACAGAGGAGTTCCCCTCAGAAGACCCGATATCTTATCTTACACTTATACATAGATTCTTGTTGTTGTTTTTTTTTTTTTGCTTTCTTACAAAAGTATTCTTATTATACTGTTTTATTTTGTAGGTTTTCATTACGGAGTTGCTGGTCTCCATAAAAAGCATGCATGTTTCCGTTCCTCCTGGTGTCAGCGTGGTTCGTTCCCTGATGGCAAAGCTTCAGTTCGTCCTCCATCAGTGTTCTGTTACCTTTGGGATGTAAGGCCTAAAGAGCAGCAGGTGTTCTCCTGGTGAGTCCACATCTGGAGGATCCTCTGATACCTGAACGGACGGATTAATAGATATATATTGTGTTGTTTACGCTCATTCCTTCTGACTCCAGGTCAGTTTGTACTCAGAGTCTCCCGACGGACAGGAACTCAGTTGGTTGCCATGGCGACGGGTGGCCCCTCCTCCTGCTTCTCCTCTAGTGTCTGAATGAGGCCCGAGGTGACATCAGAGGCCTTCCGCTCCGTGATTGGCTCCGCCGGCGGTTGCCCCGGACTGCTGCCTCCGGAGGCGTCGCCTTGTTGTGTGGGCGGAGTCAGCGTGGCCGACTCAGGCTCCACACACAGCGTCACGTCTTCTTCCTGGTCCGGACAGGAACAGGAAACAGAATCGGTCAACAGAAGAGCTGCTGGTAACTGTTTCTATACATTTATTAACACAATCTATTAGAAGTTAGAAGACATCATTTTAGCTTTTGGATTGCTTTTTTACAGGGCAAATAGTAAGTTTAGCAAAAATGAAGTCAGAAAAAACTGCTAATAAAATGATCTCGTATTATTAGATATTAGTTAAAGTTGGCCTAAAGGAGTTAAAGTTGCTCTGTATTAGTCAGAGTTGCTCCATATCAGTTAAAGTTGCTTTGAATTAATTACAGTTGACATACTCAACCGTTCAAAAGACAATTCCATGTTTTCCATGAAAACTCCCACTTTTGTCCATGTGCTAACATAACTGCACAAGGGTTTTCTAATCATCAGTGAGCCTTTCAACACCATTAGCTAACACAATGTAGCATTAGAACACAGGAGTGATGGTTGCTGGAAATGTTCCTCTGTACCTCTATGGAGATATTCCATTAAAAATCAGCTGTTTCCACCTAGAATAGTCATTTACCACATTAACTATGTCTAGACTGGATTTATCATTTATTTTATGCTATGTTCATTGGAAAAAAATTATTTTCTTTCAAAAATAAGCACATTTCTAAGTGACCCCAAACTTTTGAACAGTAGTGTATGTGCTATGGCTGCTTCTGCATTTACATTTTATGAGAAGAAAAATCATTAATTAGATTTTAAATGACTGAAAACAAAAGAGTTCAAATAAAAAATCATTGGAGTGTGATCAGAGCATTTGGTTGTCATCTAGATTGTCTAAATTAGATAAAATATTATTTTAAATGTTTTTCTACATACAGATATATTGGTATTTGGTGTCTATAGTGTGATAGACTAATATAAATAATATAATTTATTATTATCAGCTGCATTATTCTATCGTCTTCCATCATAGCTTGATTTTCCAGCATGAAGGACTTCACTCATCAACCAGCTAGATTCTGTCAGAACCAGCTAAAGGTCCAGTCTGAAGCTCTTCTGGAGCTTTTGATTGGTTAGGGTTACCTACCTTCAACCCTCAGTTGAAGTGTGACCTTACAGGTTATTCTCAGGTCAGGACTGAGCTTTAAACTCACATTAATCTTATTTATGATCCATAACAGTCTGTGTTTGGTTAGTTTCTGGTTATTTTCTGTAAATTACATCACGGCGCTGCAGCAAACCACAGCAGGTTTTTTTACCATACATTTTGGTGAAATGAACCCACAGACATCATGAGCTGGATACACCAGCTGCTGGTTGTTTTGTGAATTAAAAACTGTTTCTGTCGCAACTTTAACAGAATATTTTTAAAAAAAAATAAAAGCAGTTCGGGGTTTGGGTTCCTGCCACGAGTTTGGCCGTTTTCCATCTACGTCCTCTCTTATTTTCTGCCATTTCTCTACTGCTGACTGCAGAATGAAGGCAGGAAACTCCAAAAACACCTGAAATGTTTGTTCACAGCAAATTCCTACATGATTTTACAAATCAGATATTGTGGTCTTTACTGTCACAGAACTGTGGGACATCTTTAAACTGAGCAGCCAGGAGCCCAGAACTAAAAGAAACTCAAGTTACAGAGTTATAAATCAAACAGCAGCTACGAACCCTCACAGGTGACACATTAATGATAATCAGAGATCAATATTCTGTCAACGGAATAATTATTTAACTAAAACTGTATGAACTGAGGGCTTCATAGTCATATGGTGGTTAGCACTTTTGAGTTACAGCTAGAAGTTTATCTTTAGCATCCGAAGCCTTTTTTGTTTCTAAGTTTCTAAGAAATTCATGTTACAATAAATAATGCCTTATTTGTAAAACATCTTTTCTGTGTAGATTATTTTCTTTTGGATGTGTGTCGAGTCAGATACTTCTGTACAACCACCACGGTGGCTATATAGGCTCAGGAATAGCCACTACAGTTTGTACTGACCAGGATTAAACCTCCTGTATGTTCTGCTCCACAGCAGGTCCAGTCCTACAGAACGGACCACCAATGGACCACCAATGGACCACCAATGGACCACCAATGGACTACCAGTCGACCACCAATGGACCACCAATGGACTACCAGTCGACCACCAATGGACCACCAATGGACCACCAGTCGACCACCAATGGACCACCAATGGACCACCAATAGACCATCAATAGACCACCAATAGACCACCAGTCAACCACCAATGGACCACCAATGGACCACCAATATACCACCAATAGACCACCAGTCCACCACCAATGGACCACCAGTAGACCACCAATAGACTACCAATAGACCACCAATGGACCACCAATGGACCACCACTGGACCACCAGTAGACCACCAGTCCACCACCAGTCAACCACCAATGGACCACCAGTAGACCACCAATAGACTACCAATAGACCACCAATGGACCACCAATAGACCATCAATAGACCACCAATGGACCACCAGTCAACCACCAATAGACCACCAGTAGACCACCAATAGACTACCAATAGACCACCAATGGACCACCAATAGACCATCAATAGACCACCAATGGACCACCAGTCAACCACCAATAGACCACCAGTAGACCACCAATAGACTACCAATAGACCACCAGTAGACCACCAGTCCACCACCAGTCAACCACCAATGGACCACCAGTAGACCACCAATAGACTACCAATAGACCACCAATGGACCACCAGTCAACCACCAATGGACCACCAATGGACCACCAATATACCACCAGTAGACCACCAATAGACCACCAGTCAACCACCAATGGACCACCACTGGACCACCACTGGACCACCAGTAGACCACCAGTCCACCACCAATAGACCACCAATGGACCACCAATGAGCCACCAGTGGACCACCAATGCACCACCAATAGACCACCGGTTCTGCTCACCTTGACGTCCTCCTCCTGTTGCTCCAGCAGCGGTGAGTGTTCTGTTCCTACCATCTCGTCTCCGGAGGGAACACAGAGGCTGGGCTCCACCACCGCCGCCACGCCCATGTAGCCTCCGGCCTCGGCCTGGTAGGCCTCCATCTGGCCCGTGTTCCACAGGTCCACCAGCGGGGGGTGAACCTGGTGCACCAGGCTGTGGATGGTGCTGTTGGGCGTCGCTTGTAAAGAGTGGTTGGCGCTGTGCAGCCGGTGCTCCAGAGACTGGAACACAAGGAGACAACAGAGAGCTGATATCTCAAAACCAAACACTGACAACAAACATCAGAAAACAGCTCAGAGGAGATGAAGATCCAGTGGACCTCCTGCTGACGAGGGTTCTGATGTTTCTTTGTGCAGGTAAGAAGCTGTTTCTGATCTAAACATGTGTTTGAGCTTCATCAACTTCAGGCAGTTTCTGTTAGTTTTTCCTCAAAGTTGATTCATGGAAAAATCAGAACCAACGATTTTAATAATCAATTCATCAGTCCATATTCTGTGATTTCAGCTTCTTAAATGTGAATATTTTCTGGTTTCTTTCCTCTGTGACAGTGAACTGAAGATCTTTGGACTAAAGAAGACATCTGAGGACATTTTTCACCATTTTCTGACATTTAAGGTCCAAAAAACTAATCAATGATCCATAAAATGATCTTGATAACAGTTAACTGCATCTCTAAGCATCATGCAGCCTCCACTGTGTCTGATCTGGTGCTGAACCGCCTCCAGCTGCCGGCGCTCGGTCACCTGTTGCTGCTGATACTGCAGCAGCTGCTGTTGCTGGTAGTGTTGGATCTGCTGGATCTGCTGCAGCTGCTGCAGCTGACTCTGCTGCTGGAGGTTGAACTGCTGCTGCTGCTGCTGAGACAGGAAGTGGGCCGCCGCCTGGCCGTCGTAGCTGTCCGTCCCCATCACGTAGGAGCCAGCAGGGGGCGACGCCACGCCGGAGGGGTCGCTGCTGATGGGCTCCCAGGCGTCGGAGGAGGACAGGCAGTAGTGGCCCTGGGAGACGTAAGTGTGAGGCCACACCTCTGCTGAGGAGTGGTGCAATATCTGATCTGGAAAAGATGAAAAATTCAGCAGCTGCTATTAGTGCTCTCAGAGTGGGAGAGCAGATGGATGCAGAACAGCGACTCACGACGCAGAGGCACAAAAACACCGAATCCTCCTCCTGTCAGGAAATATCTTTACCTTTATGCGAGGCTGCAGATTCAGTGGCTTCAGATCAGCATGTTTAGTGGAGAAAATTCAGCTTCTATCACTTATTGGTCTAGAATATTTACTGGTTTCAGCTCAGATTAACCAAATATGAAACATTCACTTGTGCTGGTCGATCAGACATTTAAAAAGCTGGAAAATCTAGAATAGAATAGAATAGAATAGAATAGAATAGAATAGAATAGAATAGAATAGAATAGAATAGAATAGAATGTGCTTTATTGTCATGATACAGCGTACAACGAGACTGGAGAGCTTCTCCTTTTCAGTGCAAACGTAGCGCAAGATGAAAGTCTTAACCCTCCTGTTGTCCTCATGTACGGGCACCAAAAAAGATTGTTTCCTTGTCTGAAAAAAAATCCAAAAAATGAGCAAAAAAAAATTCCCCAAATTTCTGAAAATTTGCAAAACCTTCAGGAAGAAAATTCCAATAATTCCTTAAAAGTTTTATTTGAAAAAAAATCCCCCAAATTTGGCAAGAAAATTCTTGTAAATATTTTCAAAAAATGAGTAAAAATCTTCCAAAAATATCCTAAAAATATCTTAAGTGCCTTTTTTTGTGAATGTTAAGAAACATTTATAACGTTTCTTTTTTTCCACCAAAAAATGTTCAAAGATTTCCCAAAAATGTTGAAAATGTGGACATCAGAAGTTTCACTGTGAAAATATTTTTTTTCCCACGTTTTCAAACTTTAAACCGGGTCAGTTTTGACCTGCAGGACGACACGAGGGTTAACTTATGAAATGTACGTTCATTAATATGCACTGTCCTGTCCACAGAACTAAAGAAATAGAATGAAAAAACACTTGAATGCAGGTTGTAACAAACTCCTCTAATGACTCACAGTTTAGTATTTTAGATGGAAGCAGGTCTGACTGAGATGCAGAGACTCAGCAGAAAAGCCTCCACGTCGGCTGAACGAGTGTTTTGACAGAACTCTCCAGGATGAATACAGTTTGAACGCTGACACACCTTCACTGTTGAGTCATCACTCCTGCCAGCCTGAATAATGCAGACGCAGCCTTGATGCTGTTCGGTGTTTCTGTTCTCCGGAGGGGAGTAAAGAACGAGCCCAGGAGTAAACACAGTCGCATATTATCACCCTGTCTAAGGTTTATTTGACCTGAAATCTGGATAATTTGATGCAAATGCATGAATGAAGCAGCAGAGGAGGATTCTACTGACCGACAGAATACAGAGGAAGTGAGGTTTTCTCTGTATGTTATCTTTTAAATGTCAAACGATTCTAGCTCTCAAAAACTGCTTTATTTCTAAGTAGAAAAACAGAACATTTCCTCTGATGAACAATCAAGATTGAACTGTTTAAAAAAGACGACATTGAATATTCAGGCTCCAGAGTAGAAACTCAAAGAACCAAACTGAATCCAGCTGTGATTTCCAATCAGCCTACCTGCATGAACATGGTTCTAAAATGAGCTGTGAGCCGCAGAACGTTCTCAGGTCTGGACCTATGGACTGGGTCTATCTATGTCTGCATCATGGCTCCACATGGAACTGAACTGAACAGAGCACCAGAATGTCCAAAATGAGTCCACAACCAGTTGAAAAATATTGAGAATGACTCAAAATTTACTCAAAACAACTCAGAATTTGTCAGAAGGGACAAAAAATTTGTCCTAAATTACTGAAATCTGTCCAAAGTTACTAAAAATCATCCAAAACGACCAAAACGATTATCCAAAATTAATGTAACTGATAAACATGGTTCTAAAATGAGCTCAAAACAGCAGAACTTCCTCAGTTCTGGACCTATGGACTGGGTCTATCTATGTCTGCATCATGGCTCCACATGGAACTGAACTGAACAGAGCACCAGAATGTCCAAAATGAGTCCACAACCAGTTAAAAAATATTGAGAATGACTCAAAATTGTTTTACAATAACTTAAACAATCAAAAATTTCTCAAAACCTGTCCAACATAAGTTAAAAAATGTCAAGAATGTCTCAAAATGATGTAGTTTAGAATCATTCGATATTTAATGATCTCTCCTTTCTACATGATCTTTGTCTCGGGTGCAGCCATGTTTGTAGTCCTTTACCTCTACTGGTGATGCTCTCCTGGTTGACCTCGCTCAGGTGAGCCACGCTGCCCTGGTTGGATCCTGACCGCGGACTCTCGCCGTCCATCGAGGACCAGGCCAGGAGCGTCGCCTCTGAGATGGCAAACTGCTGCAGGATACCTGAGGAGAGAGCAGGTACAGGTGAGAATACAGGTAAGGTGCTAATAATGCTAACAGAATATTAACCCTCGTGTCGTCCTGTCGGTCAAATTGACCCGTTTTAAAGTTTGAAATTGTGGGAAAAATATATTTTCATAGTGAAATTTCTGATGTCCATATTTTCAGCATTTTTGGGAAATTTTTTTAAAAAGTTTGGGAGAAAAAAAAATTCTAAAGAACATTCACAAAAAATCAACCAAAATCCAGTGAATTTCACTGGATTTTGGTTGATTTTTATGTGAATGTTCTTGAAGAAAATATTAGAAGTTTTACTAATATATATGGAATCACTTTAGAAATTTGGGGGATTTTTTTGCAAGATTTTTACTTATTTTTTGAAAATATTTACAAGAATTTTCTTGTCAAATTTAGGGGATTTTTTGAAATAGGACTTACAAGGGAAGCTTTTAAGGGATTATTGGAATTTTCTTCCTGAAGGTTTTGCAAATTTTCTGACATTAGGGGAATTTTTTGCAGATTTTTTGGATTTTTTTCAGACAAGGAAACAATATTTTTTGGTGCCCGTAAATGAGGACAACAGGAGGGTTCAGTGTGAAGTTATTTCTGCCGTCCTATGAGCTGATGAACACGTCATTCTGCTAACTGTGCTTTAGTTTCCGACCTGCTGCGAAGCGAGCCTCCTTCTCGCCATCGCTGAGGTCGCTGTAGGCGTCGTTCTCCAGCCGCCGCTCCTTCTCCCTCTCCTGGGTGCTGATGCGGGCCTGAGGGAGGCCTCCAGCTCCCACCGTCTGCATTCCCCAGTTCTGCCACTCGATCATGTGGGCAACGCGACCCTGAGCCATGGCGGTGGGTTTGGTTACTCTCTCCTTCATGGTGCGAGTTACTCCTGCAGGATGAGGAGGTGACAGATTAGAGGAGGATACAGAGGAGGTCAGGTGGAAGGAGAAGGAGGAGGAGATGATGTCTGGTAGATGTTAGCATCAGGTGTAAGCTGTGATATCTGATGATAATGTGGATCCAGAGGGTTTGACTGATAACTGGTTTGACTACTGGGAGGCTGTAACTCATAATTACTGCAGAAGAAGGAGTTTAATTAAATGTTTAGTTAGTTTTAGTTCAGGCCGTTTGGGTTCTGTAGAGTGTCTTGAGGCAATCTGGGTTGTAATTGGCTCTATATAAACTAGAAAAGCACTCAGAGAGCACAGTCCTTCTCCAAGGCTGCTCATTCCCTCACAGGCATGTGGCTACGCTAACATCTTAGGTGCATCCATTCGAGACTCGCTGCCTTTCAGAGTTTCCAAATGAGATGAAATTTGAAGGTATTTGTACATTATAACTCCGTCAAGGAACGTGACGGAGTTATATGACAATCGGCATACGTTCGTCTGTCTGTCAGTCTGTCTGTTAGCAACATTACTCAAAAACAGACTAACATATTTGGATGAAATTTTCAGGGAAGGTCAGAAATGACACAAGAACCAAGTGATTAGATTCTAGCAGTGATGCAGCTTATAGTCTGGATCCACGGATTTGTTACAGATTTCTGTATCATTGCCAGATAGCAGCACGGCGTCACTGTAACCATGGCAACAAGTGAACACTATGTCAGCTGCCTGCTGATGATCACGATTGTGATCCTACTGCAAATCCACCACTGAGGACTTATCAGGACTTATCCATCAGAAATCATATGACTGAGCAGCCTTGGAGGAGTACTGAGCTCTCTGAGTGCTTTTCTTGTGTTACTGTGCGGTTATTTTTCACCCATTTTGGTCATTTCTTCTCTCTATGTAGTTGTTTTGCAGGTCTGAGGTTATTTTTGCATTCTTTAAGGTGGTTTTGTATAGTTTTGTAGTCATTTTTTGTCACTTTGTGGTTATTTAACATCAATTTCTTGTCATTTTGTGCCTTTTTATTGCGGTTTTATGTTACTTTGTGGTTCTTTTGTGCCGATTTTGGTAGTTTTTTTGTCTTTTTGCACCTATTTTGGTCACTTTTTGGTTATTTTATGTCAATTTGTGGTCATTTCTTCTTTTTAAGTAGTCGTTTTGTGGGTCTAGGAGCTATTTTGCGTCCTTTTGTGGTTGGTTTGCGTCGCTGTGTGGTGGTTTTGTGAAATTTTTTTGTCCCTTTTTCATTATTTTATGGCAATTTGTGATAATTTCATTCCGTTTTATTGTGGTTTTATGCTGCTTTGTGGTTGTTTTGCATCCATTTTGTTCGTAGTTTTTTTGTTGTCCCAGTCATAGTTAAAGTGACGCCGAGCCGCTATCTGGCAATGATACAGAAATCTTTAACAAATCCGTGGATCCAGACTATAAGCCGCACCACTGAAAAAATCTAATCACTTGGTCCTTGTGTCATTTCTGAACTTCCCTGAATAGTCCGGACAAACCAACGCTGATTGTCACATAACTCAACCGCGTTCCTTGGTGAAGTAACAAAATTGAATGGAATAGAATAGTTACATCATTTTTGTTAAAAAAAATCTCTAAAAAGAGAGAATTTAACAGCCAGGAAACAAAGAATTGTTGGATTTTAACTCACCTACAGTCCTTTAACTAATCAGTTTAATTAGGAAATTTATGAGCCGACAATCATATTTAATTAAAATCACTTTATACAAAAAAATCTTTCTTGTAAAATAAATGTTGTGTTAATCTTGTCACAAAATTTCCAAAATATTTACTCTAATATCCAATGTTTCGTTCAGGAAAATTAACCAAATTTGGCTTCCAGTTTTTATACTTCATTAAAATCAGTTTGTTCTGCATGTCTCAATTAAGAAAAAATCACCAAAAGTATACTGTTGACAATAAAAAGAGATGCTAGATCAGTAGAATAAATGCTGCATTGGTTCAAAAACAAGCAACCAGGGGAAAAATGAGCAATGGGAGGGTTGAGTGTTATTAGTAAGAGCGCCTCCTGTCCTGTTTCATAAACTGGTGTTAAAAGAAAACCTGAGGAAACGCTGAATAACTGGATGTCTCTGGATGTTCGTGGCAAATACAAATGCTAATTTCTATTAAAATGTGAACTACTGGCAGCTGCCACGCAGACAAACCAGTTATAAAACCAGTCAAAGCTGCTGCTGAGGAGCCTTCAGCTGTTGGTGTCTGACAGAGGTGCATCATGGGAAAGGATGGGGTTAATCAGGGTGAGGAGTAATGAGAGCTTGTTGACATGTTGTGTTTTCACACCTCCGCTTGCTCTGGATCAGCGGAAACCTTCATCCTGCCTTTGATTGTCTCAAACTCCACCTCAACAAACTTTATTTAATCCTCCTGTTGTCCTCATTTACGGGCACCAAAAAATATTGTTTCCTTGTCTGAAAAAAGTCCAAAAATTCTGCAAAAAAAAATCAGAAAATTTGCAAAACCTTTAGGAAGAAAATTCCAATAATTCCTTAAAAGATTCCCTTAAAAGTTTTATTTAAAAAATATTTTTAAAAATCCCCCAAATTTGGCAAGAAAATTCTTGTAAATATTTTCAAAAAAATAATAAAAATCTTGCAAAAAAATCCTAAAAATATCTAAAGTGATTCCATATATATCAGTAAAACTTCTAATATTTTCTTTAAGAACATTCACAAAAAAATCAACCAAAATCCAACGAAATTCAGTGGATTTTGGTTGATTTTTTTCTGAATGTTCTTAAGAAACATTTTTTTTAGCATTTCTTTTTTCCACCAAAAAATGTTTAAAAATTTCCAGAAAATGTTGAAAATTTGAACATCAGAAGTTTCACTCTGAAAACGTAGTTTTTTCCCCCCACATTTTCAAACTTTAAAACGGGTCAATTTGACCCACAGGACGACACGAGGGTTAAACAAGGGAGTCATTTCCTGCTCTGCACTTTGTTCTGTATTTCATGTGACGACACAAACTGTAACTCTCTGGATGTTTGATTCCCTCTGATGAATGAAGATGAGATTCATGAATAAATAATGAGGTGAATCTGTAGCGCAGAGCAGCAGCTGCACTTTAATAGACTGGACTGAAACACAATCCACTGGGATGCAGTAAACAGTGAGTACAAACCTGCTCAATAGCATCTAAATGTCATCACCTCGCAGTAATCTGATTACATCAGCAGCAGAGTATTTATGTCAGAGTACAAACTGCAGTTCAGATTTCTTATTTTTAATTCAGGCTCCACAGCAGGAACTGTAAAAGTCCTTTGGTTCCTGAGGTTCTTTGGTTCCTTCAGTCCTTCGTATGTCCTCCTTTATTTCTCATGACAGACTCAATCCTCCTCAGCATGGAGGAAACCAGAGTCCACTCATTTCTACTCACATCTTCTCACATTCTTCACTGTTTTATTGAGCTGCTCTTTGCTGAAGGGGTTGTGTTGCTCTGCCTTTCTCTGGAAAACACCACAAAGGTTCTGTTGGGTTCAGGACTCACACTGTCCAGGTCCTGGTTCCACTTTGTTCCACTGGAGAAGCTCTTGTGTGATTTAGTTCTTTGGATATTCTCCTGCTGGAATATTCCTCTTCTTCCATCTCTTCTGGTCAACAAGTATTCTGGTTCATCCTCAGACCTTCATGCTGCATCTAGAAATGTCTTCAGCACCTTCTGACCTCATTCAGCCCCACATCATCACACTTCCACCTCCATGCTTCACTGTCAGGACTATGCATCCACTGTGGTAGTCCTAGTCAGGTTCACACCAAACATCTGGACTCCATCTGAACTCATTTATCTTCATCTGACCAAAGAATGTTCTCCAACATCCATCAGGCTTCTTCTCATGTTCTTCAGCAAACTTTCATCTGGAAGTTTAGTTCTGAGCAGCAACCAGGTTTAGTTCTTGTCCTCCGTCCATAGAGGTTGATCTTCTGAAGGTTCCTTCACGCTGTCTGAGCTTCACACTAACTCTGGTTTCCATGGAGAACCCCTGAACCAAGTCTGAAGCAGCTGCTGTTTGTTTTTACAGCTGGATTGTGGAAGTAGTTCACTGTCTGTGGAGTCATTTTAGGAGCTCTGAGTAGTGGTACTATGACTCCTTCTAGACCTGATTAGTGGTACTATGACTCCTTCTAGACCTCCTGATTAGTGGTACAATGACTCCTTCTAGACCTCCTGATTAGTGGTATTATGACTCCTCTTAGACCTCCTGATTAGTGGTACTATGACTCCTTCTAGACCTCCTGATTCGTGGTACTATGATTCCTTCTAGACCTCCTGATTAGTGGTACAATGACTCCTCCTAGACCTCCTGATTAGTGGTATTATGACTCCTTCTAGACCTCCTGATTAGTGGTATTATGACTCCTTCTAGACCTCCCGATTAGTGGTATTATGACTCCTTCTAGACATCCTGATTAGTGGTATTATGACTCCTCCTAGACCTCCTGATTAGTGGTACTATGACTCCTTCTAGACCTCCTGATTAGTGGTACTATGATTCCTTCTAGACCTCCTGATTAGTGGTATTATGACTCCTCCTAGACCTCCTGATTAGTGGTACTATGACTCCTCCTAGACCTCCTGATTAGTGGTACTATGACTCCTTCTAGACCTCCTGATTAGTGGTACTATGACTCCTTCTAGACCTCCTGATTAGTGGTACTATGATTCCTTCTAGACCTCCTGATTAGTGGTACTATGACTCCTCCTAGACCTCCTGATTAGTGGTACTATGACTCCTTCTAGACCTCCTGATTAGTGGAACTATGACTCCTTCTATATCTCCTGATTCCTGCTGACTCTGTGCTTCACTGGTTTATTAAAAATAATACAGTTACTGAGAGGTGACAGTCTAGAATCATTTTACATTCAGGTGATATTGTACAGGTGTGTTCTGCTAGACTGAACCAACATCACTGCACTAAAATCAAACACTAAACTGCACTGAACTCTGGATAACACAAAAACACAACCACAGTTTGACAACGACTCAACATTAAAACTACACTCACCTTCCCTCAGAGCAACAAGCTGCATGATGACGATGGTGTGTGTGTTGTTTGTGTGTTATGTGTTGTGTTCTTTCCATCAATGCCTCATGAAGAGTCATTGACGCAGTGAGACAGGAAGTGATTGATTTGAGGGGAACCCGGGTCGGGTACCATGCCGACGGCGCCGGGGGGCGGAGCCAGCATGGGGGCGGTTACCAGTTACAGCACAGACACACACCTGACACACCTGACAGAGAAGACTTAGCCAGAGCTCCGATGCCGTAAGCGTTGGAGTTCCTCTTGAGCCGCGGCAGGATGGACGTGGTGTCCTCCATGGACAGCTGCAGGGGAGAGGACAGAGGGATGGAGGAGGCGTGGACGGAGTGACGCACATCCAGCGGGTGAGTGTCGGACAGGTGAGTGGACAGGACAGGTGATGGAGGGTTAATACCAAACAACCTGGACATCATCGCACCTGCACCAATAACTGTGCTCAGTAAGAACGGCAGGGAGGACCGTAAGGAGGTGGAGGTGATCAACTGAAAACCAACAGGTAGATCAGATCAGGGGTGTCAAACTGTTTAGTTCAGGGGCAACAATCAGCCCAGTTTGATCTCCAGTGGACCGGACCAGTAAAATCACAGCATAATAACCTATAAATGACCACAACTACAAATCTTTCATTTGTTTTAGTGCAAAAATGTTCACATTTAGGGAATTATCTTTTTACAAAACATTATGAAACTGAAATTTCTAAAGAAAAATAAGTGAAATTTCATCAACTTTCAGCCTCAGTTTATCATTTCCACATTACAACTTCCAGATCAGAGTGTCTACAAAGGAACACAACATTTAGTCATCTGGAACTGAATGATATAGTATTTAACTTATGATCTAAATGACAAAAGTCAGGTTAAAAAAAAAACACAAAAAAAACACAAAAAAGACAAAATGTTACAAAAATGAGACACAAAATGGCAAAAATGAGAAACAAAATGACAAAAACGGAAGACAAACGACAAATCACAAAAATGACAGAAAAACAAAAACAAGACAAAATATGACAAATATGAGACAAATGACATGAAAAAAACAAAAAAGCCACAAAAAAATTAGACAAAAAAGTTACAAAGTGATGAAAAAATGGACAAACGAAAAAAACAAGGCCAAAAATAACACAAAATGACAAAACAGCGAATAAAGCGAAACACAAAATGACAAAAAAGACAAAGAAAACAAGACAAAATATCACAAAAAGGAAACACAAAAGTACAAAAACATGAGACAACAAAAAAGACAAAAAAACTAAAAAGACAAAATATTACAAAAATGCGTCACAAAATGACAAAAGGACAATCTAATATTTTACTTTCTGATCCAAACAACTTGTCGTGGTCTAGAAATTATTTTAAATTGATAATTTTACTCATTTCCAATCTGCAGTTAATGTCTTCCCTGGAATGTTTACACTCTGAGGGCCGGATTGGACCCTCTGGAGGGCCGGTTTTGGGCCTCAGGCCGCATGTTGGACACCCCTGGTTTAGAGGAAGAAAATGTAGGAAGGAATGACGCCACCACACTTACATTGATTCCTTCCCATGAAAACTCAGAGCGTCCATGCTGAGGAAGAGAAGGAGGAGAGACAGAAACATCCACATGCATCAGGAGGAATCACAGCAGACATGCAGACGAGGACGTTCAGGAGGAAATACAGAGGTTTTCCAGGAAAGGCAGCAGTCAGACAGCGGGATGACGGGAGGAGGAGGATTAGACAGGGATCACTTCATATTTGCTTAGTTATGTACAGCAGAGTGAATTCGCTACGGATGAACGGCTTTCCTCTGCGGTTACATGTGCTGCCAGGAAAGCCAACAGATAGAGACGTAGAGCCGCAGAATGAGTTCATGAAGGTGGATAAGACCGACCAGTCCTCCCATCAGCCTGTCACTGGCTGAACTGGGAACACTGGTGGCTGCTGACGTGCTTTAACTGTTCGTAAAGACAACCAGCGACAACATGTACCACACTAAAACTACAGCTTTTTTTTACATTTTTAAACCCGTAAAACTCAAAAAAATCACCTGAATTACACTATTTATCAGCCTGACAATGTAGAAACACAAAAAAATCCTTGTATTTTTAACTTTCTGACAGTCCTTGAGTGCATCATTTGCAGCATGCAGTTTCATCAGGAAAATTTTACACTATGAGGAGACAAAGTGACCTCAACGAGACATAAAAAGACCAAAACAGCACAGAATATGACACAAAACAAGAAAAGTGAGACACAAAACAGCAAAACAGAGACACAAAACGACAAAAACTAGACACAAAATGACAAAAACAAGACACAAAACATCAAAACTAAGACACAAAACGAAAAAAAACGAGACACAAAAGGACCAAACCGAGAAAGAAAACGTCAAAATCGAAACACAAAAGAGCAAAACAGAGACTGAGAACGACAAAACCAAGATACAAAACGACAAAAACGAGACAAAATGACAAAAGTGAGAAAGGAAATTATAAAACCAGCACGAAATGACACGAGACCAAAAAAAACCTACAAAAATGAATTTTAAGCTCAGATTTGGTTCATTTTCTCTATGGATCCACGCGTTACTCATGATACATTCAAGGTTGAAAACCCGATGATTTTTCTTTCATTTCAAGAGTTTGTGGCTGATAAATGGAGTCATTTTGTTGATTTTTTTAAAAAAAGAACATAAGCAGAGGAAAAAAGAAAACTAATCGGGGGTTTAAAGAGAACAAGATTCACTTCACAAACATCGGTTCAGTTTGATTGTTTTGCTGTTAAATCTGTTTTCTCCTCTAAACGCTTTTTAAAACAGGAAACATCCAGCCTCCTGTGATTAACACATGAATAACGTTTGTTTTTGAGGTTTCTGGACGTCCAGCAGAGAGTCGACGATGTTTCTGCTGCTGCCAACAGTTCGGCTCATAAAACCCAGCGGAGCCAAAATATGACGTTTCTACACCCTGGATTCTGATTAAATAATGGAGACAAACTGTGTTAGTCGGTGAGATAAAGATGTGGATTTTATTACCTTACTAAATCATCTCCAGTAAATGCAGGTATTTCTAAAAAAAAAAAACTTTCATTGATTGAAAAAACATAATGAAATGGGTCATTCCAGGACTGGAGGACATCTGGGCTTCAAAATGTTTGAAAAATCGACCTTCTCTTCTCCAGGTTTCTGCTCCATATTGATCAATAATAGGTATTAATCAGCTCAGCTTCCACATCAATGGTAGCATTTTATTCCATGTTTTCTGTGCTGGTTGCTAACTCTACTCTAATCCATGCTAATGTGATCTTTTTCTCAGCAGTAGAAGCTAGATATTTAGCTGCTGTTACTGCTGACCAAGAGGACAAACTGACTGATGGAAAACAGTCCAAAGAATTAGTCTGATCCTGATAATATGAGGTAGAGGGAGACATTCAATCAAGGCTGACGATGGGATGGAAATATGGAAAATAGAAGAGAGGACATAGCTTTGATATACATATTCTATAGGAACACTGTTTCATGATGTAAATGACAGAAACAAGAAACAAAATGTCAAAAACGAGATACAAAGCGACAAAACTGAGACACAAAATGACAAAAACAAGATACAAAATGACAAAAAAAGACAAGAAACAACAGAAACAAGTCACAAGACAACAAAAACGAGACACAAAATGACAGAAATTAGACAGAAAATGACAAAAATGAAACACAAAATGACAGAAACAAAACAGGAAATGACAAAACGAGACACAAACGTAAAACATCCTCCAGTTCTGGGATGACTCTTATATTCAGATTCTTTCATGCTGATAGAGACGTATTAATGTCTGTAAATACAGAAATACTAATATGAGTCGCTGTCTTTTCTGTATTTTCTCTATTCCAGCCGGTCAGTGGACTAAAAGTAAAGTGGAGGTAATTTAATGCTACAATAACGAGCTAACGTCTCCATCATGTTAATCAATATCCGCCTCTTCCTGCCTTCCTTCACTTATTTCCTGTAATTCTATTCTCTCTGCTGCAGACTGATGAGAGCTTTAACAGCAGCTCCTCCACTATGTTTCCTCATATACTTATTTATATACGTGGCTGCTTTCTTTCCACAGGACCGAAGGGCGTTCTGGGGCACGGTGCATAAATAAATGATGCAATCAGTCCACAGTGCATTTGGCGGAAAAGTCGAGTCTCCACACTTCAGCCCAAAATGGTTTCCTCTCCAAAGAGAACAAAAACCGAGGAGGGGGAGAAGAAAGACGACGGACGTCCTACAGACCGGATGTAAGGAACTGTTTCACCTTTTATTACCTTTAAACACTGAATTATGGTCGATTTAATTAGAATTTTTAGACGAGAATTCAAAACATTCAGATTTGATTAGCTGATTAGAAATATATGAAATAAAGGATTGCATCAGCATAGAGTGACTCGAATAGAAATGTCCAATATACATGACGTAACAAAAGTAAAAATAGAACAATAAAAGTCCACTTATGTTGCTGTCCCATGTTTGACCAAGAAACAAGACAGGAAACAGCAAAAACAACAAAAACGAGACACAAAACTACAAAAACGAGATACAAAATGACAAAAACTAGACACAAAATTACAAAAAAAAGACACAAAATGGCAAAAACAAGATAGAAAACAGCAAACAGATAAAAGCACTTGAAAAAAACAAATATGCACTGTGCATGATGTAATAAAAATAATAAACAGAAAGAACAATAAGACTCATGTTGCTCTGTTCCATGTTTGACCAAGAGATAAATGTCCAATGTTGGTGCAAGAAGTCAAACATTTAGTGGAAAAAAAGATCATCCGAGGTCAGTGAAAAGACAAATCTGCTCTTAATTTGACATTAAAGAGTCTTTTTTATCAGTTGTTGTCATAAAAGCCAGATTAAATTGACCTTAGCTCAACTGACTATGATTTATAAAATATAAAACTTCATGACAGGAACCTCCTAGCAGCGACCTGCACTCTGAAGATGACCAGTTTTCTACGCGTTTACACCACCATTCAAAAGTTTGGGGTCACTTACAAATGTCCTCATTTCTGAAAGAAAAGCAGTTTTTTTTTCAATGAAGATAACATTAAATGAATGATAAATCCAGTGTAGACATTGTTAATGTGGTAAATGACTATTGTAGCTGGAAACAGCTGATTTTTAATGGAATATCTCCATAGGGGTACAGAGGAACATTTCCAGCAACCATCACTCCTGTGTTCTAATGCTACATTGTGTTAGCTAATGGTGTTGAAAGGCTCATTGATGATTAGAAAACCCTTGTACAGTTATGTAGCACATGGAGAAAAGTGGGAGTTTTACTGGAAAACATGGAATTGTCTGGATGACCTCAAACTGTTGAACGATAGTGTACAGTAATACTGTATAGTAATAATGATGGAGAATCATGAGCAGTGATGCCTCTGATGTTCTACTGTGAAGCAGCGACTCTGTCAGATGATGAGAAGCAACAGACGACCTAAAAACAGCCGAGCAGACGTCCAGCTGCACCCCCGCCTCCTGGACGGACAGGTGGAAGCCTGACAGGATGTAAACTACGTCTCTACTCTGGAGCAGAAGCTGCTGTGAAGCTCAGCAGCCATGTGGGTTCCTCAGGTGGAGCCTCCTCCGTCTGAGGAAGTCATGACAGGTGAGAACTTACTTGCTCTCCGTCCTTCTGAACCGGAACCCCGTCCGCCGCTGAGACACCACCGAAGAAGAAGAAGAAACAGAAGAAGAATCATAAGAAGAAGAAACAGAGAGAAAGGTGATCAGTTTTGATTCTTTAACTCAGTTTAGCAACAAAGTGTTCATTAATTATAAAATCGCATTAAAAAATTTTATGCTTTTTAGCCAGTTTCTGATCAAATAAAATAGTAAAAACTACACTGTAAAAAATGTAAAAACACAAAACGTAACGTAACGTTCCAAACTTTAAAAATAACAGCAAATATCTGCAAAATTAGGATATTTTTTAGTGGATTTAAACACAGTAAAAGTTAAATTTTACAGCCATACACTGGAGAAGAACAACGGTTTTGACCTGTTTTGTTTTTATTGCTGTTTTTATTTACACACATCATGTAAATTAATTTTTAAAAAGTCACCACTTTTCAGTCTTTAATAAATCCATCCATCCATCCATCCATCCATCCATCCATCCATCCATCCATCAATCATCTATACATCGCTTGATCCTCACTAGGGTCATGGGGGGGTGGAGCCTATCCCAGCTGACTCGGGCGAAGGCAGGGGACACCCTAGACAGGTCGCCAGTCTGTCACAGGGCTACATATATAGACAAACAATCACTCTCACATTCACACCTACGGGCAATTTAGAATGATCAATTAACCTTAGCATGTTTTTGGACTGTGGGAGGAAGCCGGAGTACCCGGAGAAAACCCACGCATGCACAGGGAGAACATGCAAACTCCATGCAGAAAGATCCCGGGAAAGCCGGGACGCGAACCAGGGATCTTCTCGCTGCAAGGCGAAAGCACTAACCACTACGCCACTGTGCAGCCCTCTTTAATAAATCCTTCTTTTAAATATCATTAAAATAAATCTGTTAAAAAAAAATCTGTTTTTGCTGATTTAAAAACATGAAAAAATTTTGTAATTTTACCGTCAAATGTTGCAAAAAGAACAAATTGAACACAAATTCTGCATCCTCTAAAAGACATGAAAAAGGTAATAAAAATACAAAAATGTGATGTAAAAATAAGATGACCAGAAGCTATTTTTGAGTCAACTATTAATTAAATTATATTATAACTTATGAAATAAAAGAAAAGAAAGATGATGAGAAGACGTTTTAACGGAGACACGTTAATGAGAAAGTTGCAAATAATCAGTTTGTAATCAATAAAACAGCTTCAATTACAACCTGATGAAGAAAACTAAAACAATAAAGAGTCAGAAATCTGATTCTCCAGTGGACAGATAATAATTTAAATCTGTAAAAGAAGCCGTTGGTAAACATGTGCAGGAGGATTTCTTCTAAAGTACATCTGGGACGCTATTCAGGGTCATTATAGATCATAACTGATCCCATCTGGAGTCAAATAAATCACATTAAACTGGGTTTAGTGTTGGCAGCCGTAGAAGGTGTTCATCACGTTTTAACTCTAATCTCATTCATGTAAATATAGAAACAGCCTCCCTGGTCTCTGCTGCTCCTCATAAACATTTACATTCTCCATCATCACCAGTTAGAACCAGCTGCAGGTTTTACTTAATATTCCTGTTCAGTTCTGAGGTACTTGTGCTTCATTTCCATGTTCGGCTGCTTTATCCGCCCACATCTCCACATTCCTGAGGGAACGTTCGGCTTTTTACTACATTAATCTGCATCCAGAGTCACAACCCACGTCATGATTTTACATAAAGGCAGCTGAAACAACCGGCTTCTGGTTTGAAGCCTCAGAACTCCAGTTTCTGGGTGTTTATCGCTGCAGAAACAAGAAAAGCCCTCAGAGAGCGCAGTCCTCCTCCAAGGCTGCTCAGTCCTTGATTTTCGATGGATGAAATCTTTTAAAGATTTGTGGCAGAAATCACGGCAACAATTAATATAGATGTACCCACAAACAAAATGACCTTGCGCTGAGCACAGGCGTGTGTTCTGCATGTGTACGTTATGTACAGAAACCGAATCACGTGACCTAAATATGTAGCAGGAACTGATGGGACTCAGAAACACCCCCACAATTTAATCAGTTGTTCCTTGGATCATTTCTGATGGATAAGTCCTGATAAGTCCTCAGTGGTGGATTTGTAGTAGGATCACAGTCATGTGATCATCAGCAGGCAGCTGATGTAGTGTTCACTTGTTGTCATGGTTACAGTGACGCCATGCTGCTATCTGGCAATGATACAGGAATCTTTAACAGATGCATGGATCCAGACTATAAGCTGCATTACTGCCAAAATCTAATCATTTGGTCCTTGTGTCATTTCTGACCTTCCCTGAAAATTTCATCCAAATCCGTTGGTCTGTTTTAGAGTAATGTTGCTGACAGACAGACAGACAGACAGACAGAGACACACAGACAGACAGACCAATACCAACTCCTAGGCGGAGTAACCAGAACAGAAAATGGAGGCTGTGAATACTGTTGATTTTGAACTATTTACACTTTTACTAACTCAACTAAGACAGTTTTGTCCCATTTTTCTCATTTTGTGTCTAATATTTGTCGTTTTATGTGTTTGTCTCAATGTTATGTGACGATCAGTGTATGTTGCTTTGTCTGTCTGATTTTGATGAAATTTTAAGCTCAAATTTGTCACACAGAATCCGTTCAAAGACCGAAAGTCGAAGATGCGATCATTTTTTTTGTGTGATTTTGTTAAATATACTTTTTGAAGAGTCAGTTATGATGCCAATTTAATTTAACCCTCCTATTGTCTTAATTTACAGACGCCAAAAAATATTGTTTCCTTGTCTGAAAAAAAATCCCCAAATTCTGCAAAAAAAATCCGAAAATTTCTGAAAATTTGCAAAACCTTCAGTAAGGAAATTCCAATAATTCCTTAGAAGTTTATTTCAAAATAATAATAATTTGGCAAGAAAATTCTTGTAAATATTTTCAAAAAATGATTAAAAATCTTCCAAAAAAATTCTTGTAAATATTTTCAAAAAATGATTAAAAATCTTCCAAAAAAGTCCTAAAAATATCTAAAGTGATTCCATATATATCAGTAAAACTTCTAATATTTTCTTCAAGAACATTCACAAAAAAATCAACCAAAATCCAGCGAAATTCACTGGATTTTGGTTGATTTTTAATATTTCTTTTTTCTCCCAAAAAACGTTCAAAGATTTCCCAAAAATGTTGAAAATGTGGACATCAGAAGTTTCACTGTGCAAATATATATTTTTTCTCACATTTTCAAACTACAAAACGGGTCAAATTTGACCCACAGGACGACACGAGGGTTAAAAGTCAAAATCTGTGTTTTGATGCATGTCAGATAAGTCTGGGTTTAGTTCGTTGGTGGGTAGTTTATGAGCAGCTTTCCTCTGAAGTTAAAGCTGATCACCTTTTCTTCAGAATTAATTAGTGATCATTTTTCTATATTTCTTTTTTCCTCTGCAGTGTTCCAGTGTCCTTCTCGGCTGAACATTCCATCTCGTCTTGTGAAATAACATAAATGGGTTCAGGGGGTTAAAGAACGTTCTGCTAATGACACTTTTGAACTTGTAGGATTTAAAGATTCCTTCCATAACCTCCATAAGTACGCTTCTATCCTCATTAATGCCACCTGACAGGCTGGATGTGAGCCGGTGCTCTGAGCCGTCGTCTCTGCCGGATGAATGAACGTTATTATCGCGTGTCGTCCAAATCCTAATTAAAGCGGAGGTTTAATTAGAGCGTGTGTCCTGTAATGGAGTTAAAGCGTCGGTCTCTGGGTGCAGCTCGCTATCACAAGCTCTGGGCTCTTCTGGGATCTGCTCCGTGTTTGCATGTCAGCAGCGTTTCCTCCGAGGAGCTGTTTGGCTGTGAGGATGTCCGGCTCGGTCTGACCCACTGACCCACTGATTCACTAACATCAGCTCCGCTCGCATTAGCTTCCCTCTGAACTGCATCCAGTCACATCAGATCACAGTGACGAGAGAAACTCTTCATCCTGGAATCAGCTGCTGCCGTCAGACAGAGACACTCAGACCTCTGAGATCAGAGGTGTCAAACTCATTTTAGTTCAGGTTCTACATTCAGCCCAATTTGAGCTCCAGGGACCAGTAAAATCACAGCATAGTAACCTATAAATAACCACAACTCCAAATGTTTCCTTTGTTTTAGTGCAAAAAAACCCCCAAACTTTTAGTCACAGGTATCTGGAACTGAATGATAAATTATTTTACTGTATGATCAAAATGACAAAAGTCAGACAAAAAAAGACAAAAAACAACAAAAACAAGACAAAATATGACAAAAATGAGACACAAAAGGCAAAAGAACAATGAACAATCTAGTATTTTACTTTATGATCCAAACAACTTGTCATGGTCTAGAAATGATTTTAAATTTATAGTTTTACTAATTTACAATCTGCAGTTAATGTCTACTCTGGAATTTTTACACTTTGAGGGCCGGATTGGACCCTCTGGAGGACCGCTTTTGGCCCGCGGGCCGCATGTTGGACACCCCTATCTTAGATCTTCTGATTTCAGTTCTACAGAATCATGTCTCTCCATCAGAAAGTGATTTATTCTACTGTTCCGTGTGATTCTTCTAAACTTCCTGTTGTTGCATCCAGTTAACAGCTGCTAGCAGGAACATTACAGGACTAACTTTAGCTTCCAGGGATCCTCCACTGACTCTAAGTGTCTGCTGCACAGCTTGTCCCAACATCAGTCCTCCACGGTGCTGCAGAGACAACAGCATCTCCTGGAAGCTAAACAAACCGCCGTATGCTTTATGTCTGGATACAAACTGATGTTCTGCCTAAAAGTGAGTCTGAAGGAGCCACAAAGTTCACATGATGAGGAGTGAATCTGCAGCAGGAACCACAGGATCCATCATCTCCTCCGTTCATCGTCTGTGGAAGCAGCGATGCATTCTGGGACGAAGACATTAAAGATCCCCATCGGCTGACATCTGACTACGACTATAGCTGCTTTTTTTTTTGGTTGAATTAAATTATTTTTCTGTTTTCTCTGCAGATTATCTCCACAACAAAATCAACCATTCTTACCAAATACAGTTATTCAAGTCATATACTGGATAGTCCAACATTTTTCCTTACATATTGTAGATAAACTACATATCTGGTGTCAGTGTTTCCATATTTAGCAGCTCTACTGCCGGTTGTCGCTGTTCCAGCCCCAGAGAGCAGAGCAGCTGTGAAACACCTTTTTTCTGTTAAACTAGTTGTTCCTGAAAATACATCAGCTGGTCTCCTCTCTGAACCAGACTCTTTATTTTCACAGCGACACATTTATATTCAAGCTCCACTTTCCCGATTACAGATGAACTTTGAGCGACCTCGGTAGAATTAGTCAGCCGTGTGGGTTTTTGGTGCCGTGGACTGTGAGGTGGTTACTGATCGGTCGATATCAGTCAAACAGAGCAACGCTTCAGATTGTCTCACATTCTCCTCATCTGGGAGGAAAATCTGCCCCGAAAACACAAACTGTACGTTGGCCTCCACGCCTCCTCCTTCCTCCTCCCTCCTCTTCCTCCCTGCAGCCTCCTCCTCCTCCATCTCTGGAGCTTTCACAGCTTCTGCAGCCTCATTTGGCCAATTAGGAGATTAGAGTCACATGAATCACAGAGAAGAGTCGGACCGAAGCCCTGCAGCCGTTTACACATGAAGAGGAGCATCAGCCACGATGTGACGAGATCACATCAGCTGTTAGCATGTGTGTGTGTGTGTGTGTGTGTGTGTGTGTGTTGGTCCTGTGGTCCTCGTGAAGCTGCTCTGAGGAGGTGAAGCTCTGCAGCTCAGTTTTTCTTCTGCTGCTGCCTCCTCCAGGAAACAACAGCCGATCACATGACCGGAGCAGCGCTGCCTCCCCTGGCTCCCCCACTCCTCCCCCACACAGCATCTCCCCCGAGGCCACGAGGGAGGAGGAGGAGGAGGGAGGAGTCGAGGAGGGAAAACAGGCAGCAGAGCGACGGTGCAGAACCAACAGCCAGAGATCAGGAAGCATCTGAGCATCTTTATTCAGTCGGTGTCCTGCAGCAGAATAGAGAAGCTCCAGAAGCTCAGTGGAGCTGTTTAAAACTGCACTGGTGATGTTTCCAGCTGCAGTGAAGCTGTTTCCAGCTGTTTCCAGCTGCAGCAAAGCTCTAGAAGCTCACTGTAGATGTTTCCAGCTCCAGTGACGATGTTTTCAGCTGCAGAGAAGCTCTAGAAGCTCAGTGATGCTGTTTAAAACTGCAGTGAAGATGTTTCCAGCTGCAGTGATGCTGGGCGATGGATCCGGCCTGGTTGAAGCCTCTCCAGTGTGCAGATGTTGGTTTACTAAGTGACAGAGTTGAACAGAAACTCAGCTGAGGACCAGAACCAGACGGTTTGTGGTGGAAACTGAGCTCAGTGACATTCAGACTGACTGAGACTCATCACCAGTTTCTATCATTAACTGGGAGTAAAGCCTTTCCCAGTTTAAATGCTCCTCCCTGTCAGGCTCCATCAACAGGAAGCTTCCACTGCAGCTGAGCTGTTTACAGCAGCTGCAGTTTCAGCACCATGTTTCTCAGACCGTCAACAGAACCAGCTACTGAAATAGAAAACTAAAAGCCAGTTCATGCTTTCTACGTCTGAATGATTATTCTGACTCACTGGATGTAGGACGCACATCGAAGCCACTGATCTTTCCTCCTGCTGTATTTCCTCTTTTCTTCGCTACAGAAATGAGAACAACAACCTCTGAGCAGCAAACTACAGACTGAGACCAACAGTTTAGCAGTAAAGCAGCTCTGATTCGTCCATGTTAATCACAGAGATCGTCTCCCTGATGCAGCAGATTGGTGCAAGAATAAGAAGCATCAACGAGGAGAAACTTCATCTAACTTCTGGAGGTTACAGATGTGGACCTGCCATTAGCCACACATTTCACACTGTTCACGGACGCATTATAGACGGAGTTCTGCACAATTCACTTAAAATATATTTACAAGCGAAATTATCCAGAAAAATAATCCCATTTATTCCAACACAGTCATCATTAAAGTCTTTGACGCATTAATTATGATTAACCCTCGTGTCGTCCTGCAGGTCAAAACTGACCCATTTTGAAGTTTGAAAATGTGGAGAAAAAAATATATTTTCACAGTGAAACTTCTGATGTCCACATTTTTAACATTTTTGGGAAATCTTTGAACACTTTTTGGTGGAAAAAAAGAAATGTTAAAAATGTTTCTTAAGAACATTCACAAAAAATCCACCTAAATCCAGCAAAATTCACTGGATTTTAGTTGATTTTTATGTGAATGTTCTTAAAGAAAATACTAGAAGTTTTACTGATATATATGGAATCACTTTAGATATTTTTAGGATTTTTTGGAAGATTTTTACTCATTTTTTGAAATTATTTACAATAATTTTCTTGCCAAATTTGGTGGATTTTTTTTAAACAAAACTTTTAAGGGAAACTTTGAAGGAATTATTGGAATTTTCTTCCTGAAGGTTTTGCAAATTTTCAGAAATTTGGGGAATTTTTTTGCTGAATTTTTGGATTTTTTTTGGTGCCCGTAAACGAAGACAACAGGAGGGTTAATTACATAAGCCTCTAATTAATTCGATACATTTTTTTAATCGCATCCCACCACTATTTATAACTCATCCCTAAGAGTTTTCGTATATCTTTGCTGTTTATTTTTGCTGCTTTACTGTCGTCCTTTTCAGTCAATTAGACATGAGATGGGGCGGGACTTGTCACCATAGTAACACAGAAAATGGAGGCGGAACTTCAACCATGCCATGAAAGGGTTTTAACCCACCTATTAGGATGTTTTCCCGAACCCCGACTGCATAGCGTTGGTGCCCAACTTAACCAGAAAATGAAACTGGAAGAAACTGACCTCCAGTTTTACCACCAACTGTCCCATCGATCTCCTCACTTGGACTTTATCACTATTCAAATTAGCTTAATTTCCACAAATTTATATATTTATAAATTATATTCCCCTTAGAAACTAACTGAGAACATAGTTTAGTTAGGGTTAGGGTTGGGTATATTTGTTCTGTTAGAATATATATAGAGAACTTCTCGAGGTTCTGCAGGGACATCATCAGAACATCGTCAAAGTTTCAGGTTAGGTTCCTTCTGTTTAAATATCCATCAGGGCTTCAGAGTAAATAAGTTCCAACAGTGATGTGACTGAGGAACATAGAACTTTACAGCATCTCAGCAGCATCATAAACGTCCTGATGTTCTGTTAAACACATGGAGAACATCTGGACCTGCAGTAGAACATCACTGATCTGTTCCCAGCTGCTGACGGCCAATAAAACTCTTTATTTCTTCCTCTTTGATATTCAAAAGAGCCGTTTTTTAAAATTTAATCAGCGGTTGGAGGCAGCAGATACGATCAGCTGCTAACGTACACAAACTGAGGGATGAAATGTCCTCGTTCTCATCATGTTTTAGTTTCATTCCTCAGTCTGAGTCGCGTTGTTTACTGACAGCTGCCCACACACACTCGTTTCTCCTCCAACACCAGCATATAGAACATCTAGAACATATAGAACACGCCAATCATCACAGTGCTGCAACACTGAACCTCCAGGAATCTATCATCTATAATCGATCCTAATCTACTGGGATGGCTCCTAGAGGAAGACAGATCTCAGAGCTGAAGGTCGTGACCCTGAAGGCCGATCGATGACGCTCATTCAGAGCCGATACTGGTTATTGATCACTGATATTTGCAGGAGAAATGAAAATCTGGGTGTTAGAATTTAGAAAAACACGAAGCTTCACTAAATATCTTTGATTATCAATGTTTAATTCAACAACATTTGCCCTTCAGTGCTGATTGGTTGATATCGATGACCTACAGCCAGTCAGATCGATAGATAGATAGGCAGATAGATAGGCAGATAGGTAGACAGATAATCAAGTATCAAAATGCTCATTTTTTTCTAAAAATGTTAAATTTGTGATGGAGGGAAATTAAATAACAGATTTTTAGTTGATGAACACATCCAAACCACAGTAACATCAATAAATAAAAGTTGTGTTCATTACAATCTGGCTGCTTTTTTCGTTAAACTACAGATATTTACTGCACTGAGCTGCAGCAGTTGATCAATTAAACACCCGCTGTTTGATCAGCCATGAACCAGTTTGAGTCTTTTTTAAATTAAAACTGTCTAAATTCTGTGATTTCAGCTTCTTCAGTGTGAATATTTTCTGGTTTCTTTCCTCTGTGACAGTAAACTGAAGATCTTTGGACTAAACAAGCCATTTGAGGAAACTCTGGTCCACATTTTCTACTATTTTATAAACCAACCCAAAATCGGACCCTCTGGAGGGCCGGTTGTGGCCCGCGGGCCTCATGTTTGACACTCCTGCTTTAATGTATCCAGGTCCCTGTGTGAGTCAGTGTTTAGTTTTACGTGACTCCTGTCTGTTTAGCTGCCTGACGCTGAGGATGCTACAGGTGTAACGAAGCATCGATCAGTGTTTCCACACCGATATCAGGCTGCAGCTCAGCAGATTGTGTTTCATCCATCCAGCTGCTGCTCATCTGCTGCCAGCTGCAGTCAGGAGGCCGATCGATGGCACTCTGGAGCTTTTCTCAGCAGGACCAACAGAAACAACCACGCCTCGGTCTGGCTGCTTGCAGGGAAATCACAGTGAAGCTGCTAAAACACATCTCAGGTCAGTTTTAACTGTTTTATTTAACAATTTACTGTTATTTTATGGATTTTAACCATTTTAAATTCCATTAATTATCGAGTAAAATCACAGTGAAGCTGCTAAAACACATCTCAGGTCAGTTTTAACTGTTTTATTTAACACTTTACTGTTATTTTAATATATTTTAACAGACTATTTTTGCAGATTATTTTCTAGATTGTTTTACAGATCATTTTTACAAATTATTGATACAGATGTTTTTTTTTACATATAATTTTAATAGATTACATTAACAGATTATTTCTTACAGATTGTATGTTAACTGATTATGTCTGCTGATAATTTTTCCAGATTATTTTACTGATTATTTTTAACACATACATTTTAAAAGATTATTTTTACAGATTATTTTTACAGATTATTTTGAAGATAATTTTTACAGATTGTATTTCTACTGATTATTATACTGCTTATTTTAACACATAACTCATAAGCTTATTTTTTGCAGAATATTTTTAGATTATTTTTACAGATGTTTTTTGTGATGGTGGCTGCACAGTGGTGTAGTGGTTAGCGCTTTCGCCTTGCAGCGAGAAGATCCCTGGTTCGCGTCCCAGCTTTCCCGGGATCTTTCTGCATGGAGTTTGCATGTTCTCCCTGTGCATGCGTGGGTTTTCTCCGGGTACTCCGGCTTCCTCCCACAGTCCAAAAATATGCTGAGGTTAATTGATTATTCTAAATTGCCCGTAGGTGTGAATGTGAGAGTGATTGTGTGTCTATGTAGCCCTGCGACAGACTGGCGACCTGTCTAGGGTGTCCCCTGCCTTCGCCCGAGTCAGCTGGGATAGGCTCCACCCCCCCTGCGACCCTAGTGAGGATTAAGCGGTGTATAGATAATGGATGGATGGATGTATTTTTTGTAATTAGTTTCACAGATTATTTTACTGATTTTTAACACATAATTTTTAAAAGATTATTTTTTGTGATTATTTTTCCAGACTATTTTGCTGATTTTTAACAGAATTTTTAAAATGTTTTTACAGATTACCTTAACTGATATTTTTACTGATTATTTGTAAAAGATTTTTTTTATGAAATATTTTTAGATTTTTTTAACAGATTATTTTACAGATAATTTTTTGTGATTAATTTTACAGATTATTTTACTGATTTTTAACACATGGTTTTTAAAAGATAATTTTTTGTGATTATTTTCACTGACTATTTTACTGCTTATTAACATAATTTTAGAAGATTATTTTCAAGATCATTTTAATGGATATTTTTACAGATTATTTTTCCACAGATAATTTTACAGATTATTTTAACAGATATTTTGACAGATTATTTTCATGGTGTTCTACCTGAACTGACTGATCTTCTTCCTGTTCTCCTCCACCTTATCCTTCATCACTTATCCTTCCTCTAGAATCTAACCTTACAGCAGACTGACTGAACTCTTAAACTCGTGTAATTGCTGCTCTGAAAGTGATCCTCAGTGTTCTGGAGGCTCAGGCTAAGCTGGAACTTCTCCAAAGCCTCCATGAGCTCCAGTATTTCCAGTTCACACCTGCCTTCTAACTGTGTCACCGCTTGTTCTGGATATTTTTAAAATCATGAAGGATTTAGGTTCTGGTTCTGACCCCGCTGATCCCTGAAGCTCCTCATAGAGACTCACAGTTCTTAAACATGTTTAAACTGATAAGTTAAGTGGAGCATTAATATTTCACCAGTCTGTGCTTATTTTTACCTTCATTCCTGCAGCACCAAGAACCAAAGCTGCAGAATATTCATCATGGCAACGTTCAGGATGGAAAAATTAATCAAACACGTCAGGACAGAACTCTTAAATCTACGGAAGAAAAAGAAAACTCACTCTGTTGTCATTTTAAAGGACAGATCTACATCAGAAACAGGTCTGAGAGCAGCTGTATGGAAATATTGCAGATACGATATTAACAAAAAATTACCCTGGTGACGTCGTTTGTCTTTGTAATGAAAAGTTTTTATCATTTCATATTCCAGCTATTCCTCAAAAAACATGCTTTTAATATCGTTCCATTTTAATTTTTAAGCCACCTTTTATACTTTTAAAGAAATTGTGATATTTGTATTACTACCTCAAGCTCTTTATCACTGATAATATCATACAAGAGGTGATGGAGTGCACAAACTTGGAGGAAAAGAGTGGAAAAATGTCAAGATAATGGAGGTTGACATTCTTCAATTGCTGTTCTGTGTAATATACTTCTTTTTCATTGATCAAAATGTTCAAAATCTGTTATAAAATGAAAAATATACAGTTTTCAAACACAAGAAAAGCACTCAGAGAGCGCAGTCCTCCTCCAAGGCTGCCCATTCCCCCATATGGCCTTGTCAGAAATGCAGCATTTATTTATTAGTTACTGATAATCAGAACATAGAACATAGAATGTGTCCAATTAATATAGATGTACCCACAAACAAAATGACCTTGCGCTGAGCACAGGCGTGTGTTCTGCATGTGTACGTTATGTACAGATACCGAATCACGTGATCTAAATATGTAGCAGGAATTGATGGGACTCAGAAACACCCCCACAATTTAATCAGTTGTTCCTTGGATCATTTCTGATGGATAAGTCCTGATAAGTCCTCAGTGGTGGATTTGTAGTAGGATCACAGTCATGTGACCATCAGCAGGCAGCTGACATAGTGTTCACTTGTTGCCATGGTTACAGTGACGCCGTGTCACTATCTGGCAATGATACAGAAATCTTTAACAAATCCATGGATCCAGACTATAAGCCTCATCACTGCCAGAATCTAATCACTTGGTCCTTGTGTCATTTCTGACCTTCCCTGGAAATTTCATCTAAATCCATTAGTCTGTTTTTGAGTAATGTTGCTGACAGACAGACAGACAGACAGACAGACAAACAAACCAACGCCGATCGTCACATAACTCAGCTGAGGCTCCGCCTCCTTGGCAGAGTGGTTAAATCACTCCCCTGTTTAGCAGGCAAGAGAAGAATCCTGACCATTTTATTGAAATACCCCAACTTCAGTTTAGTTTTAAATCAACTAACGCAGAAATTTGAGTTTCAATTACACAATATTAAGGAAATGAAATGTTATTAAGTTAATCTAAAGCAGGGGTGTCAAACTCATTTTAGTTCAGTGGCCACATTCAGCCTAATTTGATCTCCAGTGACCAGTAAAATCACTGCATAATAATGTATAAATAACCACAACTCCAAATGTTTCCTTTGATTTAGTGCAAAAATGTTCACATTTAAGGAATTATCTTTTCACAAAACATTATGAACAACCTGAAATTTCTTAAGAAAAATAAATTCAATTTCAACAACATTATGTCTCAGTTTATCATTTACACATTACAACTTACAGATCACAGAGTGTCTACAAAGGAACACAACATTTAGTCACCTGGAACTGAACAATAGTATTTTACTTTAAGAAAGACAAAAAAAACAAGACAATTTATTACAAAAACGAGACACAAAATGACAAAAGTGAGAAACAAAATTACAAAAAATGAGACATATGACACGAAACAAAATGACGAAAAATTAGACAAATGACATGACACAAAACAAAAAATGACAAAAGCATGAAGCAAAACAACAAAAACGATACACAAAACAACGAATAAAGCAAAGCATAAAATAACAAAAATAAGGCAAAAAACACAAGCAAGACAAAAAGGAAACAAAGTGACAAAAGCGAGAAACAAAATGACAAAAACAAGACAAAATATTACAAAAATGAGACACAAAATGACAAAAGCGAGAAACAAAATGACAAAAAATTAGAAAAACGACATGAAATAAAAAACAAAGCGACAAACAAGGGCAAAAATGACAAAAGCGTGAAACAAAACGACAAAAACATGAGACGAAGGACAAAAATTAGACAGAAAAGGCCAAAAGCAACTAAAACAAGACAAAAAATTACAAAAATGAGACACAAAACTACAAAAGAACAATCTCGTATTTTAATTTCTGATCAAAACAACTTGACATGGTCTAGAAATTATTTTAAATTCATAGTTTTACAAATTTTTAATCTGCAGTAAATGTTTTCTGTGTAATCTTTACACTTTGAGGGCCGGATTGGACCCTCTGGAGGACCGGTCATGGCCCGTAGGCCGCATGTTTGACACCCCTGATCTAAAGCACCTCAATAATATCTGCAAATTTAAAAGGTTTATCTAAATTAGTAGATTTTTTTTATTGCAAACAAGCAGGAATGTGTCCCAGTAGTGTCACCCCCAGCAGGTTTAACTCGGCTGTTTTTAGTTTATATTTTATTTCCAGACCCTCGGTCATTATTTCCAGAGTTATTCAAGTCATCTGAAAATTCCTGCATTTTTTCCCATCATTTATCACAGAAAACCTGAACCTCCCTGTCAGTTTTTCCACTACCTCCCGCAGCACGTTTACCTGGCTCTGGTTCTGGTTCTAGTTCTGTCCAGCCCCTCCCAGTGTTTTCCTGCTGAGCTCTTAACGCAGGAGGTTCCTCACCTGAAGCCCAACCCTCCTTCCCCTAACTCCCCTCCCTCCCCCACTCCCCCATCCTCCTCCTCCTCGGCCGCTCTCCATCCTCATCACTGATGCAAATAACAACAAAGTGTGCGGACGCCCCTGAACGCAGCTCCGTCCCCATTTCCCTCCCAGCCACGCTTCCCTATAAATAACTCCCCCTGCCTCCCACTCCCGCGCACATATACGTCCTGACAAACAGCATCATAAATCAGCCGATGGAGGCAGGGGGGAGGTGGAGGGGAGGCGGTGGGGCATGCGTTTTAACACGTATCTCCTCTGACATCTCAGCCGTGTGATTCCGTGCCTCCACAGCTTCTTTTCCACGTCGCCGAGAGGCAGGAAAACAGCTCCCAACACATGCACCAAAACACCAACGCTTCCCAGTGCAGGACCCCGAACCTCCTCCATCCCTCACCCCAAACCTCCCTCACCTCCTGCACCTCCTTCCTCCCACCACCCCCAGCCTGCAGCGACAGAAGGCAGAGCAGCTTACCCAGCCTCCTGGAGCCGATGCATCCCATGGTGTATTCACAAAGGCCCTGGACTCAAGCGTGGAAGTGTTGCCCAGACGCCGAGCATTCTCCTGCTTCCTCCTGCGACTCTCTTCTTCTTCTTCTCCTGTCTCTCTCTGCTGCGCCGCTCGATCGCTCCCTCACGCTCCCCTCACCCTCTCCTCACCCTCCTCCCTCCCTCTCCACAGTGCAGTGTCTTAGAGGATCCGGTTAGTAAGTCAGTATGCCTGAGGGAGAGAGATAAATAAAGATCCGCCGCATGTGTGTTTGTTCAAATTGCAGGAGGAAAAAGCTGCAAAATTAAACTTCAAATCGCCTGTAAGAAGAAGAAGAAGAAGAATAGCTGGCCGGACCTGTGCAGCAGAGAGACGAGGATGTAAATAACGTGAGATCCCGCCGCTGTAGTAGGTTTCTCTGCACTGCTGTAGCATCGTGCAGCTAAAATGGGGGATTCTCTGTGTGCTCAGCCTAACAATGCACTGCAGCGGTTCCCTCCGTCGCCCTCCTCCCCCGTCCTCCCTCGCGCTCAGACACCGCACTCATCTACACCCATGTTAAAGCATCCCAGAGAAGCCCGGCAGAGGAGGGTTTTCCTCCTCCACCGCCGAGTCTCCACCTCTTTCTCTGTCATCTCATGCATCGATCCACCCACAGTCGTCTCTGCACCTTTTCTGTTCCCTGGATCACACCTCAGAGATGCTTCCCGGCGAGGAAACAACGAGAATCCGTCTTTTATCCACGTCTCCCGTCTGCATCTCTGTCGGCGCCACACCTAAACCTCCACCTGCATCACTCCAGCTTCATCACAACTCAACAAATTCCACATTTTACTACATTTTACTGCAGATACGAGGTACAGAAAACAACAGCAGCGAGTGCAGCATCGCCTGAATGTCAAAAAATCCTAAATCTGAAGACAGCAGAACATTTCCTCTGGTGAACACTCAAAAACAAACTCTTTATGAAGACGATGTTGAAGATTCAGACTCCAAAACAAAAAGCTGTGATTTCCAATCAGTTCAACTGATGAACATGCAGAAGAACTTCCTCAGTTCTGGACCTATGGACTGGGTCTATCTATGTCTACATCATGGATCCACATGCAGAAGAACTGAACAGAGGAAGTGAACAAGAGTTTTTTCAAAAGAAATAAGTGAACACAAGAAAGCCCAAAATGACTGAAACGGTGTCCAAAACTAGTTTAAAAATATTGAGAAGGACTCAGATTTGATCTGTAATAACTTAAATTTTGTTAAAATAACTCAAAACTTGTCCAAAACAAGTTTAAAAAGGTCAAGAATGACTCAAAATGTATTCAAAACAACATAAAAATTGTCAGAAGGGACTAAAAATTTGTCCCAAATTAGTAAAATATGTCCAAAGTTCCTAAAAATCCTCCAAAATGACCCAAAATTGTCAAAAGTCAGCCTAACTGGGTCTAGGAAGGAGTCATAGTACCACTAATCAGGAGGTCTAGAAGGAGTCATAGTACCACTAATCAGGAGGTCTAGAAGGAGTCATAGTTCCACTAATCAGGAGGTCTAGAAGGAGTCATAGTACCACTAATCAGGAGGTCTACAAGGAGTCATAGTACCACTAAATAGGAGGTCTAGAAGGAGTCATAGTACCACTAATCAGGAGGTCTAGAAGGAGTCATAGTACCACTAATCAAGAGGTCTAGGATGAGTCATAGTTCCACTAATCAGGAGGTCTAGAAGGAGTCATAGTACCACTAATCAGGAGGTCTACAAGGAGTCATAGTACCACTAAATAGGAGGTCTAGAAGGAGTCATAGTACCACTAATCAGGAGGTCTAGAAGGAGTCATAGTACCACTAATCAGCGCTCCTAAAATGACTCCACAGACAGTGAACTACTTCCAAAATCCAGCTGTAAAAACAGACAGCAGCTGCTTCAGACTTGGCTCAGGGGATCTCCATGGAAACCAGAGTTAGTGTGAAGCTCAGACAGTGTGAAGGAACCTTCAGAAGATCAACTTCTATGGACGGAGGACAAGAACTAAACCTGGTTGCTGCTCAGAACTAAACCTCCAGATGAAAGTTTGCTGAAGAATATGAGAAGAAGCTTGATGGATGTTGGAGAACATTCTTTGGTCAGATGAAGATAAATGAGTTCAGATGGAGTCCAGATGTTTGGTGTGAACCTGACCAGGACTACCACAGTGGATGCATAGTCCTGACAATGAAGCATGGAGGTGGGTGTGTGATGATATCCAAAGAACAACATCACACAAGAGCTTGTCCACTAGAACAACGTGGAACCAGGATCTGGACAGTGAAAACCCAACATGACCTTTGTGATAGTTTCCAGAGAAAGGTAGAGCAACACAAGGAAGTTCTCACTCGTGTTCCATCTCCTCCACCTTTTCGAACCTGCAAAACTGTGTGACTCGATACCATGAAGCCTCTCGTCTCTAATCGCTCCTGCATATGAGCGTGTTTTACTGTAATTAATACCTCTGACTCCTCTCCTGTAGCATCTTCTTCTCTGTCTGCTGTCTCTTCTGATGATAAATGGATGTTTCTGTTTGTCTGGACAGTGAGATCCTGTATGTGTGGCCAGTCGTGCTCCACTGACTCGTTGGACAAAGAACAGAGAAGCAGGACAGATGGGAGGACGAGCAGAGAGAGAAGAGGACATGGACAGATGGGAAGTGATGGAAGCTAAGAGAGAGGTGTGAAATTCACACTCCATAAAGACAAAACCACGGCGCTGAACCAGCCAGAAACAGATAGAAGGATGGTTCAGGGGTTACTGCGATGAGTCACGTATTAGACATTATTCACTGTGAGAAATTAATAATACAGTCAGATCCTAACAGTAATGTTCTGAAGCTGTTCTAGAGCCGAAAACAACAACGAACGTCACAACTGATGCAGTGAACAGAACAATAAAACCCTTGGAACAGATCATAAAGCACCCTGATTTAAGCAGCTATGAATATTATTAGTAAATTTACCCTAAAATAGGACATTTTTAACCATTTTTACCCTTTTTTGTTATATCAAGCTCAATTATTTAACAGTATTTCATTTTGAAAGAATAAAATGTTGTCTTGGGGAGAAGGCATGGGACACCTGGACAGGTAACAGTCGATAGGAGCTTTTCCACTAGCACCTACTCAGCTCCACTCGGTTGAGGTTGTTTTCCATTACAACTTAGTACCACCTCACCGTGGGTGGAGTCGTCACAGCATGGTGGCCTGGGAGTCCCTAAACGTCATTTGTGTGTGACACAAACACAACACAACAATGGAGGACATGGAGGCGATGGTATATCTGCTGCTCGGTCTATGGCTTTTTCTTTTTGCCAAGTTCCGTGAAGAGCAATGCGCACCATGCCTGTTCCCAATTTTTTTTTAAAAATGGCGAGTTTGGTTTTCGTGAAGGAGTCCCTCTCATCTGTCGTCACTCCCTGTCCAATCAGTGGCCTGCACTCTGTAGATGTCACATTATCGGTCCCCGACTCAGCTCGCTTGGAACCCCGGCCCAGTAGGTACCAAAATAGAACTTGGTACCAGGTAGTACGTCCTAATGGAAAACCTCACAAACCGAGTAGAGTCGAGCCGAGTAGGTGCTGGTGGAAAAGCGCCATATCACAGGGCTACATATATAGACAAACAAGTGCACTCGCACCTACAGACAAATTAGAGTCACCAGTAAACTTCAGCATGTTTTTGGACTGTGGGAGGAAGCCGGAGAAAACCCACTCATATGGACAGGGAGAACATGCAAACTCCATGCAGAAAGATCTTGGGAAGGTCGGGATGTGAACTGGGGATCTTCTAGCTGCAAGGCGATGCTGCTAACCACCAAGCCACTGTGCAGCTGTAGCTAAGAAACAATAATACTGTAATTTAATTGTATTGGAGCAGATTAAACTTTACTATCAGCGCATTTAATCCCCAGTTTAAACTGAGCCTGGTTTTATGAATTCATGTCTCCTCCTGGTGTCACAGTCCGATCACATGTTTAAAATCTATCACCGTGAGTATCGAACCGAAGCTCGATGGTAAAGAATTAAATCAATAGCAGAGAGAATAATGTGGTGTTTTTCCCAGAATGCTTCAGGCCGAGCTGCATTCCTGTCACACACCGCTCCTCTCCTATACAGTCTGTGACAGCATGGTGATCTATGATATGGACTATCAATGTGAGACAAGGTCAAACACGGAGGGAAGAAATTCTTGACACTAATCTCGGTGGTGATGCATCGGCCGGTGACAAAGACTCCTGACGCTCAGCTGCTCTTCAGATCAACACAAAGCAGTGACATGAAGCCGCCCTGCAACACACCAAACACACGGCTTCTATCATGTTCCTGTCAACACGCCGCTTGTTTCCTTATCTGGGCGATGGCGCTGCTCTGAATGTAAATGCAGCCTGTTTAATATTATCTGGGCGACCCACTCCCACGTAATTCCTGTAATCAGTGACTTTGGTGTATGTGACTATCAGCTGTGGCTGCGGGGATAATGAACACTTCAGGCTGATGGATGCAGGCGCTCCGACTCACCGTCCACCGCTTCGGTCTGGATTTTGTGCTCTGCTGATCCTGACTGTCGGTTTCTACATGTCTTAATTGGAAGCACATGTTACACATCTGTTAGCGGGAGAATGTGGAGGGAGGAGGTCCGACAGCTGGCGTTGGGTTTCACTGTAGAAAAATGGAAGAAAGGCAGGAGAAGTGAAAGATGAAGGAGATGGAGGGAGTCAGGTTTGTTTTTAGCAGTGAGGAGGAGGAGGAGGCAGCTAGGGAGAGATCAACGCTGAGAAAAGACTCTGATAAGGCCTCTAATGGTGCCGTTTATGTGATTAGCTTTGTTTTAGCCGCTGGGATACAGACTTTATGGGCCGTGGTTCTTCAGAACTCACATTATTTTGTTGTTTTGTGTTTGTCTTCGTGTTCATGATGTGTGTGTTTATGCACTCCAGTTACACAAGACAAAACCTCGTACCAGAAGTTCCCAGCTCTCCTCTATTATTTACCATCTCCTCCCTGCTCTGCTGCTATTAGCCCACATTCCCTGCAGCGTCCTCGTCCAACCAACAACGAAGCTTCATGTCCAGCTTCTCCTCACGGCTCCTTCACAGTTCATGTCTCAATCTGAGGTTTCTGCTGTGTTTGTCACGTCTGCAGCTGATTTCCTTGCAGTCAGATTGAGGGGAATCTTCCACCCTAAAGGAATCTCAGTGTGCAGCTGTGGATCAGTCTGACCCCTGCTGGTGGCAGCAGGTCACTGCATTCTAACTCTGAAGGGAAGCAGCAGAGATTCTTCTGTTTTCTGGTGTGTTACAGATGAACAGACACTCTTCCTGCAGGAGAAACACCTTGACTCTCTGATGCTTCACTCTGAAGCTTCACCACATTCTGTATTTACAGTTTTCTGAATTTCTAAATCACTAAACCTCAGTCTCTGAACCAAACTCTGACAAAACACCTATTTCAACACAATTTAAAAACGTCATTGACTCTTTTTTCCAAACTCTAAACACACTCTGACTCACTAAAGCACATTTTGCATTGTGATGCTGTTGTGATGAATATTAGTGACCACACACGGAGGAAGTGCAACACAGCGAGTCAGAATTAATCACATTTGTTGCTAAAGGTCTGATGAAACTAATAGGAGTCATTTCAGAGTGCAGACATGGATAGAAACAACCTGAGAGGGTGAGGAAGAACAAGACCAAGAACTGCAACAGTAACAAGTTCAACAACAAGATCAAGACCAAGAAGAAGACCAAAGACAAGAACAAGACCAATATCAAGATCAAGAACAACAAAACCAAGAGCAAGACACAAGATCAAGAATGAGACCAACAACCAGTCCAACAACAAAACTGAGAAGAAAGACCAAGGACTAGAAAGAAGAACAAGACTGAGACCAACAAGGAGACCAAGGACAAGAACAAATCCATGAACAACAAGAACAAGTCCATGGACATCAACAACAAGAACAATTTCATGAACAAGAATAAGTTCATGAACAACAACAACAATTCCAAGAACAAGAGCAGGACCAAGACCAAGGACAAGTCTAAAAACGAGAACAAGAACAAGACTAACAATAAGACTGAGAAAATGCCCAAGAAAGAAGACCAATAAGAAGACCAACAACAGTACAAAGACCAAGAAGTCCAGGAACAAGTTCAAGAACAAAAACAGAACAGAACAACAATACCAAGAGCAAGAACAAGACCAACAATAAGATCAAGAACATGACCAATGTCAAGACCAAGGACAAGAACAAGAACAAGACCAAGATCAAAAAGAAGAAAAAAACAACAAGAACAAGACCAAAAAGCAGACCAATACCAAGGACAAGAATAAGAACAACAAGTCCACAAACAACAACAAGAACAAGACCACGACCAAGAACGTGCAAAAATGAGAACAAGAACAAGGCTAGCAACAAGATCGAGAAAAGGTCCAAGAAGGAAGACCAACAAGACAAACAACAGTAAAACGACTAAGAAAAAGTCCAAGACCAAGTCCAGGAACAAGTCCAAGAACGAGACCAAGAACAAAAATAAAATTAAGAGCAATAAGAAGTCCAAGAACAAAAACAACAACAAAAACAACAACAAGAACAGATGACCCCAGAAGGAAGACTTGATTCTGATGCAGACTGAACCACTTCAGTTTGATTTTACAGTTCCATTGAGGTTACTGTAATGTTCTTTTCACTACATGTTTTTTTTTTGTTAGCAGTCTGAACAGTTTCTTTTGTTTCTTTCATCAACTGGATCTCACACCTCAGTGGGTCCATGAATCCAAATCTGCTCAGCTTTCCTCTTCTGTTATTATATGGATGGAACAAGATAATAAAAAACACCTGCCAGTATAAAGCAATAAAACCATGAAGATGAATAAACAATGCTCTGGAACCTTTTCAACAAAACCCAACGTGTATGAGAGTAGAATCTATTACAGGACTGTGTTACACTGCGTCGGTTTGAGCCACAGTTCAGCCTAAATTATTCATACTCAGAACCAAACTCGATTTATAGTGAAGTTTTATGTGACCAATATGTTTCTTCTGGTTGGAAATTATGTAAACAAAACACAGAAAGACAGCTTCGAGAAATTACCAGGAACATCTGGGAAAAAAGCTGCATTTTCTCAAAAAATATGCAACTCAAGTATGTGAATAATTTTGGCATTTTTAATAAAAATGTTAAAATTGATCAACATCTCAATCATGCATGTTCCTGTGGTTTTCTCTTGTTTATGTCATTTCCAGTCAGAAGAAACCTGCTGGTTTGATACAAAATCACTATAATCCCAATTTAGCATGGATATGAATAATTCTGAGCTCAGCTGTACCTAATAAACTAGCAAGTGATTGGATATTATCTTGTTGGATTATAATCATTGATGCGTTATTGTGTAGTTTCATGTAGCTGATGGTAGTGATGGAGCTAAATATATACTGCTGGGTATTTTATGTCTTATCTTAGACTCTAATAATACTTGTTCATTATACTGTATTTTGTGTTGACAGCCTTGATCTGTAAACTAAAGTTATCAGATGTGCTGCCTGCATCTGAAGATTTAGATCTGTGTTTTTGTTTAGACAGATCAGTAATTATTAGCTCTATAACATTTATTTTCCAACAGGGCTCCATGAAGTTGGAAAAACCTGGTTGAAATTGTGACATTTAGTTGTGTGTCTGCGATATGTATTGGAAAAAATGCAGGACTTTTCAGCGCATGGTTTGAAAAACTCTGTTAGTTCTTGGAATTATTTTCAGATGACTGGGGTAATTTTATAATGGGGTGCATCTGCAGAAAAAAATCAAAAAATAGTATAAACAAAGTTCAAAAAAGCAGTCAAGACATCTGGAATATATATTTTATTTTTGCTTTAGATTTCCACCCATCCGTCCCTTTTCTTCCTCTTATCCAGGGCCGGGTCGTGGAGGCAGCAGATGAAGCAGGTCATTCCAGATGTCCCTCCCTTGGCGACGCTTTCGAGCTCTTTCTGGGGATCCCGAGGCGTTCCCAGGCCAGATAAGATACATAATCCCTCCAGTGGGTTCTGAGTCTTCCCCGGGGTCTCCTCCCAGGTGGATGTGCTCAGAAAACCTCCAAAGGAAGTCTCCCCCCCCGAGGCATCCGAATCAGATGTTCAAACCACCTCAAGTGACTCCTTTCGATGCGAAGGATCAGCAGCTCTACTCCGAGCTCCCTCCAGATGTCTGAGCTTCTCCCCCTATCTCTAAGGCTGAGCCCAGCCACCCTACAGAGGAAGCTCATTTCAGCTGCTTGTATCCGTGATCTCATTCTTTCAGTCACTACCCAGAGCTCATGACCATAGGTGAGGGTTGGAACGTAGATGGATGGTAAATCGAGAGATTTACCACGACGATTTGGTACAACGCCCACATTACTGCTGATGCCGCACCAAGCCGCCTGTCCATCTCTCGCTCCATTTTCCCATCACTCATGAACAAGATCCCAAGATACTTGAACTCCTTTGCTTGGGGAAGGAACTCCCCTCCAACCAGGAGGGAGCAGTCCACCGGTTAACCGCAGAGAACCATGGCCTCGGACTTGGAGGTGCTGCTTGACTGATTGTCGAACCTCAGCTTTAGATTCCATTTACATTCAAACATCTGCAGCCAGAGAACCTGTTTATATTAGACATCATCATTTCTGTGGCTCTGGTGGTAGAGTGGGTTGTCCATTGATCATAAGGTTGGCGGTTCGATCCCCTTTGTATGCCAAAGTGTCCTTGGGTAAGACATTGATGGTAGCAGCACCGTGAATGCAAACACATTGTAAAGAGCTTTGAGAACCACTGAGGTTTAAAATGTTCTTTCTGAAGTGAAATATTTCCAGACAACTGATTCTTTTTTTAGTTGCTCACTGATTGTCCTGGATCCTTTTCCATCTTTGTCAAGTCTCTCAGTCATATTTTTCTCTTCCTCTATGCAGTTCTTTTCCTTGTGGAGTCATGATGCAGACATATACAGATCCAGTCCACAGGTCCAGAACTGAGGAAGTTCTGCTGCTCACAGCTCATTTTAGAACCATGTTCATGCAGTTAGGATGATTTTTGGGTCATTTTGGATGATTTTTAGTAACTTTGGACACATTTTATTAATTTGGGACAAATTTTCAGTTCCTTCTGACAGATTTTGTGTTGTTTTGAATACATTTTGAGTCATTCTCGACATTTTTTAACTTATGTTGGACATGTTTTGAGTTATTTTTGACAAAGTTTCAGTTATTATAGATTAATTTTCAGTCATTCTCAATATTTTTAAACTAGTTTTGGACACAGTTTGAGTCATTTTGGGCTTTTTAGTGTTCACTTATTTCTTTTGAATTTTTTGCAGCCAAATCTTCTTTCTCTCCAGTTTCTTTCTCATGTGGCGCTGCAGGTTAAATGAAAACTCTCTGTCTTTAGATAAAGTTTAAAAACTCCAAGAACCTTTAATCAGAGTAAATGATGTTCTTTCAGTCAGACTTCATGGAAAATGAGAACTGTGAGAGGTTTTGTTTTTTAGATTAAACAGTAAAAATGCTTGCAGCCTGATGTGTTTGAGTTAATTTGCGTTTCTGCACATCACGATGTCGATGCCGAGATGATGTCTGCAGCCTGATTTATCGGTTTTCCTTTGTGGAAAAATGAATGCATTCAGAGAGACTGTGGCTGCGTATGGATGGGAAATGATTAGGATATTAACAATAAGCACTGAGGGATTATGTTCTGATTCATGCACAGTGGGAGGTAGAGGGGGAGGAGTGGAAAAACAGATAGAATAAAGTGCAGCGTCAGGAGGACGGACGGAGAAAAATGCAGCGTTACAGAGAAATATGGCAGCGAGGGGGAGGAACCATTCATTCCAAGGTCTGGCTGCATTCCATCCTGTCTGGCTCTCATTCTGATTCTGTTCTTTCTGCTTTACCTTCACACTCTGAATCAAACTGCAGCCGACACCCAGCCGCTGCACAAAGACAGAAAAGACAGAGTCAGAACACGAAGCTGGAGTGGAAGAAATCTGCAGACAAACTGACACCTCGTCTTCCTCTTGTTGCAGGATGGAGTCAGACTGCTGTGGAAACCTCCGAGTGGAAATCAAACACTTCTTTATCCAGTGGAAGTGGGGAGACTGGAAACATTCCTGAGTGGGACAATAGGCTATCAGCCCTGATGACCGCTCCCTGCAGGCCACATCCACACAACCAGCCAGCAACAGGTTACACAACCGAAGCCCAGAGCAGACCTTTGCTTCTGCTTTCACAACCTGAAGGAAATCGGTCAGTGTCGCCTTGAATCAACCTGCAACCAAACACTAGATGAATCATTTCTAAACACTAAACTGTCACCAGGAGATAAAAACACAATGTGACAAATGAGACACAAAAGAAAAGTGAGAGATAAAACAACACAAATAAGACTCAAAATGACATAAAGGAAACAAAACTGAGACGTTCATGCTGGTTACATTATTATAAAGTCTAGTGATAGTATTAAACGATAAACCTCATATTCTACTGCAGAGGCTGTAATCAGTTATACAGTAATGAACTGTAAAAATACAGTAAAACACTGGAGACCACAGCAGCCAGCATTCTACTGAAACTTTACAGGAACAATGTCACAGTTTAGTCTAAGTCATAGTTAGTCAAACCTTCAGAGACTCTTCATAAATGACCAGTTTAAAGACCCTGAAACATACTGGGAGCCAGTTTAAAGGAAGTGAAACATACTGGGAGTTGGTTAAAGAGGCTGAAACATGAGTTATGTGCTCATACCTCGTGGTTGTGTTTGTTAAGTGACACTGTGCAAACAATGACTACACCTGAAAAGTGTGACCTGTGTGAGTCTCCGTGGTGACACATTAAAGGATGTTACATCATAGCTACAGGATGGGAGGAGTCACTGGAACACCAGGTTGAAGGTGACCACTTCCTGATCAAGAGGAACAGCCTCAGTTAGACTGAAAATGTTAGTAAAGAGTCACTAAGCAGAAACAGAGAGGTGGTGTAGAAATGTATGTTTACTGTATTAGTTCCAGAGATGTTACACAGCAGAGAGTCATGAGGTCATATTTCATAAATTAAATTCAGGCTCCACAGCAGGAACTCAATGAACTAAAGTCCTTTGATTCCTGAGGTCCTTTGGTTCCTTCAGTTCTTCGGATGTCCACCAGGTTTAGTTGTTGTCCTCTGTCCATAGAGGTTGATGTTCTGAAGGTTCCTTCATGCTGTCTGAGCTTCACACTAACTCTGGTTTCCATGGAGAACCCCTGAACCAAGTCTGAAGAAGCTGCCGTCTGTTTTTACAGCTGGATTGTGGAAATAGTTCACTGTCTGTGGAGTCCTTCTAGACCTCCTGATTAGTGGTACTATGACTCCTTGTAGACCTCCTGATTAGTGGTACTATGACTCCTTCTAGACCTCCTGATTAGTGGTACTATGACTCCTTCTAGACCTCCTGATTAGTGGTACTATGACTCCTTCTAGACCTCCTGATTAGTGGTACTATGACTCCTTCTAGACCTCCTGATTAGTGGTACTATGACTCCTTCTAGACCTCCTGATTAGTGGTACTGTGACTCCTTCCTAGACCCAGTTAGGCTGACTTTTGACAATTTTGGGTCATTTTGGAGGATTTTTAGGAACTTTGGACATATTTTACTAATTTGGGACAAATTTTTAGTCCCTTCTGACAATTTTTATGTTGTTTTGAATACATTTTGAGTCATTCTTGACCTTTTTAAACTTGTTTTGGACAAGTTTTGAGTTTTTTAAACAAAATTTAAGTTATTACAGATCAAATCTGAGTCCTTCTCAATATTTTTAAACTAGTTTTGGACACCGTTTCAGTCATTTTGGGCTTTCTTGTGTTCACTTATTTCTTTTGAAAAAACTCTTGTTCACTTCCTCTGTTCAGTTGTTTTCCATGTGGATCCATGATGCAGACATAGATAGACCCAGTCCATAGGTCCAGAACTGAGGAAGTTCTGCTGCTCACAGCTCAGTTTAAGTTTAGTTTCACTGATCACAGCTGGACTCAGTTTGGTTCTTTGAATTTTTAACATTTTCTTTAGTAAAAAGTTAGTTTTCGACTGTTCACAGGAGGAAAAACTGCTGTTCGACTTTGAAATAAAGCATCTATAGAAGAGTGGTGTAGTTTATGTCGTACTGTCTCCTCTTGTATACAGTAACTGAGGACTTTGTTGGTTTTGGTGGTTCTGGAACAGCTTTACAGCCTTATCCTGAGCTGAGTTTGTCGAGAACCAGTCGTATAACTTCTCTGCGAGCATATAAAAGTTTTTTTCCAGCCTGTGAGAACATACTTTGCTCCAGAGTCTGCATCTAATCAGCCTCCAGCCCCATTACAGAGCCTCCCTCCGGCCCCAGCTCGGCCTGACCTTACAAGGAGAGGCGGCGGGCTGATGTCATCCCGTGAAGAATGCTGCAGGAATCCACGGAGGGAGCTGCTGTTTACTCGGGACCAGAGAGGACTTGTCGGAGGGCTGGTCTAGTTCCTGCTCGAGGGGGAGGGTCTAATTCCTGCACAGTTGCCATTACAGCAGCAGCAGCAGCGGCGGCTCCGGGCAAAGACAGAGGAACAAACGGCGGAGATCCACGGACACGGTGAGTGCTCTACCTGCTGCGGGTCCGGTGGGTTAGTTAGTCCGGTTACCGGTTAGCTACAGCCAGGTTAGCGGGCTGGTGACATGCTACCGGTGTGTCACATGGCTGGTTTGAATTAACCGACCCTGTTAGTGGGTGTAGTTCTCTCCCGGCTCCGGGAGTCTGACCGAGCGGCTCCTCCAGCTGATGGACCCGCCGATAAGGCTCTGCTATGCGGAAGCTCCGTCATGAAGTCCCGGTGCAGGGCTGACCCAGCTCGGCAGTTAGCAGCGCGGGTGTAGCTTCAGCCCGGTCACAGTTAGCCCAAACCGGCTGAGGTGGTAGTCTGTTTACCCCGCAACTGGAGCGCCATGGGGCGGAGGGGATTGCAGCTGGCTCCCCGGGTAGCAGTTAGCTCAGCTCGGTCAAGCTAGCCGCCAGCCCTCCGCGCGCGGAGGGCTGGCGGCTAGCTTGACCGAGCTGAGCTAACTGCTACCCGGGGAGGAGACCGCAGCTAGCAGGGGGCTCCAGGTGAGCCGTTATCCGTTGTAGGGGAGGACCAGGCGAGCGGTTATCCGGTGGTTTGAACCTCAGAGTGTGGGGGAAGGTTTAATGTGGTTTAACTGGTGGAGTTATGGGTGAAAACAGTTTTCAATTTAAGCCAGTGGTTAAAGTTTACCGTTAAACTGATTGGGTTAGCTTAGCTAGCTGCTAACCTCCATCAGTTTCTGGGTGTTAATGGATGATTCTGGAAGTACAGTTTAAGTAACACGGCTGCCACTGTAATATAGTTAATTTCTATATTTATATGGTTGTATATACATTGAAAGTACACATCTATCTATCTATCTATCTATCTATCTATCTATCTATCTATCTATCTATGTGTGTAAATGTGATTTTTCATATTTAATTCCATCTCAAATAATTAGAACAGTATATAATCTACAAAATATGGATATTTCTGTAATTACATGAAATTGTGGCTTCAAATTATATATGATATTGCAATATTTAGCATGAAAAAATCCCAAAAGACCTTATTAGCTTTATTTGGAAAAAATTAATCAATGGAAACATTAATCAAGAAAACTTTTCCCTGCATTATGGTCAATTTTTATTCCTTATTTTTTCAGTTTTCTGCATCAGTTTATAATAGAGATGTTTTTATTTCTGTAAAAGAAAATGCTGTATCAAACATATAATAGATGTTCTCCTATCAAATATTTACCCTCCTGTTGGTCAGCTTTTCTTGTTAAATATTATCCTGCTGAGTATTTACAGGAAAGATTCTCTCTTCTGTCCTTACTTTGATGCAGTGACCTGTTTTAAACTATCAGGTGGGACCTTTTCTCATCAGTTATTTTTAAACTCCTGGACTTTTCTAGGTCAAATGTGTTTCGGCACGATTTCTCTTCAGGTTTAAAACTGTCGGCACATTCCAGACATATCTGTGTTTCATATACGGAAGAGAAATGACGTTGTGTCTGTGAGCAAACATCAGAGCAGCACTTTAACCCTTTGATGCATAACCTGGGTCAAAAGTGACCCAAATCCAATGGAAAATGGGTATCTCCTGATGTGGTCTACGCGTCAAAGGGTTACAATCTAAATCCTTTATGTCTTTCATTTAGGACAGCAAATGGACATGCTCTTCTTGAACTAGTGCGCACAGAATTTGACTTCATAGACGATAAACAAAGAAAACAGTTACCAAAATTATAAAATGGACTGAAATATATTTGAATCTTCAAGTAATAATTAAGAAACTCCACTGGATTCTGCTCATTTAATTGGCAAAGCATCCTTCAGCGATGGTGTAAACGAACAGGAATGTGAAACATTGCCAGCAGAACAGTTTCTATTAGGAAAACGCTAACAGCAGACAGATGTGCAGATGGACAGTGAGAGGCTGTGTCATGGATGACGGTGGTTATGAGGTCAGAAAGGTCAGAGGTCAGACGTTTGACGCCACGGCAACTCCTAGTTAACTCGTCAGTGAGAGCTGTTCATTAGTAATTATCTTCTGGATGAATCAATCAGCTGTTTTCATCTATAGATTCTCAGAAAAGGGGAAAAATGTGTGAAGTTTTTCATCCACAACCCGAAGGTCTTCAGTTAGTTGTCTTAGAGGAGGAAAGAAACTGGAAAGTATTCACACTGAAGAAGCTGCCGTCACAGAATTTAGACTGTTTTTACTGAAAAATTACCAAAACCGATTAATTCATCATCATAATTGCTGCAGCTCTGGTGAATTAGTAAAGTTGGCAGATTACTGGGACTTTAGGCTTTTGTAGAAATGCGATTTTAGAGTTTCTCCGACTGTGAGAATGTGTAAATCCTGTGATTATCAGGGAGCTTTAACCCTGTAAACACCCAGTTAAGAAGCCGTGTTTAGGAATAAGTTGTGTTGAGAAGCTTCTAGTCTGAGGTCAGTGTGGTTCTGGAGTTTGAAGATGCGATCACAGTCATTGACGCCTCACATCCAGATCAGTGAACGAGGAATGAATGGATGAATGTGTGACTGCGGTGCTGAGGAATCCTCTTTAATTGCCGCCTCCATGAGTCAGAACACAGCAGTTATTTCAGAGCATCGCTTCACCTCAGATCATTGCTCCTCTTTGATTTTCTCTCTCGTGTCTTGTGACTCTTCTCTGGCGTAAATCTGAGTGTTGGGCAGCAGACCGGGTTAGGGTGAGTCCACTGGTTCATGTTGTTACCAGTTCTGAAGAATCCAATGGTTGGTGTTATTACCACTGGTGGGTCTGGAGCTGCGTACATGCCCGCTGACCTGTAAGATGGGACTCTAAAGGCCCGTTTGTGGCAGCATTAGTGACCCCTGGCCCAGACACGCTTTCCCAGAAACCGGGTGTGCTATTAACCTCAGAACAATGGAGAGTTTCATCAACAACCACTCCAGTCACCGATACAACCGCCGAGCAACGGGCAGGAATTTACTGGAGGAGCTGTTAGGAATTCAGGTTTTCTTCAGGCTCGCTGTCCCACTAATAAATGTGGAATGAAGTTTCTGTTGTCTGTTTTTGCGTGGTTTGTAGAAGCAGTGAAATGATCACTACCATCTGACTGAGTGAAGACCCACATAATGTTTTTGTTTTTCTGATGAGATTAGAACAAAGAGGCCTCAGTTTAATGAGACTCCGTGTTGCTGAGCTTCTATATGCGACCTTTTTAAAAAGCTGCAGCAGAACAGAAACCACATTTAGTTCCTCTGTAATCACAAAGCAGGAACCACTGCTGAGTTCAAAGTTTTCCTTTTAAAAGCGGGATGAGTTCCTCCTCAGCAGTTACTACATAGATCAGGGGTGTCAAACTCATTTTAGTTCAGGTTCCACATTCAACCCAGTTTGATCTCAAGAGACCAGTAAAATCACAGCATAATAACCTATGAATAACCACAACGCCAAATTTTTCCTTGGTTTTAGTGCAAAAACTATGTTCTGAAAGAGTCCACATTTAAGGAATTATCTTTTTTACAAAACATGAAAAACCTGAAATTTCTTAAGAAAAATAAATTCAGTTTTAACAACATTATACCTAAGTTTATCATTTACACATTAAAACTTACAGATTCCAGAGTGTCTACAAAGGAACACAAACACACGAAAAAATGGACAAACGACTAACACAAGAAAAAGAATTACATAAATGAAACATGACAAAAAATGACAAAAGCGAGAAACAAAATGACAAAAAAAATAGACAAACAACACAAGCAAGAGAAAAAACCCCACAAAACAACAAAAACAATGCTCAAAATAACAAATAAAGCAAAACAAAATTACAAAAATAAGACAAAAAAAAAAAGCGAGACAAAAAGAAAACACAAAACAACAAAAACGATAAGCTAAATGGCAAAAAATTAGACAAACGACACAAAACAAAACAAAGGGACAAAAAAATTTGACAAAAAAAGTTAAAAAATGATGAAAAAATGGACAAATGACAAAAACGAGACAGTTATGTAAATGACAAGACAAAAAAATGACAAAAACAATAAACAAAATGACAGACAAAAAAAATGACAAAAACAAGACAAAATATTCCACAATGTGACACAAAAGGACAATGAACAATCTAGTATTTTACTTTATGATCAAAACAACTTGTCATAATCTAGAAATTATTTTAAATTTACAGTTTTATAAATTTACAATCTGCAGTTAATGTCTTCTCTGGAATTTTTGCACTTTGAGGGCCGGATTGGACCCTGTGGAGGACCGCTTTTGGTCCGCGGGCTGCATGTTTGACACTCGTGGCATAGATGTAGATTATGCGGGAGCGCATATATATATATATATATATATATATATATATATATATATATATATATATATATATATATATATATATATATATATATATATATATATATATATACACACGTGTGTGTGTGTAGTAATAGACAACAGCAACTCTGAAACAGGCTGTTTTCTTCTGCTGCACTGACTCAGTTTTTACTCTCTTATCCTATGAATAATGAGCTCAAACAACCACCAAGCAGTTTGTTTAATTACACTCATTTATATTCATCATATTTAGAATTTAATTTGCATAAAGTTAACTATTATGTCTTAAATCATCAGTGACTTCTGCTCCACCATCTTTAATTGATTTGAAGCTTCTTTCATGATAAACTGCAGATATTTAAAAAGGTATCTGTAAAATGTTAAATTGCTATAAATAATACTTTTTGAGATCTCTCTTTTTTTTAATTGCCTGTCAACCTGCTTTCAACAGGTTTTTTTTTTATCTACTTATATTTTAGTTTTTGTGCTTCAGCTTGTCAAATCTGCTGTCAGTTCAGAAAGTTTTACTCAAACAACTTTATTTTCATTTTTGTGACCCAGTATTTCACATTAAATTATTCTGCATGTTTAGTTTTGTATTATTGTGACCTGCAGCTGTGTGGCTTAGAAAATATGACTAATTGACTTCTGCATTATCCATCCATCCATCCATCCATCCATCCATCCATCCATCCATCCATCCATCCATCCATCCATCCATCCATCCATCATCTATACACCGCTTAATCCTCATTAGGGTCGCGGGGGGGCTGGAGCCTATCCCAGCTGACTCAGGCGAAGGCAGGGACTTCTGCATTATCAATTTTATTATTACTGTATTCAAAGATGGAATTTTTCATGATGGATTATATTATTTTGTTCAGTATTCCAGATTCTGAATCAATGACATGATGAGAAATAACAGAGAAAGTTTCAGGTTTTTATCTTTAATAGTTCCTCAGATACTGTTGTTTGATTTATCCATCAAAAACCTCCCAAGTATCTTTATAAAAATCTTTATTTTATGTCATACATTTCAAACCAGAGATGGTGGAGGAGGAACTGTTCTAAAGATGTGATCTGAGATTGAATATTTAAAGATATTGCTACTATAAATTTATGTAGAAAAGGCACAAAATGATGCATCAAAGCTGGCTAGAATGCAGAAAATAAAGTGTTTTCTGCTCAAAGCTTCCTGGGACAGAACGTCCAGACCCTGTTCACGCTAAAGCGATCCAGAACACCCCGACTTACTGCCCCATGGAGCAGCGACAAGATGTTCCTGCTCACTATCAGCACCAAGACACAACACAAAGATAACACAAGCTCCACAGTTTAGTTTTACTTTGGTTTGGGACCTAAAATATTCATGTCTGTCTGGCCGTGAAGAAGCTTCATGGTGCGTTCAACAACCCCGCTGGTTTTATACCCTTCAGGGTAGTTAAGATGATGACGTGCCCCTCTGTTTGCTGTAAATTAGTTCCTGATATGAAGGAAGTAAAACCAACTGTGGCTGCTTACAGTTTTCTAGTCTGTAAAATCTGTCCAGCCGTGTGGAGTTTGTCCAGAGTTCAAAAGCTCCAGAGAGCAGTTTGTGATTTATGCCGAAGCCCCACCATGTCGTCTGACATCACAGCTGTGGAGCACGAATGATGAAACGCAGCCTCGAGTGATGTCATCCAGTTCAAGTGGAGGGTCAGAGAGGAACGATAAAAAACACGAAGTTTATCTGACGGAGATACGAGACGGCACAGTCACTCATTAAAGCTCTGAACTCTGAGCAGTTGATCTTTCACTGCTGTCAGTTTACTTAGAAATGTCTTCTGTGCACAGTTAGAACAACACAAGTCAGAAAAAAAGAAAAGGAAATCTTGATTTATTTTACCAAAAACAGAAAATAAAATGGAATCAACACGTCCAACATGTTGCCAACACTGGAACAAGTAGAGGCTCCACATACTGCAGATATTTAACTAATTTTTTATTTTCTGCCTGCAGTTCACTTGAAAATTCTCAGTCATTATATGCTTCAAATTTTTGGTGAGGAGCTTAAAATTTCTATTTATTTTTACAGATTCTGTCAGGGACAAACTATTTTTTAAATGGCACATGTAACGTCACAATTTCAAGCATAGATTTATTTTTTTTCCCCCAACTACACTGTATGTCAGCCATGATTAGGTCAAGGAACGTTGGAAAGATAAAAATATGACAATTTGTTCTATTTTCTAGACTTTTCCTCTCTACTCTGCTCATCAGCTGTTGAAAGATGTTTCACCATGCTGGATGTATCTCCAACAACTTGCTCCTCTGTTCACTGTTTATGAGCCATGCTGCATTTATTTTCTGTTTTTTTTTTTTTTTTTTTTACTCCTTAATAATCTTCAATAAGTGTATGTCATTTTACATAGGACTTTCCTCTTAGTCTCTCTGTGGAAACACTGCCTGCAGTTCAACCTGAAAACTCTGATTTTTTTGTCACATTGATCACAGTTAGATGTAGTTTTCCAGTAGCACCAAAAAGCACCATCATTGGTATATTTTCATATACAAGGCAATACTTGGACTTCTACCTACCTACATTTGCTCCTTAACTGCACAGAAAAGTTGTGATCTTCACTCGCTCCGCTCACAAGATCATTTGTTGCTTTCAGCTCCACATGTTCGTACTGAGCTGGGTAAAAAGGCTTTTGTTTATTCTGCACCTTTTGCCTGGAATAGGTTGCAGAAAGACTTCAAATTAACTGAGTTAGTCTCTTTGAGTGCCTTTAAATCAAAACTGCGAGTTCTTGAGGCCATTTCCATAGCTTGCACGTGTTTTTTATAACTTGCTTGTAAACTTATTATTGTATTATTTTTTATTTATTTATTTATTTTTTTAATTTCTTTTTCGTATTTTAATCATGTCTTAACTGTGTAAATTCATAACTATGTTTTGTGTTTGCTGCTGCCTATCTTGGCCAGGACTCCCTTGAAAAAGATGTTTTTAATCTCAATGGGATCTCTCCTGGTTAAATAAAGGCTAAATAAAAAAATTTTTTTAAATTTTTTTTAAAAAAGCTGTTAATCTTTTTTATTTTTTACGTGTAGAATAAAGCATTTTTGATGAAATAGCACAATTTTAAATTCATATAAGATTAATTTTCCCGACAGTTCAATAGAAGGTTAAAAATCCAATTTTTTTTGTTTTTAGCTATTTTTAAAGACAAATGTTGGAATTTCAGCATGCATTTCGAGTGAGAATGAAAGAATATGCAGAGACAAAGCATTAAAAAACCTAAGAAGTTGATGTCATTGGGTTGTGGTTTTTCAGTTGAGGCTTTCTGGTTTGGGTTTCAGATTGATTCAGGATGTCTCACATGAAACCTGACTACATACCATCTTCTCTGCTCAATAATTAAGAGGACCGTTGCATATTGCTGTTAATGAAAAGACAGTTGATGCTGGTTGAGTGCTGTTTGTAGAAGGCCCTGACAGACTGGAGTGGTAGAGCTTTATCAGCTGTAAACAGTCTGGGTTCTCCTTCAACATGAAGTAGGTTTTAATAAGAGGCTAAAAACTGAACATCACCGCTTCTTGTCTTTATTTTACGCTTCCATGTCTGTAAAACATGCACCGTAAATCAGATCAGCTCCATTAGAGCAACATCTGCCCTTATTGATCCAAATTTCTGAATTATTTAGGTGGAAAACGGAGCTCAGATTGTGAATGTAGATGACAAATAGTTGATGAATCCTCCGTCATAACACAGAAGCTTCAGAGATGATCAATAATCAGTGATTTTCTATATGGCTGCATCATCAGTTATTGTTCCTCTAATCATATTTTTGTCCTGTTTCGTTGGACAAAAATGACTCCTACCCTGGTGCGGTTAACAGTTTTAACATATCCATAACAGGAAGTGACACAACGCGGCAGCCGACACCTCTGAGCAGCGTCGCTCTGGACTTATATGGTTAAAAGTATGAAACATCAATAAATCTTCAGCGGAGGAAGCAGAAGCGCTGCCTTCTCATCAGAGGCGAGTTATGTCATGAGCTTCAGTCCTGTCAGAACTTGACGAGCTGCAGTTTGTCCCGACAAGATGATCAAACAGACTTTTACTGGTTGCTCCAACTTTCACAGCAAAGAGAGAGAATCTCTGTGTTTGAAGGTGTTTTCTAAATGCTAACGTTGGATCTGAAACATCCGAATGTCTACATTTGAAGCTGCGTTACAAAGTTTTCTACCTGCTTTAGAGGATCTAACAGTGTCAAAGTTCAACTAAAACTGCAGTAATTCTTCCAAACCAGCAGAGAACTGGTCTTCTTCAAACCCAAAATACACATTTAGCTCTTTATTTCACTCTCTTGTGCAAAAAAGACTGTAAATTCTGGTTTGTATTAGTTTTTCCGCCATAAATCTCCACTTGAGCAGCTCTTCCATCCACCAAACTTACTCCTTTTATTTCTGTCTGTTTTCAGAAGGTTTTTACTGCAGGGTTTGTTCACGCATCATTCACAGCCTGATTTATTTGTTCAAAAAGACATGGAGAAAATAGGCCTCTCTATAAAATAGGTTTTGACTGAATTTTCAAGCTGGCTGAGGAAATTTAAATTTTTAAGGTGGTGTTTCATTAACCCTCCTGCTGTCTTCATTTACGGGCACCAAAAAATATTGTTTCCTTGTCTGAAAAAAATCCAAAAATTCAGAAAAAAAAATTCCCCAAATTTCAGAAAATTTGCAAAACCTTCAGGAATAAAATTCCAATAATTCCTTAAAAGTTTCACTTAAAAGTTTAATTTAAAAAATAAAAAAAATTGGCAAGAAAATTCTTGTAAATATTTTTAAAAAGTGAGTAAAAATCTTCCAAAAAAAATTCCTAAAAATATCTAAAGTGATCAGTAAAACTTATAATATTTTCTTTTAGAACTTCAGAAAAACATCAACCAAAATCCAGCGAAATTCACTGGATTTTGGTTGATGTTTTTTCTGAATGTTCTGAAGAAACATTTTTAATGTTTATTTTTTTCCACCAAAAAATGTTCAAAGATTTCCGAAAAATGTTAAAAATGTGGACATCAGAAGTTTCACTGTGAAAATATATATTTTTTCCATATTTTCAAACTTTAAAATGGGTCAATTTTGACCCGCAGGACGACACGAGGGTTAACTATCAAGGTTCCCAATGAGAAAGTCAGAATTTTTTTTATTGAATTTGACTATCGTTTTTCTTTCAATTGTGATTTTAAATTCTGGCTTTAAAAACAGAAAAACATCAGAATTTGGAAATAAACAGTCAGAACTCTGGTGAAAATAGAAATTCAGACTTAGAAGGATTTAAAGTCAGAATTTCCGAGAAAAAGGTAGAATTTTGAGAGTAACCTGAATTCTGACTTTTAAAGTTTGGATTCAAAGAAAGTGTCGCAGTTCTGACAGGAAATTCAGAATTTGGAGCCAAAAAGTCAGAATTCAGAGAAAAAAAATCTAAATTTTAAGTTGAAAATAGAATTCTGACTTCTTTAAAAGAAACCTAAAAAAGAACTTAAATCCCGCAGCTACGTATTTAGGCTACGGGATTCAGTATCCGTACATAACGTACACATGCAGAACACATGCCTGTGATCAGCGCAAGGCCATTTTGTTTGTAGATACATCTATATATAATGGACATATTCTATGTTGCCGTGATTTCTGATCATCAATAACTAATAAAAATAAGCTGCATTTCTGACATATGGGGGAATGAGCAGCCTGGGAGGAGGACTGCGCTCTCTGAGTGCTTTTCTAGTTATTAATGTTATTATTGGTGATATTCTGCTGTTTCGAGCCTCCAGCAGGTTTGTTTGGTGAATGTTAGAGTCCAGGCAGCCTCAGTTTGTACAGATGTGTGTTTGTGTGTGTTGGAGAAGAGGCCTCATAAGAACAACTGTGCTTTTGAGTAAAGGTCAGGTTGGGGGTCTTCAGAGCCTCCGTGAGGAATCCTGACAGACGCTGAAGCAGCATCAACATTTGTTCAAGCGCCGCCGTGTATGAAGTAAATATTTGAGCTCGGCCTCTTCTCCGCGCAGCTCGCAGGAAAAACGTTCTGATGGTTTTGCGTCGTCCCTGCAGCGGAGCGGTGTTTTATGCGAGTGTAAACAGCCGTGTGTTGCAGATTATAAATTGTCTGTGGCAGCTGCAGAGCCACTGAGTCTGCAGCTCAGAAACATGGCCTCAGGACATTTCACACACTCTCCTCACTCCTACAGAGAATATTTGCCAAAGCCTTTTTATTTAAAGAGCAACTCTGGATTTGCAGGATGCCTTTGGGTTATTTTCTTCTTTACTGTCATTTCACTAAAACCAGAAATAGTCCACACTGCATTTTACGACACACTGCAAACCACAATAAACCTCCAGTTTAATTAGTTTTACGAAACTCCAGGGATCAAGGGTACGATAGGTGCCAGTCTGAGAGTGTCCTAACCTAGAGGCTCATGTAAAACATGGTAAAGGCTCGTTAAACTATCTGCATAGAGTTCATTTATCAAACTGTAGGTTAAAGGATGTTCGTGAAAGATTTAATGTTGGAAATAGAGCTGGATTTAAAAGATGTTTTTATTGAGCTGCAGAAACAGGAGAGAAACTTTGGATACAAAAAGAAACAAACTCAGCTGTAAAACTGCAGAGTTAACGAAATATTAATCATAATTTTAACTTCTCACAGTTAAATGATTGGTTGGGATATTAGTGTTTAAAGTGCTTTGTAACAGAAAACAGTCCAGGTAGATAAACACACCTGGTTTCAGGTAAATGTGACATCAGAACTCCTTATTTGACTCTTTTCAAACTAATGTTTGGTCTCTGAGCTGCTGCAGTAACTGATGGAGACTAATGAGGCGTTTTGGGAACAACTGGAAACTGCAGCATTTGGTGACTGTGAGGCATTTAGGAAACATCCAGAATATGCAATATCTACTGATGACTGTGAGGCGTTTAGGGAACATCTGGAAACTGCAGCTTCTACTGATGACTTTAGTTATTTCTAAGCGTTCCAGTTAGTTTCAGCCGTTGAACCTGCAGAAACATGTTTATTTATGATGTTTCAGTCTTTTCAAATGGTTTGTTATGAAGCTCTTAGCTGCAGCTCTACAAACAGTCAGATCCCCCACGAACTGAACAAAGGTCCCAAACATCTAACTGGATGACATTTTTCACTAAAATACACAAAGTTAGAAAACTCCATGTGGCAACAATCAGAGCAAAACAGCTCACATTAAATCAGTACAGTAATATAAGGGTCATTCCAGAACTGGAGGACATTTTACACAAAACATGCAGTAGTTGTGTAAATGTTCTTATCCTAAGACCAAATATAAAATAACTAGGAGAAAAGAATGTTTGAAAATATTTTAAACTACCAAATAAGTCTGGAGTTCTCCCTAAAATGACATTTTTCTCTTGCCCACCCCTCTGATGACCAAACTGAATCTGAAATAAAACAGTTAAAATTTAAATCTCCCTTTTTTGGTTTTATTTTTTTCATTGATGTCTTATTTCTGTTGTTTTATGTCTTGTTTTCATAGTTTTGTGTCTAATTTTTATCATTTTCTGTCTCGTTTTTGTCGTTTGAGCCAGAATCTGATGATTAGAACCTCTGAGGGCAAATCTGCTTTCCCCAAAAATCTCTAAAATCTTGCAGTTTTCATTGTAGATGAAAGTGATCGCCTCATGAATAAAGGTGTGATGCTTCCTCTGTGTTATATCAGGCATTATAAACTCTGTTTAGTTGCAGATGTTCTGTTGTTTCCAGATGTTTTCCTGATGTGTCACCACTAGTCCCTGCAGTCAGCTGATTAATGTGGGTTTTATCAGCAGGAATCCTGGATCTGTTTGAACCGTTTCACACCTTCTCCTCATAAAACAGCTTGCATAAGAACCTCAGTCATCGGTATGTTCCTCTTGTTGTTCCTCAGATAAAAACAGAACATGGAGGACTCCAGTGGCAACAAACCCTTCATGGTGACGTCTTCTCTGAACTTCAAAGTCACCACGCCGTCCTTCTACAACCAGCCAAAGAAGTTTGCATCAGTGGCGCCGCCGCGACCCAAAAGTCAGACTCCTCCATCTCCGTCACCGACGCCGATCGGCTCCGGAGTTATCGGCCGAGTGGGAGACCTGCCGCCTCCACCGCCTTCCCTCTGCGACGGTATTTACTTCATGTTATCTTCAGTTAAATCCTCTTCATGTCCACCTCCTGCATGCAGAGCTTCATGACATCACACAAGTAATCGAGGTTTTAGTGAAGTGTTCAGATTGACTCTTGCAGATTTTTGCTTTTGGATTTGGGCACAGTTATGTCAGCAGTGTTTCAAATTAAAGCTCGTCTGTGGAGTTTTAATGCATGAAGAAGCACATAATTTTTTCTTCTACTGGTTTCACATGATTCTAATCAATAGTGCAAAGAAGTTTAGAAGTTCACCTGTTAAATGTCATGAAGAAGAACGAGAAAACATGGATGTGGATCTATTTCCAAAAGGAGGAATTTCGTTGTATCTGAAGGAATTTTGTTCGAAACGCTGAATGTTTGTTAACATTCAGCGTTTCTAACCAAAATCACTGAACACGAAGTGACCCCAAACTTTTGAACTATAGTGTAGGTCAACCTTAACTCATTTAGAGCAACTTTAACTAATATAGAGCAAGTTTTATTAATGTAGAGCAACTTTAACTCATTTTTGTGCAACATTAACTCACTTAGAGCAACTTTAGCTAATAATATCAATTTTAGCTAATATAGAGCAAGTTTAATTCATGTACACTCCTGTTCAAAAGATTGGGGTCACTTAGAAATGTGCTTATTTTTGAAAGAAAATAATTTTTTTCCAATGAACATAGCATTAAATGAATGATAAATCCAGTGTAGACATTGTTAATGTGGTAAATGACTATTGTAGCTGGAAACAGCTGATTTTTAATGGAATATCTCCATAGGGGTACAGAGGAACATTTCCAGCAACCATCACTCCTGTGTTCTAATGCTACATTGTGTTAACTAATGGTGTTGAAAGGCTCATTGATGATTAGAAAACCCTGCAGTTATGTTAGCACATGGACAAAAGTGTGATTCTCAACAAACGTGTCAAGAAACCACCAATGGACGAACTAAAGGACAGTAAATAGATTTCAAACCAGTTTCATTTGTCCAAAAATTTCCTCTTCTTTATTGTTTTGTCTTATTTGTTTGCTATAAACATTTTATTAACCCTCTGAACTCCAACAGCCACAAGCAGGTTTCAGAAAATTGCTTAGGTAGCTCAGATATATCAGCCAGACACTGTAAAAACAGAGAGAATCGTAGGTTTTCATTGTCAGATGTGTGCTTCTGTTTGAAAAATGAACCAAATCTGAGCTTAAAATTATATTATAATATTTTATCAAACATATTTTACTCTACAAGCGCCATTTAAAAAATCTTAAGAAGTAATTAGTTTGCTTGTACCAGATTCTGTAAAAAACAAATAATTCTGAGCTCCTTGGTGCTGACCATGAAGCTATGACTGACTCAGCTGTGGTCAGAAATTGGATTATAAAAATCCTGAGAGTTTTCACGTGAGCTGAAGGCAGAGCAGAGAGGAGCCGAGTGTGAAAACTAATGACAAACAGTTAAATACAAGTATGTAGAGACGACACATTCTCCAGCGGTTTAACATCTGTGGACACTTGAAACATGTTAGATATGTTGCTTCCTGTTTTATACATTTCAGTAAAATGAATAATCAAACAAAAGGCTTATAAACTGAGTATAGACAGTTCAGATATGTCGAAGTTTTAGGCCATAAACTTATTTTTTACAGCTGTACACATGTAAACTCATAATGTGAAAAATAACTCCAGATGTCAGATCACATAGAGACATTAAAACTTCGATATTCACCTCAGGAAGGTCATCAAATGGAAGAATAAAGTAGCTGAAAGTAAAAATACCTCCAAATTTCACCCAAGTATAATACAGTAATTTTCACTGTGATATAAAATACTGCACCTCTGTGGAGAAATGAGCTGACAGTGAGTAAAAATTAGTCGAGTGACTGAAAATTATTCCACAGTGACTAAAAACGAGCCCAGAGTAAGAAAAGAAGAGGGCAGAAAACCAGCTGCTGGAGGTCAGAGGGTTAAATCGGCTGAACCGGTTGATCTATTTAATGATGTCATTGTTTTTTACAGCTGTTTAACCAATCATGTCCCTGCTTTCTCTCAGACTTCCCGCCCCCCCCTCCTCCTCCGCTGGATGACGATGACTTGCCGGCCCCTCCCCCTGAAGGCCAAACCACACCCACCGGTGATGCTCCGCCTCCAGCCTTCCCGGCCCCGCCCCCGGTGGCCGACGACTTGCCCCTTCCAGCCCCACCTGAGGAGAGCACCTGTCCACCACCCACCTGTCCTTTCCCTCCCCCTCCCCCTCCCCCTCCCCCCAGTGCTGCTGGAAACCCTCCGGTGAGTCTCAGGTTCTGTCTGACTGTTGTTATTCAGACTGTTATTATACTGACTGTTGTTATACTGACTTGTTATTCTGACTGTTGTTATTCTGAGTATTGTTATTCAGACTGTTATTATACTGACTGTTGTTATACTGACTTGTTATTCTGACTGTTGTTATTCTGACTGTTATTATACTGACTGTTGTTATACTGACTGTTGTTATTCTGACTGTTATTATACTGACTGTTGTCATACTGTTATTATACTGACTGTTGTTATTCTGACTGTTGTTATTCAGACTGTTATTATACTGACTGTTGTTATTCTGACTGTTATTATACTGACTGTTGCTATTATACTGACTGTTGTTATACTGACTGTTGTTATACTGACTGTTGTTATTCTGACTGTTGTTATTATACTGACTGTTGTTATTCTGACTGTTATTATACTGACTGTTGTTATACTGACTGTTGTTATACTGACTGTTGTTATTCTGACTGTTGTTATTATACTGACTGTTGTTATTCTGACTGTTATTATACTGACTGTTGTTATACTGACTGTTGTTATACTGACTGTTGTTATTCTGACTGTTATTATACTGACTGTTGTTATACTGTTATTATACTGACTGTTGTTATTCTGACTGTTGTTATTGTGACTGTTATTATACTGACTGTTGTTATACTGACTGTTGTTATTCTTACTGTTATTTTGTGACTTGTTATTCTGACTGTTTGTGACTGTTATTATACTGACTGTTGTTATTCTGACTGTTGTTATTATACTGACTGTTGTTATTCTGACTGTTATTATACTGACTGTTGTTATACTGTTATTATACTGACTTGTTATTCTGACTGTTGTTATTCTGACTGCTACTTTGTGACTGTTATTTTACTGACTATTATTACACTGACTATTGTGTCCACTGCTGGCAGGAAACACCGTGTTTACACATTTTCCCACTAATTAAGTTGTCATTAGTCCCAGTTTCATGCCTCTAACAGGATTATGGTCGTTTTCTGTTGCTGGAGCAGTTTGTAGACACTGGAAGGTTCATAGTCGTGATGTTTATTATCAGGCTGCATTAGTTCCAGCTGGTTTGTCAGAATACAAAAGCACCAGTCAATGGATTTAAACAGCTTCAGTATTAAAGACATTAAAACAGCATCCATATGACCTTCATAGTCATTATTAAAGGGAATGTATTATACTTATTTTCTGTCATCTTCAGATTCTGTACAAAACAAAACATTTATTATCTTCAACTTTGGGAAACACCGATCCTCATTTTTCTCTGTTTTTGGACATTTTATAGATCAAAATACTGATCGATTCATTCGGAAATACATTTACAGTTTACCCAGCAATGTAAATGAGCGCAGTTTCTCCCATGTACACTTAAATTGAACCTTTTTTTAAAAATGCAGCTTGTGATTTATTGACTAGTCCACTGTTCTGTTGCGCTATTAGCGGGTGATATTTCCTAACATCTGCTGCTGAGAATGTTCCTGCCGTCACTCTCATGTTCCACATTAGTTTCTGGCTTTAAAACGTTCAGATGGATTATAGAAGCTGCTGTTTCCAGTAGAGAAATGATGTTGTTGCTCACAAGCCCCTCGGCAGGCTTCCGGGAGTCGACCAATCAGATGAAAGTGTGTTTTTAACTTTTGCCCAGAGCTGAGATTGGCTGTTTACAGATTAGAGACTGTATATAAAACATGTTTATAACCTTTTGGTCTAAAAATGTGGAGCTTTAAATCTTATTCTCCCTAACAGCCAGCAGGGGGCGACGCTTGTGGTGGTCTGACTATAAACGATGCTGCTTTTCTGTTGAGAGCTCAGCCTTTAGTTTAAAGATTCCTTCAACACAACATGAAGTTCATTCAGTAATCCACCGTTCTATTTAGAGGAAATTAAACCACACAGCAGCGTATTCTACAGGGTGTGTGTCGTACATTCAGATTCTTCAGATCCTGTTTCAGACGGCTGAGATGTAGAAATGCCAAAGTTGAGCCTCAAAGCAGCAAATAACAAACCGATGAGTGAGACCACGGTGCAAACGTCCATCCTTATGTACAATGAAGAGCTGCAGAACAGCTGTGTGATGTAAATAAGGATGTGTTTGTACTGTGAATCATGCTGAGCTGCTGTATTGGAGTCCCAGAATAGGAATATAAATCTGTAAATAAACACAATACGTCCCCTTTGATCACTTCACTTTACGTTTGTTTGTCATCGTTCTTTCACTCTGGGTTTCCACCTCAGTAGCTACGTTTCTTTCTGCCTCTTTCATCAGATGTGTCACCGTAACATCTCGTTAAAGTACATTTACTGTCTGTCTTCATCTGCCTTCATCCTGTCAATAAATGTATTTGCTTTTTGCTTTTTTTTTTGTCTACATTTGTTCAGAGAACAAATGCAGACAATGAATGTATTTTCTGACTGTTTTTCTCCATCAGAGGCTGGTGGAGAAGCAGACGAGCTTCGACAAGCAGCTCGACTCTCTGACCGACTTGCTGTCTGAGATGGAGACCAGAGGACCCTTCAATCCCAAGGTAAAAATCCATACCAGACTCTAAGTTCTGCAGATGAGAAGGAACATGATAGAAGGCTTTGACTCAGAGGAAACTCTGCAGAAAAACAGAGTGAGTCACCGAGTAAAGAGGAAAAAAGCTCTGCGGGTCAGTGGAAAGAGTTTGGAGAGATGCCGAGTTAGTTTCACTCGTCTGTGCAGGTTGAAAGCTCAATCAGGAGTGAAGTGAACACGGCGGACTGAAACAGAAAGTTGGATATGTGGTGATTCACCGATGCCAGAGCAGCAGTTAGAGGCCATAAATGGAGAGAATCTGGACCGGAGCGGAGTCCTGCTGGCTCTCAGCTCAAACAGAAACGTCAGAAAGATGAAGCACTTCTGATAAGTTCAAACTGTGAAGTTCTGAGTGTTTACTTTAATCAGAGTTACTCATTTACTATATTAAAGCGTCTGCAGCTCACAGTGTTTACTCTGGACACCAGCTTCCCTCTGCTCAAGGATAATTGAAGGTGAATAAAGTTTTATGTAGAAAATAAGCCTGTTTTTCTGTGTGCGTTTATTAATAGTGGAAAAAAACTGACACTGTTATATTTTATTTTCCTGCAATATGAAAAAACTCAGGAATTTTCAGCAGATGACTTGAATAACTCTGTTTGGAAAGACGGAACCATTCCAGAAGTGATTTAGTAAAGGAGAGCTTCTGCAGAGAAAATAGAACATTATGCAGAAAAGAACCTTTCTCATCTGGTGTAACTCTGACACAAAAACATCCAGAGTAGTTTATTGATTCTTTCACATCTTTGTGCTGCTGATTTAAATGATCAAACTAACAACAGCTGCAGACCGTTTTATCAAACATCTTCCTTTCTTTGAAATATTTCCATACAGCTGATTTATTACTGCAGCAAAATCTTCCTTGTCAGAGTTTTTCTCTTGTTTCTGCCCATGTAGAGCTGAAACAAAAAAGATCTTTGAAACAAGAAAAGCACTCAGAGGGAGCAGTCCTCCTCCAAGGCTGCTCAGTCCTTGGATCATTTCTGACGGATAAGTCCTGATAAGTCCTCAGTGGTGGATTTGTAGTAGAATCACAATCAGCTGACGTAGTGTTCACTTGTTGCCATGGTTACAGTGACGCCGTGCTGCTATCTGGCAATGATACAGAAATCTGTAATAAATCCATGGATCCAGACTATAAGCCGCATCACTGCCAAAATCTAATCACTTGGTCCTTGTGTCATTTCTGACCTTCCCTGAAAATTTCATCCAAATCTGCACAGTTAAACAGACAGACAAACATACGCCGATAGTCACAGAACTCCACTGCATTCCTTGTCGAAGTAATAAAGTTAAAAGAAACTTGGTGTATCTAAATCAGAATAAAGGATGTAGTATCAATTCTATTTCCAACATTAAAGCAATCAGTAACATCCTAAACCTACAGTTTGGTTAATTACTTCACCAAGGAACACAGTGGAGGTTAAGTGACGATCAGCGTCTGTCTGTCTGTCTGTCTGTCTGTTAGCGACATTACTCAAAAACAGATTTGCGCTCTCTGAGTGCTTTTCTTATTAATTCTGGGCAGAGGGTTTAACATTGTTAGTACCAACCTTGACCATCTTTTATATGAACTTCTGGACCAGGACTCTGCAGACTGGTGCCGATTGAACACTGGAACTCTGGAGTCTTCGTAAAACTAATTGAAATGGAGGTTTATCAACAAACTCCAAGAACCTTAAGTCAGAGTAAATGATTTTCTTGTAGATCAAGTCATTGAAAATGCACAAGTTTTCTTTTTGTATTGAGCAGCAGAGGAGTTGCAGCCTGATGTGTTGTTGTTTTACTTGACGTTGTCGTTGTGTCCACAGTTACCGAGCCAGTACTCGTCAGCACCAGCGCCCAAACCTTCAGCTCCTCCTCCGACCGCTCCCAAACCAGCGCTGTCCTTCCTGCCTCCTCCAGAGATGGGCGACCGGCCTCCTCCTGCTCCGTGGGCCGAGGAGCTCAAAGCCAGAACCAACCGGCAGAATAACCACGGCTCCGGACCCAACTCTGCCGCCAAGGCTCCGCCCGTGGTGCCGAAGACCGGGTTCGGAGGAAGACCCACGACGTCGTCTGCATCTCTGGCACAGAAACTGAACCTGAACCAGAACCTGAACCAGCAGCCCAACCCGATCAGCAGCGCTCCCAGACCTTCTCCTCCAGCCTCCAGTTCCTTCCCTCCACCTCCTGCTGCTCCTCTTGCAGCTCCTCCAGCTCCAAACCACATAAAGAGTCCTGGTTTTACCAGCCCGGTTAATGCAAACCAGAAACCTCCTGCTGCTGCTGTTCCACCTCCTCCTCAACCCAAGATGCCGTCTCCTCCCTCCTCCTTCAGCCAGCCCATGAAAACCACCCCTGCATCCACGGTAGGCTCAGAACATCGTCCTAATCATCTAGTTTATTCTCCTGGACATGTTTTTAAAGGTAAACTCTTCACTCTATGAAGCTCGAACTGAGTGAAACAATAAACATCGTTCCAGTGCAGAACTCAGTTTAGGTTCTGAGGTGATGTTTCCATGACCGGTCCTCAGTCCTTCCGTTTCTGCTGTAGATCCAACAGCTTCAACATGAGCTATAATAAATAGTAATTACTGGATTTAACTGCAGTTCTGTGGAGGAAACAGAACAATGGAGGTTTGTTCTGTTAGACAGTGAACTGTTCAGGTTTTTATCTCTAATAGTTCCTCAGATACTGTTGTTCAACCAGACTCTAATTTAATTTGAGGAGAAAATGTGATTAAATCTCCAACACTATTTGATGAATTAACATAAGATTGTTCAGATATCTTTAAAAATAGTTCAACCTTATGCTATAAAATTTTCAGGTAAATCAGAGATGGTTCAGCACAAACTGCTCTTAAAATGTTCTGATCTGAGATTAATGATGTTCCTCCTATTGAAGCAGAGTATTGTGATATTTCTAGTGTCTAGTTTCATGCTACAGAGTTGGTGCAGTGGAAAATAACCTGATGTAAATATTAAATACAGGTACACTGATGGTTTCTTCTCCTCCTCCTCCTCTTTCTTCTTCTCCTTCTTCTATTCCTCCTCTTCCTCCTCCTATGAGCAGCCTTCACCTCCAGCTCCGGTTCCGATCCCAGGTGGAGGTGTTCCTCTGAACATGAGGGAGGTGGAGGAGCTGGAGAGGATGACCAAGGACTTCATCAAAGACATGGACACACACGCACCTGTCATCACCTCTCCACCCACAGGTAACGGCTACACATATGTTCAACAACACACGTTTAACTACACAGATGTTTAGCAACACACCAGTTCAGCACACACATTCAACTACATACATGTTCAATACACACATGTTCAATAACATGTATGATCAGCAACACGTGTTCAACTACACACACACACACACACACACACACACACATGTTCAGTTACATCTGTTCACCTACACGTGTGTTCACCTGTACATGTTTAACTACTGATGTTTTTGATAGATATGACAAATATGAGGAACTAACTAATTAAAAACCTTAGTTTAACATTAATCAAGACTCTTTCTATAACATCTCAGTTTCATTGTAATCAAAACTCTTAAAAGCATTTAAATTTAATAAAGCATTAGTTCCTCATATTTGTCATATCTATCAAAAACATCACTTTTCACAGTGAGTCTGTCTGTGTCTCACCTGTCTGTCTGTGTCTCACCTGTCTGTCTGTCTGTCTCACCTGTCTGTCTGTGTCTCACCTGTCTGTCTGTGTCTCACCTGTCTGTCTGTCTGTCTCACCTGTCTGTCTGTGTCTCACCTGTCTGTCTGTGTCTCACCTGTCTGTCTGTGTCTCACCTGTCTGTCTGTGTCTCACCTGTCTGTCTGTGTCTCACCTGTCTGTGTGTGTGTGTGTGTGTTGTGTTCCAGAGGTGTGTGGGAAGTGTGGTGAGGCTCTGTCCAGGACTCAGCCGGCCGTCAGGGCGATGGATAAACTCTTCCACTCCACCTGCTTCTGCTGCATGAGCTGCCAGCGCCCCCTGCAGGGGATGCAGTTCTATGACAGGGACGGATCCCCGCAGTGTGAGGACTGTTACATGGTGAGGACTCAGACAGACCATAATAACCCTGCTGTATTCCACATTAAGCTTTTCATATTAGAGCAGTTTTATAAAATTCATATGATTCAAGATTCGTATAATTTCAGGTATTTTGAGTGAAAAACTTGAACACCAGATTAGTGCATAATTCATCTTTGGAGAAAGAAACAAACCGTCATCTCCAGGTTATTAATCCTCTAAACCAGGGGTGTCCAACATGCAGCCCGCGGCCCAAAGCCGGCCCAACTTTATAAAGTGTCAAAATTCCAGAGAAGACATTAACTGCAGATTGTAAATTAGTAAAACTATCAATTTAAAATCATTTCTAGACCATGACAAGTTGTTTGGATCAGAAAGTAAAATACTAGATTGTTCATTGTTCTTTTGTGTTTTTGTGTTTCATTTTTGTGATATTTTGTCTTATTTTTGTCTGACTTTTGTCGTTAGTCTCATGTTTTTGTCGTTTTGGTCTTGTTTTGTTTCCTTTTTGTCTTGCTTGTGTCTTTTGTCTTATTTTTGTCATTTTGTGTTTTGCTTTATTTCTTGTTTTGTGTATCGTTTTTGTCATTTTGTGTTTTTTATGTCTCACTTGTGTTGTTTGTCCTTTTTTTGTCGCTTTGTAACTTTTTTGTCTTTTTTTGTTTTGTTTTGTGTAGTTTGTCTATTTTTTTGTCATTTTGTTTCTCGCTTTTGTTGTTTTGTCTCATTTTTGTAATATTTTGTCTTGTCTTTGTTGTTTTTTTTGTCATTTTTGTGTGACTTTAGTCGTTTTGATCATGAAGTAAAATACTATATTGTTTATTTCCAGATGACTAAATCTCTGATCTGGAGGTTTTAATGTGTAAATGATAAACTGAGGCTGAATGTTTTGTAAAAAGGTAATTCCTTAAATGTGAACATTTTCAAAACTTTCTGGTGTTTTTGCATCTTGTTTCTGTTGTTACTTGTCTGCTCAGTACAGTTTTACCTCGTTGAGTCATTTTTAGTCCCTTTTTTTTGTTTGTTTGTTTTGGTGTAGTTTTGGTTGTTTTTTTTCTCTTGGTGACCGTTTTGTCTTTTGGGATTTGGTGCAGATGGTCTATTTTGGAGACTTTTGAGATGAAACATAAAGAAAAAAGTGATTTTAATTAAATATCAGATTTTATTATTCTCTGACAGAACTCGTCGTCACTCAGATTAAGTCAATGTGTCAGCTAGCTGACCATGTGATGATTCTGTTCAGAGGAATGGTTTTATTTGACAGATAACTTTCCTTCCAGACCCTCTGTGAGGTTTATACACTCAGACTTTTTCTCCTGCCGTCCTCAGAGTTCTCTGGCCGTCTGCTCCAGATGTGGAGAACGGATCACGGACCGGGTCCTGAAGGCCGTCGGTCAGTGTTTCCACGCTCAGTGTTTCCGCTGCAGCACCTGCTCCTGCATCCTGGAGGGGGCGCCCTTCATCACCGACGACAACAACAACCCCTACTGCGTCCAGGACTACCACAGGTTCCTCAATCATTAGAATAAAATAATATATTATCATTCATCTTAACTAATCTTCTGACTTCCACCTCCAACATTTCTCATTTCTAAGTTTTTATTTATCTGTTAATCCGGATAAAACAGCTGGAAAGAATCAGCAACACTTGTTCTTAGAAACTTGTTTCTCTGAGTTCTGCTGATAAAAGTTAAAAATAATCAGCACCTACTGATGACTGTGAGGCGTTTAGGGAACATCATCAAAGTTTGAAGTAATCGGGTTTGTGGAATTTTATTCGGTCTTACTCCCACAGTTTGTTTCTCTCTGTAATTTAGAAGTTAACCTCCAGATCTACGTTTCATTTGCTGCGTTCACACGAGAAAAACAAAGTCTGTGTTTAACTTAAATTATTGACATCATCCTCAGATGTGATATTAACAGGATGCAGCAATTTGTCAGTTAATTCATTAGTTCTGACTGTTAAATTCCAACTATTTTCAGAAGTGATTAATCAGTTTGAGGTGTTTTTAATAAGAACAGTCTAAACTCTGATCCATGTTTAGAGACCACTGATATGAGTTGTTGGTTTGAACATTTATAGTCATTTATAATCACTAATACAGCTGTAAATGTTCTCAGAAAACAGGTGCTGAGAAAAGTAACCTTAAAAAAAGAACTAAAAACCCAAATGATTGTGATGCTGAGCTCTGGTTCTGTGAAATATGTTTTCTAATTTGTGGTGGAATTATTACTTTACTGATTCCGGACACAGCAGAATTCTGTGGGACAACCTGAGCAACAGGTGTCTCCAGGTGACACTGATCACTAACGTCTGACTTCCTGTCTGCAGGCGCTTCTCTCCGTTGTGCGTCAGCTGCAATGAACCCATCATTCCTGCTCCAGGCAGCGAGGAGACGGTCCGAGTCGTGGCTCTGGACAAGAACTTCCACCTCAAGTGTTACCGCTGCGAGGTGAGAAACTCAGAGTGTCCATCAGCTAGAAGTTCATGAGTTTAGAGAACGAGGAGAGCTCCAGGAAGTGTTGGTTCAGCATCACGATGAGGGTTAGACACATGAAACACACATGTAAACGTAGAATGTTCTGGAAACTGCAGCATCTGCTGAAAACTGAGAGGTGTTCAGGGAACATTTGGAAACTGTTATTCAAGTCATCTTCTTAACTTTTCAGTATTTTTTCTTCTATTTATTACAGAAACTGGACTATCAGTGGCAGTAGTTTCCATTATTCTTCTTATTATTCTGTATTAAACGTTAAACAAACGTTTTTATTCCGTCTGCAGGACTGCGCTCGGCCTCTGTCCATAGAGGCGGACGAGAACGGATGCTACCCGCTCGACGGTCGGATCCTGTGCATGAAGTGTCACACTCAGCGGGCCAAACATGCCGCGCAGTGATTGGCTAACGCAGCGCCGCTCAGTTTAATCATGAACCAAACCCAGAAGCACAGAGTTCATCCAGCTGCCTTTGCAACAGGGCTTTATTCTGTGTGTGTGTGTGTGTGTGTGTGTGTGTGTGTGTGTGTGTGTGTGTGTGTGTGTGTGTGTGTGTGTGTGTGTGTGTGTATTCCCTTCCTTCCTGTCCTCTCGGTGCAGAGGTAATGTACTGCACTGACCTCCGGCCCTCTGCGTGAGTCGGAGCCTCAGTTTTTCGTGCCAATTCTATGTTTACGCTAAAAAAACTCCCTGCAGAAGTTGCACAAGAAGATCAAAAGAGCGTCTGAATTAAGTTGCCTTCCTCTGCGTCTCGCCTGAACAAGCCACCAGTAGCACCGTGAGCCGAACTGAGCCGCATGCCGAAGCTTCCTGCCTCCCAGTGCTTTAACCGTCAGCGTCTGAACAGCGTTCAGGGCTAAAAAACAAACTGCAAACAGTGAATGTCGCTCTTGTGATTAATGACCTACAGGCATGAATTCTGTCCCGTCGCTCCGTTTGATTGTTCAAGATTACAACCAAAATCAGCCGTTTTCTTCTCAACACACACAAAAAAAGAAGAAGCTGATTAATGAGTGTTTGTAGATGCATGGATGCAGATTCTCTCTTTAAACCAGCTGAGTTCCTCAAACAGGACCTGTCGTTGCACATAGTGAAGTGGAGCATCTTCTCACTTTAATAGAAACATAAAGTAGCTTTTGATATGCATTCCTTAGAGCCTCTTGCTTTAAATGATCTAATTTATGGACCTATTTTTATTGAGTATTAATGTGTATCAGTGCTAAAATAACCCGTAGAGCAGGGGTGTCAAACTCAGTCTGCCCAATTTGATCTCCAGTGACCAGTAAAATCCCAACATAATAACCTATAAATATGACCAAAAATGTGACAAACGACATGAAACAAAACAAAAAACAGACAAAGAAATAGACCAAAATGGACAAATGACAAAAACGACATAAAAAAAATTCCATAAACGACACAAATGAGACAAAAAAATAGACAAACAACACAAGTGAGACAAAAAAAGACAACAAAAAAACAAGACAAAATAATAGACAAAAAATGAGACAAAAAGACAACAGAACAATGACCAATCTAGTGTTTCACTTTGTGATCAAAACAACTTGATGGTCTAGAAATTATTTTAAATTTATAGTTATACTAATTTATAATCTACAGTTAATGTCTTCTCTGGAATTTTTACACTTTACAAAGTCGGGCCGGATTGGACCCTCTGGAGGACCGCTTTTGGCCCGCGGGCCGCATGTTTGACACCCCTGGCTTTCAGTAGCAGTTAAAACACAGCGACCAAACACTTCGGTTACTTCAGTGTTCATGTCTGTGTTGTTGTTACCACTATACTTTCCATTATTCCACTTTTGTACTATTTTATTTTATCCTGTATTCCACTGATGTTTCTTTTAACCTGGCGATGTGCCTTTACTCCACTGTTGTTCCTTTGAAAAAGTCGAGCCACAGAAATGAATTTAAAAAAAAAACAAAAAAAAAACAGAACTCGATCCGAGTCGACATGTTGCTGCATGTCACGTGATCTTACCACGATGCCTTCACGGTCGCATTTCTGGGCATCGCGTGGCGTTACGTCGTATTACATGTGGATGTCTTTCATGTAACTTTTTATACGTTTGATATGTGTGAATGTTTAAATCCATCATTTAGCCCCGAACCTCCATCTTTGGCTGTATCCAGATAAGAACTAATAAAGAAAAATGCTGAATACCAAATGTTCCTGCCTGTTTTTTGTGTGTAAGTGATGCGTTTTAATTTAGGCACGTCTTGAACCTGAATGTTTTAGCTACACATTTCATTTCCAACAAGTTAACTGTGTTTTCTGAAAGTCGTCCTCTGGAAACGTCTGCACATTAGTTTCTGTTCCACCTGCAAAAATAAGCTCCTACTGTGAGGCGTTTAGGAAACATCTGGAAACTGCTTTGAAACTTTTGATGTAACTGTACATCTTAAAATTAAGTGCAGAACTTGAAAAAATAATGACTAAACAACCTGAACCAGCTTATATACATCTTTAACAATACCTAAATCTCAAAAAATGTAAACAATTGAACACTTTTACATTTTTTTTCCTGTCTTGTTACTCCCCTTATATCCCTGCTGCTTAATGGGAGAACTGAGCTGCAGTTTGCTCTGCCAGTATTTTGTGAATTGTGGTCTGAATGGTGTCAGGGTTATTCTCAAACACATCTGGAGCTCATTGGTCAGTCTGGAACCATATTTAGTTCTAATTATATTCATAGGTGAGAAAGGTGCCTCCAGCTGTATGTTGATCCAAACATGGTCAGCATGTGCAGGACTATTTCCCTCTCGGTGTCACTTTATTCATTTCCTTTTTTGTCTGTCTCTCACCTCTCAACTGTTTTCTGAACGCAGAGCTGTGATGTTTAGCAGCTGCAATGCAGAGACTTCATTGGCTGAGTAGCGTCACGTGGGATGGCTGAACTCGTACGTAATTGGTCTGTGTGTTTCCTGAGCTGATAACTAATGCCGTAAACACTGGGAAAGCTGTACCGGTAAAGCAGAAGCGACCGGTCAAATTTAAAATGCCGTTACAATTTACTGATTAAAAGTCCGGTCCGTATAAGACGGCGTCTGGGTCCGGATCCGGACCGCGGTCCGCCAGTTAGTGACCCCTGATCTAGTGTCTACTGATGACTGCGAGGCGTTTAGGGAACATCAACAAAGCTTAAAATAATCAGGTTTGTGGAAGTTTATTCGTTCTTACTGCCACAGTTTGTTTCTCTCTGTTATTTAGAGCTTCCACATCGCGTCCTTCCTTCATTTGTCTTCATAAGCCTTCGGTTTTATAGTAATCTCTGGCCTGATTTGCTCAGTTTTTTTCTTTTGTTTTTGCAGTTTCACCTCTTTAAATCTCACCGGTATGTTTTATCTCAGTCATTCTCTTCATGTGGAGGAGGAAACGAGGTAGAAAACAGGAAATAGGAGGTAGAAGGTAGGAAACAGGAAGTAGGAAGTAGAAGGTAGGAAACAGGAGGTAGGAAGTAGATAAGAGATAGGAAGTGGAAGTAGGAGGTAGGAAATGGGAAGTAGGAGGTAGAAAGTAGAAGGTAGGAAACAGGAGGTAGGAAATAGAAAGTAGGAGGTAGGAAATAGAAGGTAGGAAACAGGAGGTAGGAGGTAGAAAATAGAAAGTAGGAGGTAGGAAGTAGGCGGTAGGAAGTAGGAGGTAGGAAACAGGATGTAGGACGTAGGATATAGGACACAGCAAGTAGAAAGTAGGAGGTTAGAAACTGGAAGTAGGAAGTAGGCGGTGGGAAACTGAAGGTAGGAAGTAGAAAGTGGGAGGTAGGAAACAGGAGGAAGGAAATGGAAAGTAGGAGGTAGGAAACTGGAGGTAGGAAGTAGATAGGAAACAGGAGGTAGGAAATCGGAAACAGGAGGTAGGAGGTAGGAAACAGAAAGTAGGAAACAGGAGGTAGGAAGTAGGAGGTAGGAAACAGCAGGTAGAAAAAATACAAAAATTTAGCAAAAAAATTCCCCAAATTTCTGATAATTTGCAAAAACTTCAAAAATTTCAATAATTCCTTAAAAGTTTTCCTGAAAAATTCTATTTAAAAAAAATCCCGCAAATTTGGCAAGAAAATTCTTGTAAATATTTTCAAAAAAAATGAGAAAAATCTTCCCAAAAAAATCATAAAAATATCTAAAATGATAACATATATATCAGTAAAACTTCTGTTTTCTTAAAGAGCATTCACAAAAAATCAACCAAAATCCAGCAAATTTCGCTGGATTTTGGTTGATTTTTTTGTGAATGTTCTTAAAGAAACATTTTTTTCCATCAAAAAATGTTCAGAAATTTCCCAAAAATGTTGAAAATGTGGACAGCAGAAGTTTCACTGTGAATATATATATATATATATATATATATATATATATATATATATATATATATATATATTATATATATATATATATATATATATATATATATATATATATATATATATTCCACATTTTCAAACTTTAAAACAGGTCCATTTTGACCCACAGGACAACAGGAGGGTTAAAACTGTCTGTTGCTCCTAAACAAGAGTTTTTCCTCACTGTATATTTGCTCTGCTGTGTCCGGCCTCCATGTGACGTCCCTGAAACATGTTTTCTGCCGACCCTCGATGGCTCTGAGCTGCTCTATCAGCTCCCAGCAGCCATGCGTTGCGCTGATAATGACGACAGTACATGTATGAGCGTCTCAGCGTCCGGGACGGAGAGTCAGCCTTCATTCAACCGGCAGCATGTCGGTGGTGACTCCTGCCAACCGGAGGAACCCCGAGAAGTGCTGCCTTCATGGTGACGTTCACGTTCCGGGTCCACAAACCGCCAACGGTCCACAGCAGGAGCACAATCATCAGCTGATCTGGGACCAGAGGGAGAGTCAGACGCTGCTGCAGACTGTTGTTATCAGAGTCGAGGAGTGAGTGATGAAGGCTGATAGCGAGCTGACAGCTGTCTGACGAGCCGCTGAACGTGTAAAAGTCAGAGATGCGACGCTGGAAAACACACTTCAAGAATGAGTGAAAGTCCAACAGAGCTTGAGGTAAGAAAACTGAACCGAGCTGTTTACCGGGTTCTCATGGAGACCAGACCAGAGTTTCTGGGGAACAGTTTGATTCTGAAGAGACTAGCTGACATCTGAGAAAGTTAGAGTTTAAAATAGTTTTATCAGCATTTTCCAGAGAATTCAGTTTGACAGACGATCGAGGTTTCTTCTGGATTGAAATGACAGAAATGTTGGAGATGTTAGTGAAGAACCTGAACTGTTTCTAGATTATTCCTGCGACAAAAACACCTCTAGTTCCTCCTCCTGTTCCTCAGGTATCAGAGTCTTTATGTTCTCCATCAGTCCACCAGTAGTTCTAGTGTCTAACAGTCTTTCTGCAGGTCTCCACTGGGATTTGGTTCCTCCAAGTGTCCATCTCCAGCTCTTTGAAGGCTTCCTCTCCATCACTCTGCTCTTCAGTTCCTCCACAGATTCTGGATGGATTCAGATCTGGATCTTCTCATTGTTTTCTCTTCACCACTTTGGCGCCATGTTCCTCATCATTGTCTTGTTGGAAGCTCCAATTCTGTCCAAGGAGCAGTTCTTCTGCAGACCGCCTGATGTTCTCCTCCTGATGCCGTTTCCTTTGACCAGGCTTCCCAAAAACAGCCCAAAGCATCACATTCCCAGCTTCACCATGTTGGACCGTTGGATGCTTCTCCTTCCTCTGATGAGTCCTCCTTGGTGTGATCCATGGAGACCAGCCTTGTTCTTCTCATGGACATGTTGCTACCAGACCTGCTCACATTCATCAGGATGCTCTTGGTGCTGATCCTTAGATTCTTCTTGGCCTCTACTGTTCTTCTTCCTAGCAGCCCTTTGACATGTTCCACAGTGTGGAACTTCTTGGACTTTTCCATCAGGCTTCAAACTGTGGACACTGGACCTTGAAGACACTTGGATCTGACTTTAGAGCCTTTAAAGGTCTTATGTGCAGCTCTCTCTCAGTGATGGACATGACTTGGAACTGACTAGAAATTGACTAGAGAACTACTAGAGAACCACCATTTAACTTCTCTAATATAATGCTCTACTGTGTTTCGTCTCTTGTTTATGTCATTTCCAGCCAGAAGAAATCTTTTGGTCAATTAAAAATTTTATAAAAATCAAACTTTGTTTTGGAGAAGAACAATTTTGCTGCTTCTTGGGACTATAACTGACTAGACAACTACTGCATCAGCTGTTCTACCTTCATAGTGGACTAGAACCTGATAGAACATGGAGGGAACCAACAGGAACATCTGGAATGGGAGAGTAGCTGCATTTTTCAAGGGATATACATAGTTTCAGGCAGTGAAATGTAAAAAACACACTACTAAAATAGTTCAAATCCACCATTTAACATCTCTAACATGGTGTTTGACTGTGTTTTGTCGTGTTTATGTCATTTCCAGCCAGAAGAAACCTTTAGATTAACTAAAAATTTTATATAATTCAAACTTTGTAATGGAGAAGAACAATTTTGCTGCTTTTTGGGACTAATAACTGACTATAGAACTGCTGCATCAGCTGTTCTACCTTTATAGTGGACTAGAACCTGATAGAACATGGAGGGAACCAACATGAACATCTGGAATGAAGTAGAAGCTGCATCTTTTCAAAAATGGGCACATCCAGAAGAAACCTGCTGGTCAAATAAAAACTCTAAAACAATAAATCTAAATTTAGTGTGAGGATAAATTATTAGATCTACATGACTGTCCTCAATCGTTATTTTTGAGAACCTCCGTATGGAAGCTTGGCTATTGGTTAGCGTTGTCGCCGTGCAGCTAGAAGATCCCCGGTTCGCTTATCGGCCTTCCTGGGATCTTTCTGCATGGAGTTTGCATGTTCTCCCTGTACATGTGAGAGTTTTCTCCAGATTCTCCAGCTTCCTCCCACAGTCCAAAAACACGCTGAGGTTAATTGGTGATTCTAAATTGTCCGTCTCTATGTGTAGCCTTGTGATAGACCCTAAGTCAGCTGGGATAGATTCCAACCCTAATGAGGATCAAGTAGTGTATAGATGATGGATGGATAGAAGCTGATGGACGTAAACAGTAAGAATAAATCCCACTTCCTGTGTTTCAGCTGCTTCTCCTTTGTGTTCCAGCTTCAGCCTTCAGTCCAGCCGTCTTCACAGCCAGAACCTGAGCTTGGCCTTCAGCCTCCATCTCAGTCCGACCTGCAGCCAAAGCCTCGGTGGAGGAACCTCCAGCGGCTGCTCCTCGTCCTGCTGGGCTTCTCCTCATGTGCTGCCATGCTGGGTCTGATCTACTACCTGCACCACCGTCTCCACCCTGAGGACCAGCCAGCAGCTGGTAGGTCTTCAGAGGAACACCAGATGGTAGATCCAGCTGGTCCATGTGGTCTAACTCCCGTCTTCTCCTGCAGTGTCTCCTTGCGTCTCTGCAGCCTGTCGGTTGGCCTCGGCTCGGATCTCCTCCTCCACCGATCCCTTTGCTCAGCCCTGCGAATATTTCACCTCTAGCTGTGGATCGGACACACGGGCGGAGCTCAGCGGAGGCAGGATGAGAGGACAAGGAATCCCTGGACATCCTCAGAACCAGAAGGACCGATCAGAGAGGAGAGGACGAGACGGAGAGGACAGGAGACAGACAGAAGACAGAACTCTGGACAGAAAGACTCTGCTGCTGCAGCATCTCAGGGAGGTTTTAGGTCTGTCTGCAGACTTTTTACTAAAACGTGAACCACAGAGCATTAGAGCTGGAACCATCCATCAGTTTGTTTGAATTAATCTCCATTTTGAATCAAAACCCTCTAAATTCTGTGACTGCAGCTTCTTCAGTGTGAATATTTTCTGGTTTCTTTCCTCTCTGACAGTAAACTGAAAATCTTTGGACTAAACCAGACATTTGAGGAAATTTTGATCCACATTTTTAACCATTTAAAGATATTTTAGAGACAAACAGCTGATAGATTCATCCAGAACATTGTCATTGTTCTACATTATACTCTGACTGGATGATCGACTCTTAACTTTTTTGTGTGTCTGTCAGAAACCAAAGATGGGTCGAGCAGTTTGGCAGTTGAGAAGACCAGAAGGTTCTACAGCTCATGTTTGGACACCAGATCTATAGAAAGTGCTGGAGAAGAACCCTTCCTGTCTCTCATCCAGAAAGTACGTTAATTATAATCGCTGATCATTTGTGTTTCCTTCTACAAACCTGGTTTAGTCTTTAGGGATCTCAGATAGAACCGCTGTGTAGTCTTAGTAAAACCTGCTCTTGTCAGATCCAGTTGAGGTGTTCCTCATAGCTCTATCCCGGATCCTCTGCTACTTTAATAAACCTGCTTCCTGTCGGTCAGATCAGCTGTTCTATTCATTCACTCAGTCTGTGGTTCTGTTCAGCTGGGCGGATGGGCAGTTTCCGGTCAGTGGAATCGGACCGACTTTAACTCCACTCTGAGCTCCATGATGAGAGACTTCGCCACTTTTCCCTTCTTCAACCTCTACGTAGGCAAAGACCCAGCTGAAGTTTCTCGCAGGTCCAGCAGAAGATACATCCAGGTGGGTTTCTGAAGGAGAGTCTGAAGTTCTGCTGCTGTAAAGTTTTCTGGTGTTTAACTCAGACATCTTCTCTGTGAACAGATCGATCAGCCAGATCTTCTCATCCCCATCAAATGGAACAGCAGGACGCAGAAGTCTGAGGCCAAGACTGAGGTAGAGGAGCAGCTGTTTACAGCAACCTGCATCAGTAGTCCTTCATCCCACTAAAACAAGCTGTTGTTTCCTTCAGACTCTACGTCCATTCTTGGTATCCTGTCAGAGATATCTCGCCCTGCTGGGGGCGCCGCCAAGCACCAGTATGATCCACGTGGGCGTCTTCATCTCGCTGTCCTCTGAGCTGGCCGTAGCAGCTTCTCCTCTGCAGCATCGGCTCCAGGAAGGACAGCTGCACCAGCGCATGACCATCAGAGAGCTGCAGGTGAATCCTGTTCTTGGTCTGAGATGTTCTTCTTCTTCTGCACAAACCACATCTACAGCAACTGATCTCCTCAATGTTCCTGTTTTAGAGGAAGTTTTAACTGATCCAAGTCCAGGACCTGAGGGTAAGATGGTAAAACCCATTGAGGAAGATTTGTGATTTGATAGAAATCACTGTAGTTTGCAACGTTTTCTCGACACAAACGCATTTCCTGGTGGTGTTGGACTCCTGATGCTGATATTTATGGATCTGTAGGTGCAGCAGGGTGAGAACAAGTTCAGGTTTGAGAACTTCAAAGTTTCTGCTGTTCTGTTAGTTTTATCAGACCTTTAGCAGCATTGAGGCAGTTGGATGAGCGTCAAGACCTTCCAGTCTGAGGTTCTCTGGTGGAAACCAGTGGATCGGTTCTTCTGGGTTTGGAGGGAGAAGATTACCAAAGCAAAGGAGTTTAAGTTTCTCTGGATTTTGTGAGATGGATGAAAGTTTGGTGCAGCATCAGCAGTAATATAGGTGCTGAATGGATCATCATGGTGAAGAAGGAGCTGAGCTGGAAGGCGAAGATCTGGATTTACCAGCTGATGGAACACTCAGCTATGATCAGAAGCTCTGGATGGAGACAAACACAACGAGATACAAGCAGATAAAATTAGTTTCATCTGTAGGACTTCCCGGCTCAGGGTGAGGATCTTGGAGATCCACAGACTTGCTGCTGCTGCTTCAAAGGATCCAGCTGTGGGGTTCAACATCTGGTTAGGAACTTCCTTTAGAGGTTCTCAGCTAGGAGGAGATCACAACTCACTGCAGAAATCATAGATCTCATCTGGGTTCAAGATCAACCAGGAGAAATGGATGGATGGATGGATGGATGGATGGATGGATGGATGAAAGAATGACGCATGATGGATGACAAATGGATGATGGATGGATGGCTGGATGGTGACTGGATGGATGGATGACCAATGGATGATGGATGTATGGATGATGACTGGATGGATGGATGATGACTGGATAGATGGAGGATGGATGGATGGATGACAAATGGATGATGGATGGATGGCTGGATGGTGACTGGATGGATGGATGACCAATGGATGATGGATGTATGGATGATGACTGGATGGATGGATGATGACTGGATAGATGGAGGATGGATGGATGGATGACAAATGGATGATGGATGGATGGATGGATGGATAGATGGATGGATATAAATCAGCATGTCTCTGTGGTTTCATAGCAAGAGGCTCCTGCCATCGATTGGCTGAGGTGTCTCCAGGCTGCCTTCCATCCTCTGAGCCTGGGAGAAGAAGACCTGGTCCTCCTCCATAACCTCCCCTACATCCTGCAGATGTCCCGCATCATTAAGAAGTGGCAGAACAAACACGAGCTGAGCGGCAGGTACAGCTACAGTCCAACACCTCACAGCTTCTCTTAGTTCTGGTCTGACCCGGTGCTGGTTCTGGTTCTGGTTCTTCTCAGTGGTCCACTCCACACCTACATGGTCCTGAACCTGCTGCACACCCTGATGCCGGCGATGGACTCCAGGTTCTCCGGGACAGCAAAGAACTTTTCTTTTGCTTTGGGCGACACTGAAGGGGTCAGTCGGTGTAATTCACTTTAACATTTATCAAATATTTAAAAACTGGATCTGCGCTCTGATTGGCTGTCTTCTTCAGGAGGTTCCTCGCTGGAGACGCTGTGTTCTGGAGACGGAGAGAGGTTTCGACTCGGTTCTGACCCACCTGCTCAGAGAGAGGACAGAACACAGACAGGTGAGGACAGAACAAACCCAGCAGAGACGGAGGTTTAAGCAGAATTACAGCTTTTAATGTGTTTCTAACAGGCCGAGGAGATGATCCAACACGTGTTCTCCTCCTTCAAGTCCAAATTAAACCAGCTGCAGTGGACGGACCAGAAGGTTCTGCAGCTCCTCATGAAAAAGGTAACCAGTGAAGACAGATGTGTTTGTTCTTTATGCGTTTCATCTGCAGTTTGATATCTTCTCCATCTTTCTCCAGGTTCGTTCTTTAACTCCCAGACTGTGGACTTCAGAGGAGTCCAGTGAAGCTGAACTCGATCTGCTGTTTTCTGAGGTATGTTCACAGAAGATCAAATCAAAGTTACTGCACCTGAACACCAGGTTATAAATGTGTGATGCATTTAATTCAGGATGATCACATTAACCCTAAAACTTGCCGATGGTTGGACAAACACAGAATCTTTTTGTCAGGAATTTATTTTTGTAAGACAAAGACTGTATTTTCGCTGTCAGTTTGTCCCACAAAATTTCCCAACACAAAATCAAAACTCAGTGAGGCTTTAAAGTCTTTCTAATGGTTTACTTGCAGCAAGGAGTACACCTGCACTGAGGCAGTCTCAGTGTCTTCATGAATACATATACACTCCTCCTTTCTCTCCTTTTGATCACTGGGGAAGCGCCATCTCGGTCATCTCCACTTTCACTCCAAGGTCCTCTTTATCTCTGGAATGCTAGCTCAGCCGGATACATCTCAAACACTTCACTCTTCAGTCAGTATAAAGGTCACAACAACAATTATCACACAGTTCAACAGATCAGGCTAAAATAAAATTTCATGTTAATAAAGCATAAATGTATTTATATATTAACATGTCTGCATATTTCCTAACATTTTTGATTTATTTCAGTGATAAATGAAGAAGCTTCTTGTTTCAGGTGACCGTCGGTTCAGACAGCTTCTTCTCCAACTACATCCAGCTGCTGTCGCTGTGGCAGAAGAGACGCAACAAGCTGCTGATGGAGAACCGAGAGGCTGCTGACATGTGAGGATCTGTAGGAATCTGTCCAATTACTCAAGTACTGTAATAAAGTACAAATATGAGGTACCTGAGTTGTTGCATGGTGTGCGAGTTGGTGGTGAAAAGGGTCTATCTCCAAGTCTGGTGATTCTGAATGAGAATTTTAGTGTTAAACTGGGCTGAGAACATCATTCTCCTTCTTTAGAGATAGAAACTACTTTTTTCTAATTCTTTTGGATGAACTGGAAAATCTCACAAAGCTGAGGACCAAACATAGTTCTTAATGGGCAGCAACACTCCAGGAAATATTTAATGTTCTTCTAGATCAGGGGTGTCAAACATACGGTCCGCGGCCCAAAACTGGTCCTCCAGAGGCTCCAATCTGGCCCGCAACGTGTAGAAATTAGAGAAGACATTAAATGCAGATTGCAAATTAGTAAAACTATAAATGTAAAATAATTTCTAGACCATGACAAGTTGTTTGGATCAGAAACTAAAATACTAGATTGTTCATTGTTCTTTTGTCATTTTGTGTCTTATTTTTCTAATATTTTGTCTTTTTTTTAGTCATTTTTTTCTCGCTTTTGTCAATTTTTGACTCATTTTTGTTGTTTGTCCATTTTTTTGCCACCTTGTTTCTTTTTTGTCAAATTTTTTGGCTCATTTTTGTTTTGTTTCATGTTGTTTGTCTCATTTTTTGTCATTTCGATTCTCGTTTTTTGCCATTTTGTGCCTCTTTTTTTGTAATATTTTGTCTTGTTCTGTTTGACTTTTGTCGTTTTAATCTTAAAGTAAAATTATATATTGTTCAGTTCCAGATGACTGAATGTTTTGTTCCTTTGTAGACACTCTGTGATCTGTAAGTTGTAATGTGGAAATGATAAACTGAGGCAAAATGTTGTTGAAATTGAATTTATTTCTCTTAAGAAATTTCAGGTTCATGATGTTTTGTAAAAAGATAATTCCTTAAATGTGAACTTTTTTGCACTAAAACAATCAATGGAAACATTAGGAGTTGTGGTTATTTATAGGTTATTGTGCTGTGATTTTACTGGTCTGGTCCACCGGAGATCAAATTGGGCTGAATGTGGAACCTGATTTTGACATTCCTGGTCTAGAATATGAAACTTTGTTGTAGACTAAACTCCCCAACTGTATGTAAAGTAGTTAAATGAGCTAAAACATGTGAAAATCCACAACAGAAAAATGCAGCAGGTATAGAATCTATAAACATCATTATATACTAATAAATAATAATAATTTAAATATAATATGTATATATAAATCCAAAAACATCATATATAGTATAGTATAGTAACACACTGACAGAGGACATCAACCAGTACTTTTATATTTACATTACAGTTGATATTTGAAGGTTTTAATGCAGGACTTGAACTTGCAGTAATTTATTTATCTGATGTTTTCTTGTTTCTTCAGTCTGTCCGTCACTCCGTCCCTCCTTGGAGATGAGCTCCTGTTTCCATTGGGAATGTTCGTCCCTCCTCTGTTCCACCACACCTATCCCAGGTCAGCTCATTCACACAGAACACTTCTCATTATCCAAGTCATTAAACATACTGTAAACTTTTTTTGTTATTAACAGAGCCATGAATTACGGTGCGACAGGTTTCCTTATCGCCAAAGATATCCTGCATCTGCTTCTGCCCGACAGTAAGAGAACTTCACTTTAACATCATGTTTATGAAACAAACACAAACGGTGATAAATTAGTGTAAAATGAAGCCAAATCCAAAGGCAGTTTATGAGTTTTACAAAACACAGATAAAAACTGTAAAAGCTGAGATTTTTTGGAGCCAAAAACAAGAATGACTGTTAATAGAAGACTACTTTGAAGACTGGCACACAAAAAATCTGACATAAAATGACAAAAATTAGGCACAAAACAACACAAATGAGAATCAAGACGGGGAAAACAGAAAACACAAATACAAACAAGACACAAAATGACATCAACAAGACACAAAACAATACAACTGAGACCCAAAATGATGAAAACGAGCCACAAAAAACACACAAAATGGCATTATGAAACAAAAAACAACACAAGGCGATACAAATGAGACACAAAACAAAAACATGAGGACTGAAATCAGTTAGTTAACTGTTTAATAACTTAACACTTAAATATCTGGATGGATGGATGGATGATGGATGGATGATGATTGGATGATGGATGATAATAGATGGCTGGATGATGATTGGATGATGGATGGATGGATGGATGGATGGATGGATGATGATTGGATGATGGATGATAATAGATGGATGGATGGATGGATGATGATTGGATGATGGATGGATGGATGGATGGATGGAACGTGGATGATGGATGATGATGGATGGATGGATGATGAATGGATGATGGATGGATGGATGGATGGATGGATGATGATTGGATGATGGATGGATGGATGGAACATGGATGATGGATGATGAATGGATGATGGATGGATGGATGGATGGATGGATGGATGGATAGATGGATGGCTGGCTGATGGATGTTCTTAAGACTGCTATATAAATTAAGTATTATTACTATTATTATTATTATTATTATTTACTGTATGTTTTCTGTGAACCCCTCCTGTGTCCAGTTTCCTCCCACAGTGGGTCGGTGAATGCTGCAGCAGACTGTCTGTGGAATCTTTACCTGAGTGCGACTGAAGCAGCCGGCAGACGAGCTTCCCTGTCGGCGGCGCAGCAGCAGGAGCTGTGGCTGCAGTACTCTGCTCTCCAGGTGTCTCTACAGGTGAGCAGCCGCCTCCAGCCTCCAGGTAAACCCACAGCATGCAGCTCTGACACGTTCCTCTTCATCCTCAGGCCTACCAGCAGAGTCTGCAGCAGCGTCCAGGTGACTCCTCGCTGTCAGGACGAGCTCACACTCACCTGTTCCTCACCGCCTTCTCTCAGGTGATGCACCTTCACCTCCGTTAGCCAGTCTTCCTCTCCAGCATCAACTGTGATTAACCCTGTAGAGCCCAGCCCAACTTTTGAGCGGTAGCATAGAGCAACTTTAACTAATATAGAGCAACTTTAACTAATATAGAGCAACTTTAACTAATTTTTGAGCAATTTTAAGTAATATAGAGCAGCTTTAATATAGATCAACTTTAGCTAATGTGGAGCAACTTTAACTCCTTTAGAGCAACTTTGACTCAGTTTTGAGCAACTTTAATTAATATAGAGCAATTTTAATTCATTTAGAGCAACTTTAAATAATATATAGCAACTTTAACTCATGTACACTACTGTTCACAAGTTTGGGGTCACTTAGAAATCTCCTTATTTTTGAATTTGTCTGAGTGACCCCAAACTTTTGAACAATAGTGTAAGTCAATACAGCTTATTAAAACTTGGGATATAAAGTTTATATTGATGTAAAGCAAATAAAAACACTCCTCATGTCTTGGCGGACTTGGTCTGGGTCTTAAAGGGTTAACGTTGTGTTCTGCAGGTAAACTGTGATGTGGATCCGTACCGTGAGTTCATGCCTCTGGGACCGTCCTTCTTCATCACAGTCATCTGCTCCAGAACCAACCAGTGTCCTTCAACACCCCGGTGTTCCATCAAACCTCAGCAGAACCCCCCACACACCTGCTGAAACATGACTTCCTCAACACATATATTCCCTCTGAATGTCCACGTGAAGCTGTAGAACGTAGCTGGAGACGCTGATAAACTCTGGTTATGGAGACGTTTTTGTAACAGCTGCAGAATGTATGACCCAAAATTCATTTTTATATTAACCTTAGTTGTTGTCAGGATGTTTCTGAATGTTGCATCAGTTGCACAAATATTCATTGAAATAAAATAAGTAACTTTTGAAGAAATATTTTTGTGTCTCACTTTCAGCAGAGGAAGAAAAACTTTTTTAAAAAAAGCAAGCTGTTCTGCAGGAAAATGTCACACAACTGATTTATTATTGAATATGAGCAGATTCTGCAACATGTGAACAAATCTGACGATTAACTGATGAAAAAAACACATTTCTCGGGAAATTTATTCTCTCATCTTTCATTTATTGTTAAATACATACAATTTTACTTCTTCAGGCTATAAGCTTTAATTTAGATGAGACAAAACTGGAGGAAAACGCTGGTTTCATAGTTAAAGTGTTGTAATCTTTAACTTTATCATATTTTACATCTGTAAAGTTATATCTGTTAAATCTGGAGTTTAAACTGTATTTTTTCACATTGAAAATGTCTAATCAAGTAAAGTACTGGAATCACATATTTATAGTGAAAAACAGTTCCAAATGGTTTAAAAGAGTTCTCTCTCCTCAAGTTCTTTTAAACAGAAACTACAGACAGTTATTGTTCAAAATGTCACTAAACTAATGTAAAACTCAGTTTTTCTGTGTGTGGGACACCAGCTTCCAGGTTTCAGATTTCTTCTTGAATTATGAAACATTAGCAGAGATGCGGAGGAAAGCTAGAAGAGTCCCACAGAGGAGATCAGCTCCGGCTAGCATCCCAACCACAGAAAACTCAACCCAGCGGCTGATAGAACCCCCAGAAACACCTGTCAGGCCTCCGGCAGGTAGAGGCCTGGGGAAGGCCGGAGCCAAGCGTATGGGCCGGCTGTTCAAACGGGCCATCGAGGGTCCGGAGGAGGCGAGCGGGAAGGAGAGAGCCTGCCCGGTGAGTCACAGACAGCTGGAGTCACAGCTAAAGCTAAAGCCAAAGTACAGCTAAAACTAAGCTATAGTCACAGCTAAAGCTAAGATATAGCAACAGCTAAAGCTAAAGTACAACTAAAGTCACAGCTAAAACTTAAGCTAAGGTACAGCCAGAGCTAAAGCCAAGATACGGTCATAGCTAAAGTTAAGCTACAGTTAAGGCTAAAGCTAAAGTAACGCTAAAGCTAAGTTACAGCAACGGTCGCAGCTTAAGCTAAGTTATAATCATAGCTAAAACTAATTTTCAGTTACAGCTAAATGTAAAGTTAAGTTGTCCTCGTAGCAAAAGCTAAATTATAGTCATTGCTAAAGCTAAAGTTGAGTTATAATCGTAGCTAAAGTTAATTTACAGTCAAAGTTAACATAGTTACTGCTAAAGCAAAGGCTAATTCTAAGTTACAGTCACAGCTAACGATAAAATTACAGTTAAAGCTAAGTTACATGCATAGCTAATGCAATGTTCGTCACAGCTAAAGCTAAGTTACAGCTAAGACTAAATCTAAAGTAAGGCTAAAGCTAAATTGCAGCAACAGTCACAGCTAAAGCTAAGTTCTAATCATAGCTAAAGCTAATTTACAGTCAAAACTAAAGCTCAAGTTAGGCTGTCATCATAGCAAAAGCTAAGTTATAGTCACAGCTAAAGCTAATTTACTGTTACAGTTATGATAGAGGTACAGCTAAAGTAAAAGTTAATGCTCAGTTACAGTCACAGCTAAAGATAAAATTACAGTTAAAGCTAAATTACATGCATAGCTAATGCTAAATTACAGTCACAGCTAAAGCTAAAGTTAAGCTGTCCTTATAGCAAAAGCTAAGTTATAGTCACAGCTAAAGATAAAGCTGAGTTGTAATCAAAGCTAAAGCTAATTCACAGTAAAAATTAGGATGAAGTTACAGCTAAAGCTAATTTACACTCACCTAATGCTAAGGTACAGTCACCTCTAAAGATAAAGCTAAAAACACAGCTAAAGATAAAATCACGGCCATAATTAAAGCTCCAAATAAATATAATTCTACAGCTAAAAATAAGTAAAAGAAGGAACCTCCAATCTGCTGCTTACTTTGCATTTACTGGGTTTAACAAACATAGTTTTTCAGGGTTTATTAACTTAAATATTAAAGACATTAAAGAGTATACGGGGTTGTAGGTTCCTTACCTTAACATTTAAGTTGGTCAGGTTGATTTATATTATGTATAAAACTGAATGGTCTAACCTTTAATTAGTCGGATAAATGTACATAATAAATAACACTGTAAGGTTAAAACTGTAAAATTTAAACTAGCAGGTTAATTTATAATCTTTTTACTCTTCTGGAAAGTACTTCGGCTCAACAGCTGCTGCTTTAAACCTGACTATTATTAACATATTACATTTGATTATCTTGCTTTTGCTTTCGTAGTGTGATATACTTTATATAACGGTATTATTATTATAAATATCCATGTTATGTTGTTTTATTAACAGCTGAATTTAAACTCACCAATGTTGTATGACAATACTGAACCTGAAAATTCACCACAAAGTCAATAAATAAACTTCTAAAAGTAAAATCTCAGCCTCCTCAATGACAGATATTATCTTGTTTCTGAATTTATTATTTGATGTACATCCCCAGAACAACATACAAATTCAGTATCTTTATTTTTTCCACATCTTTCAGAGACTCTGGTTTGTCTCCTGAAGCATCAGATCCAGTTGGAGGTTGAGGATGTGGCTCAGACGTCCTCGGCGTCTCTTCACGTCTCCCAGCTGATCCTCAGCGTGGTGTCTCAGTGCAAACACTGCGGGGGCATCTCCATGGCCGAGCTGAAGCAGACGCTGGCCGGCGGCGGCTACGATGTCTCCAAGAACGGCAGGAGGGTGACTGTGGAGACCAAGAGGCTGGTGAACAACGTGACGCTCGTAAGAACGATGAGAAACACGACGTTCAGGCTGAACAACAAGGTGAAGCAAAGCAGCAGTGTGACTTTAACTGTGGTGAAAGATAAACACAACACTGCTGCTGCATGGCTGGGTACAGGTCAGAGTTTACTGGATGTGACTGCATGAGAACTTGCAGTTTTCCTTCATATGTGTTGACTAGAACTGAACAATTTATCAATTTCAAATGCTCAATTGAAATTTTTCTAACAGATTTTGAGGTTTAGGACTCACTTTAGTTGAATTTTTATTGTGTAATGGAGCAATGAGACACAAGCATTCATTGTTTATTAATCTGTTGATGAATCAATCAGCTGTTTGGCTCTAAAATGTCAGAAAATGTTAAAAATGTGGATCAGAGTTTCCTCAAATGTCTGGTTTAGTCCAAAGATGTTCAGTTTACTGTCAGAGAGGAAAGAAACCAGAAAATATTCACATTTAAGAAGCTGAAATCACAGAATTTAGACTGTTTTTATTAGAAAATTACTCAGACTGATTCATCGGTGATCAACATAGATTATTTTTCTAATTAATCGTTGCAGCTCCAGATGAGAAGATCTAAACTGGCTCCAAAATGTATTTATCGGGAGGCAGAACAATGTCAGAAAACTGAGTTCAGTTTAAAAAGTAATAAAAGTAAAAAATAAAACACCTCCAGTATAAACATAGGAGCTTTTAGACGGTGAAACAGGTCAGTTATTAAGGCAGTATGGCACATTATCAGCTGAAAAATGGAATATTTACAAAACTCTGGGTCAAAGGCTCGGCATAATGAATATCCTTAATTGTAGTCTGATGATTTTAAATTGGGATTTTGAATATTAATTTTAGTGGTTTTATAACTTCCTGCTTGTGTGATGATCAGAATTTAGATTTTCTCTCATGTGGTGCTGCTACATCATGTTGGATATTGAACTGGAACTGACTTGGACTTGTTAACAATAATCCAACATTCCAGTAATTTTCAACCTTTTTAGGTCAGGGGTGTCCAACATGCGGCCCGTGGGCCAACAGCAGTCCTCCAGAGGGTCCAATCCGGCCCTCAAAGTGTAAAAATTCCAGAGAAGACATTAACTGCAGATTGTAAATTAGTAAAACTATAAATTTAAAATCATTTCTAGACCAAGACAAGTTGTTTAGATCATAAAGTAAAATACTAGATTGTTCATTGTTCTTTTGTCATTTAGTGTCTCAGTTCAGTTTGGTAAAAGGTTGAGTCAGAGTGTAGCGCCTAGCTTAGCATAAGGCAGATTCTCACACAAATCTTCGTTTAATGGCCACCAAACTGACAAATGACTGATTTTAACACTTCAGATAGATCTAAGCTCACCAGACACCAATGTTGACTTCTTCCAAAAAGTTTGAACCATTTTAACTTTAATGATCACTGCAAGAACCAGGAAGCATCTGCTGCATTGTTTTTCCAGTAAAAATAGCTAAAAATGCTCAGTTTGTGTCAAGTCAGAGAGAATTTTAAGATATATGTCGCAACACCAGCTCAGATTTTGTTCAGAGTTTACTTATTTGTTGTTTAGGACCCAAAACTAAGTGATGTAAGTTATTTTTGCAGAATTTCATGTTTTCAGACCTGTGAATCTTATCTGGAAAGCCATTTTAAGGGTTTTAAGGGACATGAAATGTTGTGACAACACAGAAAAAGTAGATTCCAATTCAGTTAAAGTGTTTAAAAAGGCTCCAGCAGGTGTTAAAATTTAAAATATTGCGGGAAAATGTGCAGCTTGAAATGAGAATGGTTTTAAGGCCCCTAAAACTTCCTGTAAGCATCTATATGTGGATGGATCCATATTTCCTACCAAAAATACAGTCTTTGGTCAATATTTCACCAACTCTTTAGGGCCTCTAACATCAGTAGACTTTGTCACATGACTACTATGACAAGCCAAAGGTCCAATATTTTGAAACAGAGATGTGGACTAACTCGTAGGACAATAAAACTGGTGATCAGAGGTCTCTATATATTGTCACTGTATGTGCCAAGTTGCTTCCATGTTTCTTTCCAAGCTCCAACCAAAATCCAGTGAATTTCACTGGATTTTGGTTGATTTTTTTGTGAATTTTCTTAAACATTTTTATCATTTCTTTTTTCCACCAAAAAATGTTCAGAACTTTCCCAAAAATGTTGAAAATGTGGACATCAGAAGTTTCACTGGGAAATTTTTTTTCTCCACATTTTCAAACTTTAAAACGAGTTTCGACCTGCAGGACGACACCAGGGTTAATACAGAAATAAAACCCAATGCGCTGATCTCCTGCTCCAAAAACAGAATGTAGAAATGTAAGGAAATGACAGCGTAGGGCCTGTGCTAATATCGATTAACAGCTCTGTAAAAAGAATCCAGCAGGCAGCCCAACCATTCCTCAATCTTCAGAAAATAAACAGCAGGGACTTCTAGTGAAAGTTGGAATCCAAGCAGCCAGATATTCTCCACACTCCCTGTCAGAGGAGAAGAGCTACCTCAGTCCAGCTGTGTGTGTTTCAGGTGAGCATTCCAGATGTTTTTAGTCGGTGGGTGGAGCACAGACTGACTGTAGACGCCACACACTCTCCTGTAAACGTGGAGGGCAACGTGGAAAAGAAAAAAAACTTGTGATTGTGCTTTCCTTCTGGTCGGCGCGTCCAACCTGAGTACTGCTCTGTGTTCGCTTTATTTCCTCTGTTTCGTGGTGATTGATGAGTCACAGCTGGTTAACAGATGCAGATGTGATTGCTTTACCTGGTTGTCATGGGAACAGATGAAACACTGTTTGGAAGAGCAGCGCCTGTAGCTTTCTGTTGTTGTTTTTTTGTTCTATATTTTGCATAGAAATGCTTCAGAAAATGGAGGCAGCAGCCTGAAGGGCTCATGGATGGAAAATGTCAGTACTGCAGTAGAGTGTGTATTTGTACGTGTATGTTTGTGAGGATCGGTCTGAGGTTTGTTGGGTCCTTAGGGGTTCAGGATGCATTTAAAGGGGCTCACAATGAACATCCTCACAAATATAGCCATACAAGTGTGTGTTCTGTTGTGCGTTTCACCATGTTTGTCTGTTGGTAGCAGCAGTGCTCAGCCGATCAGCAGGACCGAGCTGACAGATGGACATTATTCTGATGATTCTGTTGTTATCATTATTATTATTGATATTGAGGTGTGGGGTGACTGTAGGAGGGGCGTCGCCCTCTGATGTTCAATATATAGACACATTTGGAATAAAAAAAATTAAAAAAAACAGTCAATGGACCAAAAAATCTCTGCTGGTGGTGACATTTCATTTGTCATTTCTAAAATAACCCTTGGAGTGTTCTGGATGCAGGTGTGAAAACAAAGAGATGGAGGAGAATTAAAGTCAGATAAGATCAACTTTATTGATCAGCAGCAGGGAGGTTCACTGATACAGCAGCTCCTAAGGAGACAGTATAAAGCAGTACAAGCATAAATAAGAAAAAACACAGTGCAAAATTGCGGAGAAGATTATTTTTTGAAGAAGACTACATACAAGAGGATGAGGAACCAGTTATTGCACATAAGTAGGTTTAATGTAAGGAGAAAAAGTGCAGGAGTAAACAGGTAGGCCAGTGAAGCTCATAATGCAGCGTTGGAAAGTCTGACAGATGTTTATCAGCGATCTGTTGAAGGTTTTCAAGACAGAATTGGAAATTATAGACATTCATTAGTTGTTTTAGTCACAGCTTCATCTAATGATCATTTTTAGATTAAACTGATTATTTTCTGGATTGAATCGATATAAAATGTCTGAAAAATGTTGATCAGTGTTTCCCAAAAAACTAAAGAAATTCAGTTTACTGTCACTGGAGGAAACCTAACAAAAGAAATTCCCATTTAGGAAACTCACTCAGAATTTAGACCTTTTCTTCCCCAAAAATAAAAATCTAAATAGTTGGCGTTTAATGTTGATTAACGGTAGCTTTAGTTACATTTTCATATTTTATTATAACTTGGAAATCTTTCCCCCCCTTCTAGTTTAGTTTACTTTTATTAACTGATTTTTTAGGTTTGATTTTTTTATTTTCAGCGTGTTGTTGACTTTGTGTTGCTTCAAGTTTTTATAGTTTTCTCCTTTTAGTCACTTTAATTGGCTCTTTAATGTAGTTTTTAAAAAGTAGTAGTTGTTAATATTCATTTTTTGTTGTAGCTTTTTATTGTCTTTGACTAATTCATCTAAAAAAAAAAAAAAAAAAAAACTACTCCTCCTCGTCGTCACTTCCGGTTATACCCCGGAGTTGGGACATTCCCTTTCCGGTTACTTTCGGATTTGTAAAAGTGTTTTCGGATTTGTAAAAGTGTTTTTGGAAATGTAAAATTGTTTTGTCGCTTGTAAATTTGTCTCGGAGTTTGTAAAAGTGTTTTGCATTATGTAAATTTGGTTTGCACCTCTCGGCCACCGTATCAACAGGTATAAAGTGGAACCGAACTTAAGCCTTTTATGGAAGCAATTTTTAACTGATAAACATAAATAACAGCAGTAAAACTGTGAGACCCACTGAAGATCCATGAGCTCCATGGATCAGAGACACAGGAGAATCTTTAATGTTGTCCTCATTTACAGCCACCAAAAAATATTGTTTCCTTGTCTGAAAATTTTTTTTTAGAAATTCACCCAAAAAATTCCCCAAATTTCTGAAAATTTGCAAAACCTTAAGGAAGAAAACGCCAATAATTCCTTCAAAGTTTTCCTTAAGTTTTATTTAAAAAAAACAAACAAACCAAAAAAAATTTGGCAAGAAAATTTTCGTCCATATTTTCAAAAAATGAGTAAAAATCTTCCAAAAAAATGCTAAAAATATCTAAAGTGATTCCATATATATCAGTAAAACTTCTAATATTTTCTTGAAGAACATTCACATAAAAATCAACCAAAATCCAGCGAATTTCACTGGATTTTGGTAGATTTTTTGTGAATGATCTTAAACATTTTTAACATTTCTTTTTTTCGACCAAAAAATGTTCAAAGATTTCCCAAAAATGTTGAAAATATGGACATCAGAAGTTTGACTGTGAAAATGTATTTTTTTTCCCCACATTTTCAAACTTTAAACCGTGTCAATTTGATCTGCAGGACGACATGAGGGTTAAAACGGCGAGTATCTGAGTCTCCATCACTGAATCAGAGTGAATCTGTAAATAAACCCCACATTAAAGACTAGAACACGTCATTATTGAGTTCTTAAAATCCCCATCAGCAACTTCACCAAATCTAACATACAAGAAATTCAATTTTAGTCAAACTGCCTGAATAGTAATAGTTTGTTCACATCATACTGACTATGGGCTGAGGGTTGCTGTAGTTTCAGTGTTCAGACAGCAGAGGGCGCTGCAGACCAGGAAGAGAAGCGCAACATCCCATCCATCCATCCATCCATTATCTATACACCGCTTAATCCTCACTAGGGTCCGGGGGGGTGGAGCCTATCCCAGCTGACTCAGGTGAAGGCAGGGGACACCCGAGACAGGTCGCCAGTCTGTCGCAGGGCTACATAGAAAGACACACAATCACTCTCACATTCACACCTACGGGCAATTTAGAATAATCAATTAACCTTAGCATGTTTTTGGACTGTGGGAGGAAGCCGGAGTACCCAGAGCCATCCAAACCATTAGAATTCAATTTTCAATCCAATTCAATTCAATTTTATTTATATAGCGCCAACTACAAGTCAAATTGTCTGGAGATGCTTTCCAGAACCCTTATGCCTGAACCCCAGAGCAGCCCTAAGGAGACACTGGCAGGAAAACACCCTTTTAACAGGGAAAATAAGAACAGAATAAAAAACTACAGCAGGTTGATTCTTTTTTCTGTAATATCTGAATCAATAGAAGCTTTATTGTGCAGCAACATTCAACACTAAGAACCAACTTTTATCCGTTTTCTGTAACAGATTTTATACAAATAGAATAAAAATGGCAGCTGTCTGTTCAGTAGAATCGTTACCAAACGCAAAGTACTTTTATTAGAATTTTTAATTGTTAATAATTTTGATGTGTTTCTCTTGTTTGACTTTTTAGTCCTACATTGAACTTTTTAAACTTAAAATTTTGAATTTTATGCCAAATATATTTCACTTTAAACTAGTGGTGGGACGCAATTAAAAAATGTAATCTAATTACAGGCATTGTAATTAATTAATCGCAATTAATTGCAGTTTTGTAAATAGCAATATTTGACACAATAAGTGAAGTTTTTCAATTCAAATAAAATTGTGGTTGACAGTTGAATCAATGAATAGATATACATATACGTGTTTATAATTTAAAATTTATTTTAAAAAAGGGAAATGGGACAGATAGAAAAAAGTGATTTTGATGACTTAAAGCCTGAATTTATTAGTTTTTTCCACTGTATGGCACATAAAATCAGCATAAGTAGTTCAAGGAGCTTCAGAAAGTTGAAAATCCACAGATTCATTCTGTTTTCATCTTTTCTGGGTCTGATAAATGGTGGAATTTTGATGGTTCTTTTTATAGGAATATCAATTTTTATTTATGTAATTTTTTTTATAAACAAAAAGTTTATAATTAAGTTGAGGCAGAGCCTCAATGGAGTAAAAGTGTAAAAATTCCAGAGAAGACGTTAACTGCAGATTGTAAATCAGTAAAACTATAAATTTAAAATCATTTCTAGACCATGACAAGTTGTTTGGATCAGAAAGTAAAATACTAGATTGTTCATTGTTCTGTTGTCGTTTTGTGTCTCATTTTTGTAGTATTTTGTCTCGTTTTTGTCTTTTTTTGTCTGACTTTTGTCATTTGTCTCATGTTTTTTGTCGTTTTGTTTCTCATTTTTTGTTGTTTTGCGTTTCCTTTAAGTCTCGCTTGTGTTTTTTGTCTCATTTCTCTCATTTTATGTTTTGCTTTATTCGCTGTTTTGTGTGTTGTTTGGTGGTTTTTCTTGTCACAGCCCCTCAGGTCTCTTTGAGGATTTTGGATGGAAGACACTGTTTAAGCAACATTTTAGGTGCATGTCCAAGAATTTTTGGTGGAATGTTCCTCGGACATATGGAATGCTGATTATGTCTTTATTTTTATTGTCTGGTTTTTGTGTATGTTTTGTTTTTGTTTGTTTTAGTTTTTTCTCTTTGTTTTTGGCTTGTTGTTTTCCTTTGTTTATGGTCCATATGGGATGTTGGTAGTGTGTGAGTGAGTTCTGAAGTGTTTTTCCTCCTCCTGTCTGTCTTTATCGTCAGTTATGATGCTGGTCCGTTCTAATGGTGTTCTAACTGGTAGTTTGTGTTCTGTGGGTGTTCTGATGTCCAGAGGAGGTTCTGGTCCGTTCTAATGGTGTTCTAACTGGTAGTTTGTGTTCTGTAAGTGTTCTGATGTCCAGAGGAGGTTCTGGTCCGTGTGTGTGGGTTTCCTGTAAACTGTTATTCTGATGCTGCTGTCTTCTCTGTGGTGAATGTTCATGTCCAGGAATGAAATGGTCCGGTTTATTTCCTCTTCCTGTGTGGATTGTATGTTTCCCGTGTCGTCCATGTTGTTCAGATGATCAGTGAGTTCTTGTCTGTGTCCAGATTTTATTATTTCCAGGATGTCGTGGACGTATCTTCTCCAGAGTGTGGGTCTGCAGAGCGGGGATGGCTTTGGTTTCCAGGTCCTCCATGAAGAAGTTGCTCATTATGGCTGGAAGTGGGTCTTTTTTTAAACTTTATTTTACCAGGTAAGATCAGATGAGAACAGTTTCTCCTTTACAATGATGACCTGGCCAGATGTGTCATTGCTAAACCTGGTTTCTGACTGTAGATTATTCCTTTCAACTGAAAATAGGTGGATTTGGCAATAAACCGGAGTAATGTGATGATGTCGTCTACTGGGAGGTTTGTGTGTTTTTTCAGTGTCCTGTCCTTCATGAGTCGTTCCTGTACGATGTGTAATGTGACGTCTACGGGGTTTTAGTGATGAATGAAACTATGTCATGTGATAAGAATATCTCCTCTTTTTCTACTGTGATATGGTTTAGTTCTTGTCCAGTTTGGAGTTCTTGCAGTGATGTTGTGATGTACCAAGGAGGGGTTTGATGATTTCTACCAGAGCTTTATCAAGGTTGTAGGTGACTGATCTGATGCTGTCCACTATGGGGTGCAGTGGAGTGTCTTTTTGTGTATTTTGGGTGTTCCATATATCTGGGGGGTAACGTTGGCTGTGGGTCTCAGATGGTTTTATGCTTCCTGTGGTATCTGTTTGGTTTCTAGTAGGGGTTTTAACACAGTTTTTAGGGTCCTTTTCTTTTGTTCTGTGGATCTTTTTTTCCAGTATTTCATTAAATTATCTGCTGCAGAGAGAAAAGGAATAAAAGGAG
>CM049573.1:183164-188164 GCA_027123335.1 Amphiprion clarkii
GGTGGGGTGGGGGTTTGTGGGGGGGGTTTGGGGGTGTGTGGGTTTTGTGTGGGGTGGGGGGTGTGTGGGTTGGGGGGTGTGGGTGGGTGTTTGGTTTGGTTGTGGGGTTGTTTTTGGGGTGTGTTGGGTTGGGTGGTTTTGGGGGGGTGGGGGTGTGGTGTGTTGGGTGGGGTGGGGTGGGGGGTGTGTGGGTTGTGGGTGTGGTTTGGGTTTTGTGGTGGTGGTGGGGTGGTGTGTTTGTGGGGGGGTTTGGGGGGGTTGGGGGGTTGGGGGGGGTGGGGGGGGTGTTGGGGTGGTGGGGTGTGGGGTGGTTTTTTTTGTTTTGTGGTTTTTGTGTTGGGTGGGGGGTTGGGGGGGGGGTTGTGGGTGGGGTTGGGGTGTGGGGGGTTTTGGGGTGGTGGTTTGGGGTTGGTGGGGGGGTTTGGGGTTTGGGGGTGTTGGGGGGGGTGTGGGTTTGTTGGGGGGTGGTGGGGGTGGGGGGGGGGGTGGGGGGGGGGGGGGGGTTTGGGGGGGGTTGGGGGTGGGGTTGTGTGGTGGGGGGTTTGGGGGTGGGGGTGTGGGGGGGTGGTTGGGTTGGGGGGGGTTTTTTTGGGTTTGTGGGGTGGGTGTGGGGGGGGGGGGGTTGGTGGGGGGGTGGGGGGGTGTGGTTGTGGGTGGGGGTGGGTGGGGGGGGTTTTGTGGTGGTTGTGTGGGGGTGGGTGTGGTGGGGGGTGGGGTGTGGTTGTGGGTTGGGGTGGTGGTGGGGGGTGGTGGTGGGGTGTTGGGTGGTGTTGGGTTTGGTTTGGTGTTGGGGTGGTTGTTGGGGTTTTTGGTTGTTGTTTGTGGTGGGTGGGGTGGGTGGTTGTGTTGTGGGGGGGTGGTTGTGGGGTGTGTGGTGGGGTGGGTGGGTGGGGGGTGGTGGGGTGGTTGGGTGTGTGTTTTGGTTGGTGGGTTTTTGGGTTTGTGTGTTGTTGTGGGGTTGGTGGGTGTGTGTTTGGGGGGGGTTGTGGGGTGGTTGTGTGGTTGTGGTGTTGGGGTGGGGGGGGTGGTTTTGGTGTGGGGGGGGGTGTGGTGTGGGTTGGTTGTTGGGGTGGGGGGGTGGGTTTGGTTTGTTTGGGGTGGGGGGGTGGGGGGTTGGTGGTTTTGTTGTTGGTGGGGTGTGGGGGTGGGTGGTGTTGTGGTGGTTGGGGTGTGGGGGGGGGGGGGGGTGGTGTGGTGGGGGGGTTTGGTGTGGGGGGGTGGGGGGGGGTGGGGGGTGGGGGGTGGGGGGGGGGGGGTGGGTGGTGGGGTGTGGGGGGGGGGTGGGGGTGGGGGTGTGGGGGGTGGGGGTGGGGGTGGGGGGTGTGGGGTGGGGTGGTGGGGGGTGGGGGGGGGGGGGGGGGGTGGGTGTGGGGGTGGTGGGGGGGGTGGGGGGGGTGGGGGGTGGGGGGGGGGGGTGGGGGGTGGGGGTGGGGGGGTGTGGGGGGGGTGGGGGTGGGGGGGTGGTGGGGGGGGGGTGGGGGGGTGGGGGGGGGTGGGGGTGGGTGGGGGGTGGGGGGGGGGGGTGGGGGTGGGGTTGGGGGTGGGGGGGGGGTGGGGGGGGGGGGGGGTGTGGGGGGTGGTGGGGGTGGGTGGGTGGGGGGGGGGTGGGGGGGGGGTGGGGGGGTGGGGGGGGGGGGGGTGGTGGGGGGGGTGTGGGGGGTGGGGGTGGGGTGGGGGGGGTGGTGGGGTGGGGGGTGTGTGGGGGGGGGTGGGGTGGGGGTGTGGGGGGGTGGGTGGGGGGGTGGGGGTGGGGTGGGGGTGGGTGGGGGGGGGGGGTGGGGGGGTGGTGGGTGGGGGGTGGGGGGGGGTGGGTGGGGGGGGGGGGTGGGGGGGGGGGGGGGTGGGGGGGTGGGTGGGGTGGGGGGGGGGGTGGGGGTGGGGGGTGGGGGGGGGTGGGTGGGGGGGGTGGTGGGGGGGGTGGGGGGGGGGGTGTGGTGGGGGGGGGGGTGGGGGGTGGGGGGGGGTGGTGGGGGGGGGGGGGTGGGGGGGTGGGGGGGGGTGGTGGGGTGGGGGGGTGGTGGGGGGGGTGGTGGGGGGGGGGGTGTGGGGGGGGTGGGGGTGTGGGGTGGGGGGGGTGTGTGGGGGGGGTGGGGTGGTGTGGGGGGGGGGGGTGTGGGTGGGGTGGGGGGGGGGTGGGGGGTGGGGGGTGGGGGGGTGTGGGTGGGGGTGGGGTTGGTGGTGGGTGGGGGGGTGTGGGGGGGGTGGTGTGGTTGGGGTGGGGGGTGGGGGTGGGGGGGTGGGTGGGGGTGGGGTGTGGGGGTGGGGGGGTGGGGGGTGTGGTGGGGGTGGGGGTTGGTGGGGGGTGTGGGGTGGTGGGGGGGGGTGGGGGTGGGTGGGGTGGGGGGTGTGGGTGGGTGGGGGGGGGTGGGGTGGGGGGGTTGGTGGGGTGGTGGGGGTGGGGGTGGGGGGGGTGGGGGTGGTGGTGGGGGGGTTGGGGTGGGTGGGTGGGGTGGGGGGTGGGTGTGGGGGTGGGGGGTGGGGTGGGGGGTGGGTGGTGGGTGGGGTGGTGTTGGGGGGGGGGGGTGTGGGGGGGGTGTGGTGGGGTGGGGGGTGGGGGGGGGTGTGGTGGTTGGGGGGGTGGGGGTGGGGTGGTGGGGGGGTGGGGGTGGGTGGGGGGGTGGGTGGTGGGGGGGGTGGGGGGGTGTGGGGGGTGGGGGGGTGGGGTGGGGGGGGGTGGTGTTGGGGGGTGGGGGTGTGGGGGTGGGGGTGGTGGTGGGGGGGGTGGGTGGTGGGGTGGGGGGTGGGTGGGGGGTGTGGGTGGGGGTGGGGGGGTGGGGGGGGGGTGGGTGGGGGTGGTGGGTGGGGGGGGTGGGTGGGTGGGGGGGTGGGGGGGGTGGGGTGGGGTGGTGGGGGTGGGTGGGGTTGGTGGGGGTGGGGGGGTGGGGTGGGGTGGGTGGGGGGGGTGGTGGGGTGGGTGTGGGGTGGGGGGGGGTGGGGTGGGTTGGGGGGGGTGGTGGGTGGGGGGGGGGTGGGGGGTGTGGGTGGGGGGGGGTGGGGTGTGGGGGGTGGGTGGGGGGGGTGGTGGGGGGGGGTGGGTGGTGGGGGGTGTGGGGGGGTGGTGGGGGGGTGGGTGGGGGGTGGGGGGGGGGTGTGGGGGGGTGGGGTGGGGGTGGGGGGGGTGGGGGGTGGGGGGTGGGGGTGGGTGGGGGGGGGTGGGTGGGGGGTGGGGTGGGGGGGGGGGGGTGGGGGGTGGGGGGTGGGGGGGTGGTGTGGGGGTGTGGGGGGGGGGGTGGGGGGGGTGGGGTGGGTGGTGGGGGGGGGGGGGTGGGGGGGGGTGGGGGGGGGGGGTGGGGTGGTGGGGGGGGGGGGTGGTGGGTGGGGGGTGTGGGGGTGGTGGGGGGTGGTGGGGGGGGGGGTGGTGGGGTGGGGGTGGGGGTGGGGGGGGTGTGGGGGGTGGGGTGGTGGGGGTGGGGGGTGGGGTGGGGGGGTTGGGGGGGGGGGGTGGTGGGGGTGGGGGGTGGGGTGGGGGGGTGGGGGTGGGGGGGGGGGGGTGGTGGGGGGGGTGGGGGTGGGGTGGGGGTGGGGGGGGGGGTGGGGGGGTGGGGGTGGGGGGTGGGGTGGGGTGGGGGGGGTGGGTTGGGGTGGGGGTGGGTGGGGTGGGGGGTGGGGGGGGGGGGGTGGTGGGGGTGGGGGGGGGGGTGGGGGTGGGGGGGGTGGGGGGTGGTGGGGGGGGGTGGGTGGGGGGGGGGGGTGTGGGGGGGGGGGGGGTGGTGGGGTGTGGGGGTGGGTGGGGGGGGTGTGGTGGGGGGGGGTGGGGGTGGGGGGGGTGGGGGGGGGGTGGTGGGGGGGGGTGGGGGGTGTGGGGGGGGTGGGGGGGTGTGGGTGGGGGGGTGGGGGGGGGGTGGGGGGTGGGGTGGGGGGGGGGTGGGGGTGGGGGGGGGTGGGGGGGGTGGGGGGGTGGTGGGGGTGGGGTGGGGGGGGGGTGGTGGGGGTGGGGGGGGTGGTGGGTGGGGGGTGGGGGGTGTGGGGGGGTGGGGTGGGGGGTGGGGGGGTGGTGGGTGGGGGGGGGGGTGGGGGTGGTGGGGGGTGGGGTGGGGGGGGTGGGGGGGTGGGGGGGTGGGGGGGTGGGTGGGGGTGGGGGTGGGGTGGTGGGTGGGGGGGTGGGGTGGTGGGTGGGGGGGGGTGGTGTGGGGTGGGGGGTGGTGGTGGTTGTGGGGGTGGGGGGGTGTGGGGTTGGTGGGTGGTTGGTGTGGTTGTGGGTGTTGGGTGGGTGGGGTGGTGGTTGTGTGGGTGGGTTGTGGTGGGGGGGGGTTGGTGGTTGTGGTGGGTGTTGTGGGGGGTTTGGGTGTGGGTGGTGGTTGTGTTGGGTGTTGTGGGTGTGGGTTGTGTTGGTGGTGGGTGTGTTGGGTGTTGGGGTGGTGGGGGTGGTTGTGTTGGGGGTGTTGGGTGGGGGTGGGTGGTGGGTTGGGGTTGTTTGGTTGGTGGGGTGTTGGGTGGTTTGGTGTGGGTGTGGGTTGTGGGGTGGGTTGTTGTTTGTGGTGGGTTTGGTGTGTTGGTGTTTGTGTGTTGTGGTGTGTGTTTGTGGGGGTGTGGTGTGGGGTTTGTGGTTGTGGTTTGGTGTGGGGGTGTTGGTGGTTGTGGGTGGGTGGTGTTTGGGTGTTGTGGGTGGGTGTTGTTGTGGTTGTTGGGTGTGGGTGGTTGGGTTGTTGTGTTGGTGTTTTGGGGTGGTGTTGTGTGGTTGGTGGGGGTGTGGTGTGGGGTGGGGGTGTTGGTTGGGGTGGGGTTGTGGGTGGTGGTTTGGTGTGGGGTGTGGGTTTGTGTGGGTGTTGTTGGGGTTGGGTGGGTGGTTTGTGGGTGTGTTGTGGGTGGGTTGGTGGGGGTGTTGTTGGGTGGTGGGGGGGTTGTGTGTGGTTGTGGTGGGGGTTGGTTTGGGGTGGTTGGTGGGTGGGGTGTTGGGTGTGGGGGGTTGTGTGTGGGGTGGTGGGGTGGGTTGTTGGTTGTGTTGGTGTTTGGTTGTGGTGTGGGTGGTTGTGTGGGGGTGTGGGGTGGGGTGTGGTGTT
>CM049573.1:853164-1125664 GCA_027123335.1 Amphiprion clarkii
AAAAAAATGCCATTTTTCAAACATGTTGTAAAAACGTGCCGTATGATGAAATAATGTAAAGGAGGGCGTGAAAAACACTCCAGAAAGGTTTTCTGTGAAAAAAAAATCATCATGAATTTTGGCGCCAAAAAAACGCCTTACTATACTATGTCGAAAAAAAATGCCATTTTTCAAACATGTTGTAAAAACGTGCCATATGATGAAATAATGTAAAGGAGGCCGTGAAAAACACTCCAGAAAGGTTTTCTTTCAAAAAAAAATCATCATGAATTTTGGCGCCAAAAAAACGCCTTACTATACTATGTCGAAAAAAAATGCCATTTTTCAAACATGTTGTAAAAACGTGCCATATGATGAAATAATGTAAAGGAGGGCGTGAAAAACACTCCAGAAAGGTTTTCTTTGAAAAAAAAATCATCATGAATTTTGGCGCCAAAAAAACGCCTTACTATACTATGTCGAAAAAAAATGCCATTTTTCAAACATGTTGTAAAAACGTGCCATATGATGAAATAATGTAAAGGAGGGCGTGAAAAACACTCCAGAAAGGTTTTCTTCGAAAAAAAAATCATCATGAATTTTGGCGCCAAAAAAACGCCTTACTATACTATGTCGAAAAAAAATGCCATTTTTCAAACATGTTGTAAAAACGTGCCATATGATGAAATAATGTAAAGGAGGGCGTGAAAAACACTCCAGAAAGGTTTTCTTTGAAAAAAAAATCATCATGAATTTTGGCGCCAAAAAAACGCCTTACTATACTATGTCGAAAAAAAATGCCATTTTTCAAACATGTTGTAAAAACGTGCCATATGATGAAATAATGTAAAGGAGGCCGTGAAAAACACTCCAGAAAGGTTTTCTTTGAAAAAAAAATCATCATGAATTTTGGCGCCAAAAAAACGCCTTACTATACTATGTCGAAAAAAAATGCCATTTTTCAAACATGTTGTAAAAACGTGCCATATGATGAAATAATGTAAAGGAGGCCGTGAAAAACACTCCAGAAAGGTTTTCTTTGAAAAAAAAATCATCATGAATTTTGGCGCCAAAAAAACGCCTTACTATACTATGTCGAAAAAAAATGCCATTTTTCAAACATGTTGTAAAAACGTGCCATATGATGAAATAATGTAAAGGAGGGCGTGAAAAACACTCCAGAAAGGTTTTCTTTCAAAAAAAAATCATCATGAATTTTGGCGCAAAAAAAACGCCTTACTATACTATGTCGAAAAAAAATGCCATTTTTCAAACATGTTGTAAAAACGTGCCATATGATGAAATAATGTAAAGGAGGCCGTGAAAAACACTCCAGAAAGGTTTTCTTTGAAAAAAAAATCATCATGAATTTTGGCGCCAAAAAAACGCCTTACTATACTATGTCGAAAAAAAATGCCATTTTTCAAACATGTTGTAAAAACGTGCCATATGATGAAATAATGTAAAGGAGGGCGTGAAAAACACTCCAGAAAGGTTTTCTTTCAAAAAAAATCATCATGAATTTTGGCGCCAAAAAAACGCCTTACTATACTATGTCGAAAAAAAATGCCATTTTTCAAACATGTTGTAAAAACGTGCCATATGATGAAATAATGTAAAGGAGGGCGTGAAAAACACTCCAGAAAGGTTTTCTTTGAAAAAAAAATCATCATGAATTTTGGCGCCAAAAAAACGCCTTACTATACTATGTCGAAAAAAAATGCCATTTTTCAAACATGTTGTAAAAACGTGCCATATGATGAAATAATGTAAAGGAGGGCGTGAAAAACACTCCAGAAAGGTTTTCTTTGAAAAAAAAATCATCATGAATTTTGGCGCCAAAAAAACGCCTTACTATACTATGTCGAAAAAAAATGCCATTTTTCAAACATGTTGTAAAAACGTGCCATATGATGAAATAATGTAAAGGAGGCGTGAAAAACACTCCAGAAAGGTTTTCTTTGCAAAAAAAATCATCATGAATTTTGGCGCCAAAAAAACGCCTTACTATACTATGTCGAAAAAAAATGCCATTTTTCAAACATGTTGTAAAAACGTGCCATATGATGAAATAATGTAAAGGAGGGCGTGAAAAACACTCCAGAAAGGTTTTCTTTCAAAAAAAAATCATCATGAATTTTGGCGCCAAAAAAACGCCTTACTATACTATGTCGAAAAAAAATGCCATTTTTCAAACATGTTGTAAAAACGTGCCATATGATGAAATAATGTAAAGGAGGCCGTGAAAAACACTCCAGAAAGGTTTTCTTTGAAAAAAAAATCATCATGAATTTTGGCGCCAAAAAAACGCCTTACTATACTATGTCGAAAAAAAATGCCATTTTTCAAACATGTTGTAAAAACGTGCCATATGATGAAATAATGTAAAGGAGGCCGTGAAAAACACTCCAGAAAGGTTTTCTTTGAAAAAAAAATCATCATGAATTTTGGCGCAAAAAAACGCCTTACTATACTATGTCGAAAAAAAATGCCATTTTTCAAACATGTTGTAAAAACGTGCCATATGATGAAATAATGTAAAGGAGGCGTGAAAAACACTCCAGAAAGGTTTTCTTTGAAAAAAAAATCATCATGAATTTTGGCGCCAAAAAAACGCCTTACTATACTATGTCGAAAAAAAATGCCATTTTTCAAACATGTTGTAAAAACGTGCCATATGATGAAATAATGTAAAGGAGGCGTGAAAAACACTCCAGAAAGGTTTTCTTTGAAAAAAAAATCATCATGAATTTTGGCGCCAAAAAAACGCCTTACTATACTATGTCGAAAAAAAATGCCATTTTTCAAACATGTTGTAAAAACGTGCCATATGATGAAATAATGTAAAGGAGGCGTGAAAAACACTCCAGAAAGGTTTTCTTTGAAAAAAAAATCATCATGAATTTTGGCGCCAAAAAAACGCCTTACTATACTATGTCGAAAAAAAATGCCATTTTTCAAACATGTTGTAAAAACGTGCCATATGATGAAATAATGTAAAGGAGGGCGTGAAAAACACTCCAGAAAGGTTTTCTTTGAAAAAAAAATCATCATGAATTTTGGCGCCAAAAAAACGCCTTACTATACTATGTCGAAAAAAAATGCCATTTTTCAAACATGTTGTAAAAACGTGCCATATGATGAAATAATGTAAAGGAGGGCGTGAAAAACACTCCAGAAAGGTTTTCTTTGAAAAAAAAATCATCATGAATTTTGGCGCCAAAAAAACGCCTTACTATACTATGTCGAAAAAAAATGCCATTTTTCAAACATGTTGTAAAAACGTGCCATATGATGAAATAATGTAAAGGAGGGCGTGAAAAACACTCCAGAAAGGTTTTCTTTGAAAAAAAAATCATCATGAATTTTGGCGCCAAAAAAACGCCTTACTATACTATGTCGAAAAAAAATGCCATTTTTCAAACATGTTGTAAAAACGTGCCATATGATGAAATAATGTAAAGGAGGCCGTGAAAAACACTCCAGAAAGGTTTTCTTTGAAAAAAAAATCATCATGAATTTTGGCGCAAAAAAAACGCCTTACTATACTATGTCGAAAAAAAATGCCATTTTTCAAACATGTTGTAAAAACGTGCCATATGATGAAATAATGTAAAGGAGGCGTGAAAAACACTCCAGAAAGGTTTTCTTTGAAAAAAAAATCATCATGAATTTTGGCGCAAAAAAAACGCCTTACTATACTATGTCGAAAAAAAATGCCATTTTTCAAACATGTTGTAAAAACGTGCCATATGATGAAATAATGTAAAGGAGGCCGTGAAAAACACTCCAGAAAGGTTTTCTTTGAAAAAAAAATCATCATGAATTTTGGCGCCAAAAAAACGCCTTACTATACTATGTCGAAAAAAAATGCCATTTTTCAAACATGTTGTAAAAACGTGCCATATGATGAAATAATGTAAAGGAGGCCGTGAAAAACACTCCAGAAAGGTTTTCTTTGAAAAAAAAATCATCATGAATTTTGGCGCAAAAAAAACGCCTTACTATACTATGTCGAAAAAAAATGCCATTTTTCAAACATGTTGTAAAAACGTGCCATATGATGAAATAATGTAAAGGAGGCGTGAAAAACACTCCAGAAAGGTTTTCTTTGAAAAAAAAATCATCATGAATTTTGGCGCCAAAAAAACGCCTTACTATACTATGTCGAAAAAAAATGCCATTTTTCAAACATGTTGTAAAAACGTGCCATATGATGAAATAATGTAAAGGAGGCGTGAAAAACACTCCAGAAAGGTTTTCTTTGAAAAAAAAATCATCATGAATTTTGGCGCCAAAAAAACGCCTTACTATACTATGTCGAAAAAAAATGCCATTTTTCAAACATGTTGTAAAAACGTGCCATATGATGAAATAATGTAAAGGAGGCGTGAAAAACACTCCAGAAAGGTTTTCTTTGAAAAAAAAATCATCATGAATTTTGGCGCCAAAAAAACGCCTTACTATACTATGTCGAAAAAAAATGCCATTTTTCAAACATGTTGTAAAAACGTGCCATATGATGAAATAATGTAAAGGAGGCGTGAAAAACACTCCAGAAAGGTTTTCTTTGAAAAAAAAATCATCATGAATTTTGGCGCCAAAAAAACGCCTTACTATACTATGTCGAAAAAAAATGCCATTTTTCAAACATGTTGTAAAAACGTGCCATATGATGAAATAATGTAAAGGAGGGCGTGAAAAACACTCCAGAAAGGTTTTCTTTGAAAAAAAAATCATCATGAATTTTGGCGCAAAAAAAACGCCTTACTATACTATGTCGAAAAAAAATGCCATTTTTCAAACATGTTGTAAAAACGTGCCATATGATGAAATAATGTAAAGGAGGCGTGAAAAACACTCCAGAAAGGTTTTCTTTAAAAAAAAATCATCATGAATTTTGGCGCCAAAAAAACGCCTTACTATACTATGTCGAAAAAAAATGCCATTTTTCAAACATGTTGTAAAAACGTGCCATATGATGAAATAATGTAAAGGAGGCCGTGAAAAACACTCCAGAAAGGTTTTCTTTGAAAAAAAAATCATCATGAATTTTGGCGCCAAAAAAACGCCTTACTATACTATGTCGAAAAAAAATGCCATTTTTCAAACATGTTGTAAAAACGTGCCATATGATGAAATAATGTAAAGGAGGCGTGAAAAACACTCCAGAAAGGTTTTCTTTGAAAAAAAAATCATCATGAATTTTGGCGCAAAAAAAACGCCTTACTATACTATGTCGAAAAAAAATGCCATTTTTCAAACATGTTGTAAAAACGTGCCATATGATGAAATAATGTAAAGGAGGCGTGAAAAACACTCCAGAAAGGTTTTCTTTGAAAAAAAAATCATCATGAATTTTGGCGCCAAAAAAACGCCTTACTATACTATGTCGAAAAAAAATGCCATTTTTCAAACATGTTGTAAAAACGTGCCATATGATGAAATAATGTAAAGGAGGGCGTGAAAAACACTCCAGAAAGGTTTTCTTTGAAAAAAAAATCATCATGAATTTTGGCGCCAAAAAAACGCCTTACTATACTATGTCGAAAAAAAATGCCATTTTTCAAACATGTTGTAAAAACGTGCCATATGATGAAATAATGTAAAGGAGGCGTGAAAAACACTCCAGAAAGGTTTTCTTGTAAAAAAAAATCATCATGAATTTTGGCGCCAAAAAAACGCCTTACTATACTATGTCGAAAAAAAATGCCATTTTTCAAACATGTTGTAAAAACGTGCCATATGATGAAATAATGTAAAGGAGGCCGTGAAAAACACTCCAGAAAGGTTTTCTTTGAAAAAAAATCATCATGAATTTTGGCGCCAAAAAAACGCCTTACTATACTATGTCGAAAAAAAATGCCATTTTTCAAACATGTTGTAAAAACGTGCCATATGATGAAATAATGTAAAGGAGGCGTGAAAAACACTCCAGAAAGGTTTTCTTTCAAAAAAAAATCATCATGAATTTTGGCGCCAAAAAAACGCCTTACTATACTATGTCGAAAAAAAATGCCATTTTTCAAACATGTTGTAAAAACGTGCCATATGATGAAATAATGTAAAGGAGGCCGTGAAAAACACTCCAGAAAGGTTTTCTTTGAAAAAAAAATCATCATGAATTTTGGCGCCAAAAAAACGCCTTACTATACTATGTCGAAAAAAAATGCCATTTTTCAAACATGTTGTAAAAACGTGCCATATGATGAAATAATGTAAAGGAGGGCGTGAAAAACACTCCAGAAAGGTTTTCTTTCAAAAAAAAATCATCATGAATTTTGGCGCCAAAAAAACGCCTTACTATACTATGTCGAAAAAAAATGCCATTTTTCAAACATGTTGTAAAAACGTGCCATATGATGAAATAATGTAAAGGAGGGCGTGAAAAACACTCCAGAAAGGTTTTCTTTCAAAAAAAAATCATCATGAATTTTGGCGCCAAAAAAACGCCTTACTATACTATGTCGAAAAAAAATGCCATTTTTCAAACATGTTGTAAAAACGTGCCATATGATGAAATAATGTAAAGGAGGCCGTGAAAAACACTCCAGAAAGGTTTTCTTTCAAAAAAAAATCATCATGAATTTTGGCGCCAAAAAAACGCCTTACTATACTATGTCGAAAAAAAATGCCATTTTTCAAACATGTTGTAAAAACGTGCCATATGATGAAATAATGTAAAGGAGGCCGTGAAAAACACTCCAGAAAGGTTTTCTGTGAAAAAAAAATCATCATGAATTTTGGCGCCAAAAAAACGCCTTACTATACTATGTCGAAAAAAAATGCCATTTTTCAAACATGTTGTATACTGTGACATTTTTCATCGACATGCTATACTATCATGTTTTTTGGACGACATCCTATACTATGACATATAACCCTTCGTCAAAAATGACCCCAAAAGATACAAGAAGTCACTAAAATCAGAAAACTGAACAAAAAACGCAACAATGACACTTAAAGATGTAAAAATGGCATTAAATGATGCAGTAGTTTATTTCATTGTCTGTGTTTCCACCAAACTTCCAACCATTCAGCCAACAGTAAGAACCAAAAACCTAAGAAAAGTCTCTAACATGTTCACAAATCTTTAACCAATACCAGGATCTTTTTCCCGTGAAATCCTTACCCAACCATGAAATCTGTCCAAACACAAGTGAAAAAGCAGCTTAATTAAAGAGGAATTTCTTACTCTCACATGCATGTACAGATGCTAGGATATTCCTGAGTTACCTGCAGCCACGAAGAGGATTCCTGCTCCCAGGATGATGTTCCTTTTGCTCTTATAGAAACGACTAGCAGCGATGCAAACGCCTCCCATCAGCAGCAGAATGGCACTGAGGATTGGGAAGATGTTGGAAGCCCTGACTACCCCTAAACACAGCAGAGGACAAGAACAACGTGGTAGATGAAGCGTGGCCGAAATAACAGCAAAATCTAAATCAAAAGTGATGCAAAAGTTTCAATTACTTCGAAGATCATGACTAGTATCGCAATATGTGTCAAAATACTTGGATTACTTTTGTTTCTTACATTTGGCCTCAGAAAACTTGACTTGAAAGAGGAAAATCAGCCCATGAAAATGAGTCCATTCTTCCCCTTGATCTCCTCAGAATCAAAGTTTTACCTTCATACTGTGCCTATGTCAGAGTTGAAGGCAAATTTATCACTTTTTAATGGACTTTTTCCATCATTTCTGAGCCTCAGAGCTTCATCAGTCCAGCAGATAGAACCATGACATTTAGGAGGACAAACATATCTAAGTTTTGATAAACACTGCCACTAAATTAACTAAAAAAGCTGGAGAACTACCACAAAAAGAGACAAATTAAACACAAAAAGAGACCAATCCATCAAAAAAGGGTCAACATTACCACAAAGAGACATAAAATCACCACAAAGAGACCTAAAGTCACCCCAAAAAGAGGTAAATATACCACAAAAGACTCCACATTTCCATTGAAAGATGCAAAGTATCCACAAAAAAAGTCAAAACTACCACAAGACACAAAAACACCACAAAAGACCCAAAATCACCAGAAAAAGACTCAAAAAGACCCCAAATTACCACAAAATCACCCCAAAAAATCCACAAAGAGTTAATATACAACAAAAGACTCCAAATTTCTCTTGAAAGATGGAAACTCATCACAAAAAAGTCAAAACTACCGCAAAAAGACACAAAAACACCACAAAAGACTCCAAATTACCCTAAAAGGCCCAACATCACCATAAAAAGACTCAAAACTACTACAAGACCCAAAATCACCACAAAAAGACCCCAAATCACCAAAAAGGACCCCAAATCATCATAGACAGACCTAAAATTAACTCAAAAAGAGGCAAGTATACCACAAAAGACTCCACATCCTAAATGTCATGGTTCTATCTGCTGTACTGATGAAGTTCTGAGGCTCAGAAATGATGGGAAAAAGTCCATTGAAACGTGATAAATCTGGACCCACCTCTGTGGACTTCAAGGACCTGGAATGTTCTAAGAGACTGGAAGCAGGAAAGGAGAACGTTCCCTGGAGAAAGTTCTAGAATAGACCTACCGACAACTGTCGAAAGTTCTAGAGTACACCTACTGACAACTGGAGAAAGTTCTGGAGTAGACCTACCCACAACTGTAGAAAGTTCTAGAGTAGACCTACCAACAACTGGAGAAAGTTCTAGAGCAGACCTACCCACAACTGGAGAAAGTTCTAGAGTAGACCTACCAACAACTGGAGAAAGTTCTAGAGCAGACCTACCCACAACTGGAGAAAGTTCTAGAGTAGACCTACCAACAACTGGAGAAAGTTCTAGAGCAGACCTACCCACAACTGGAGAAAGTTCTAGAGTAGACCAGGAGTAGACCTCTAGAACTTTCTCCAGGGGATGTTCTCCACTGTGGACTTCAAGGACCTGGAAATCTGGAAACATTCCCAGTATGAAGGTAGAACTCTGCATGGCTTCATTAAATGTACTGTACATTTAAAAAACTGTTGATTTTGAGGAGATCAGGTGGAAACTATTTTCCAAATTTGGTTGATTTTATAAGGAATGATCCAGGACTGAGTACAAATATGTGAAACATAACGTCATGAAGATTAGGAAAACGTCGCCAATCTGATGCACAATAAAGACACAAACTCGCATTTCTGAGCTAACTCTAGGTTTAAATGTTGTAAAAGAAAAACCTAAAGTTGCCACAAAAAACGACAAACGTGAAACAAAATGACAAAGACATAAGACAAACAACAAAAACAAGACAATAAAGATGAAAAATTATAAAAGGAGACAAAATATTACAAAAATGTGACACAAAATGACAAAAATGAGACAAAGGACATGAAACAAACAAAAAAGACAAAAAAATTAGACAAAAAAGTTAGAAAGTGACAAAAAAATGACAAAAACTAGACACAAAAAACAACAAAACAAGCCACAAAACGACAAAAACGAGGCACAAAACACAAAAACGAGAAACCAAAAAAAAAACAAGCCATAAAACAACAAAAACGAGACACAAAATTAGAAAAACAAGACAAAACAACAAAAAGTGGACAGAAAATGACAAAAATCAAACAGAAATTAACAAAAACCAGACACAAAACGACAAAAACTACACATAAAACAACAGAAATATCTGGTGGGTAAATTAATTACTCAGTTCTGAGCACACAATCCAATCAAACCTTCCCATGTGGCCTTCAGTGCTTTCAGGACGTCTGCCAAACGTGCACGCACACACACACGTGCACGCACACACACATTAACAGTGGTCCCTCATCTAGGACAACGAGGCCACGGGAGAGGAAATGCCACCTAAATGCCAACAAAATGCCTCTGCAGCGTGGTAAACAGAGCCGATCCACACATGAACGTATGACGGAGCGCCGCGGGGCGCCGACCAACTAGGCCACGGCTGCCTGCACGCCGTCACGTGTTTGTTTCCTCATGAGATGGTCTTCTGAGGAGCGAGCAACCAAACGTGGCTCTTTCTGCTCCCCTGCTCGTCTGGCGGTGCAGATGTGGACTTACGTAGGACGTACTCGGCCCCGTCGTGGTCAAAGTCGGCGTCCTCCGGGAAGTGGTTGATCTGAGAGCACACTCCTCGCTTCACTCCTGAGACACAAGACAAGAAAGAAGAGGTGAGCGGAGGCAGCGGGAAGATCAGGAGCTCCCGTCTGCAGGATAACAAACCGGATCTGAGCGCATGAGCTGAACGATGAATCCAACGCAATGATACGGAATATTTAAAAACAACCTGCAAGACAGAAAACCTTTAAAATCAATCTGGAAAAACAAGACATACAACGACAAAAACTACACACAAAATGACAAAAACAAGACATACAACGACAAAAACTACACACAAAATGACAAAAACAAGATGCAAAATGACAAAAACAAGACATACAACGACAAAAACTACACACAAAATGACAAAAACAAGCTGCAAAACAACAAAAACTACACACAAAATGACAAAAACAAGCTGCAAAATGACAAAAACAAGACATACGACAAAAACTACACACAAAATGACAAAAACAAGATGCAAAATGACAAAAACAAGATGCAAAATGACAAAAACAAGATGCAAAATGACAAAAACAAGACATAGAACGACAAAAACTACACACAAAATGACAAAAACAAGACATAAAATGACAAAAACAAGCTGCAAAATGACAAAAACGACATAAAACGACAAAAACTACACACAAAATGACAAAAACAAGCTGCAAAATGACAAAAACAAGACATAAAACGACAAAAACTACACACAATGACAAAAACAAGATGCAAAATGACAAAAACAAGACATAAAACAACAAAAATGAGACAAAACGGCAAAAACTACACACAAAATGACAAAAACAAGATGCAAAATGACAAAAACAAGACATAAAATGACAAAAACTACACACAAAATGACAAAAATAAGACATAAAACGACAAAAACTACACACAAAATGACAAAAACAAGACATAAAACGACAAAAACTACACACAAAATGTCAAAAACAAGCTGCAAAATGACAAAAACAAGACATAAAACGACAAAAATGAGACAAAATGGCAAAAACTACACACAAAATGGCAAAAACAAGACATAAAACGACAAAAACAAGCTGCAAAATGACAAAAACAAGACCTAAAACGACAAAAACTACACACAAAATGACAAAAACAAGCTGCAAAATGACAAAAACAAGACATAAAACGACAAAAAGAGACAAAACGGCAAAAACTACACACAAAATGACAAAAACAAGCTGCAAAATGACAAAAACAAGACATAAAACGACAAAAATAAGACAAAACGGCAAAAACTACACACAAAATGACAAAAACAAGATGCAAAATGAAAAAACAAGACCTAAAACGACAAAAACTACACACAAAATGACAAAAACAAGCTGCAAAATGACAAAAACAAGACATAAAACAACAAAAACTACACACAAAATGACAAAAACAAGATGCAAAATGACAAAAACAAGACATAAAACGACAAAAACTACACACAAAATGACAAAAACAAGCTGCAAAATGACAAAAACAAGACATAAAATGACAAAAATGAGACAAAATGGCAAAAACTAGACACAAAACGACAAAAATGAGTCACAAAACGACAAGGAGACACTAAACGAGAAAAAAGACATAAAATGACAGAAACAAGACGTAAAACAACAAAAATGAGATGCTGTTCTGCAGTTAATGTCTTCTCTGTAATTTTTACACATTGAGGGCCTGATTGGACCCTCTGGAGGACCGCTTTTGGCCCGCGGGCCTCATGTTTGACACCCCGTACTAGACAGTAGACTCTGTTTTAGCTCTGACATCAGTAGCATCGCATCCCTCATCCTGCCTGCTTTCACCTCTGCAGTATTTCTTGGTCCTTCCTTCTCTCTTTAAATCCTGGTCACATCCCTCATCGATCACTGCAGTGACTCCAGTAAACTCCTCCCAGTCCTTCAGAGCTGAGCTGCTGGAATCATCACTGTTCTACAGACACCAGGTCCTGCTGCTCACCTCAACACACCTCCATCACCTGCATCCTTCTAACCTTCACACCTTTCCTGCCCCTGCTTTCAGATCTTCCTCAACTTTTACATTCATTTAAAAACTGTCAAATAAACTTTAACTGCTACACTGTGCTGCTCTGACTTCTGAGCTTCATGTCGGGTACACAGATGAAAATAAGAATAAAAAATAATAACAAAATGGTGAAAATAGTAATATTGTAAATGGATTTAAATATATTAAAACTGTAATTTTATGGTAAATTACAGCAACACAAATGAGACAAAAAAAAACATAACAAAAATGATGCACAAAACAATTACAAAAATTGGACAAAAAATGCCAAAAAATGGACCAACGACACAAGTGAGACAAAAAGGAAACACAAAACGACAAAAATGACAAAAACGTGAGACAAAAAAAGACAAAAAAACAACAAAAACAAGACAAAGTATTACAAAAACGAGACAAACCAAGACAAAAATGAGACAAACAACATGAAACAAAACAAAAAAAGAGACAAAAATTAGACAAATGACAATTGAATTTGTAGCTACAATTTGTAAAAATATAAAGTTTTGATATGATTTTACTAGATATCTCTAATTTTAAAACGTTTTTAATCCTCAAAGTGCACTTTTCTTTCAAATAACAGCAAAAATTTGCAGTGAAAATGTGTATTTTTTTTAGGTCAAAAGATGTAAAATGAATGAATTATCAAAATAAAGATAAACACATTTTTATGTGTACATTATTTACAGTTTTGGCCTTTTTATTTTTAGGGTTAACCCATAAACCAGTATTCTTTTTCTGTGATTTCTAGACATTATCTCTAATCTAACAAAAATGGAAACAATTAAAACAACTGTGAAATGCTCAAAAAATGTGTTTAAAACAATCTTTAAAAAATGCAATTTTTTGTAGCTGTAGAACCAAACATGATCACTTCTGTCTTGCTATCATTCAGTTGATAAAAGTTTTTAGGATATGTTTTGTCTTCACCTGCTGCAGCCAGTTAAATGTGATGGAGTCACCTGGATTAACATGCAGGTATATTAGTGTGTCGTCAGCGTAATGGGACATTATGAACATGGGATTAAAGAGCTCAGCAACCAGAAGATAAGTTAAGCTAAGCTAAGGAAAGCTAAGTAAAGTTAAGTTACATAAAGTTGCGCTAAGTTGCGTGATGCTACGCTACATTACACTACTTACATAGAATGATAAAAATGAAATATAAAATGATAAAAACGAGACAGGAAATGACAAAAATGTGACAGGAAATGATAAAAATGAGACAGAAATTGAGAAAAACGAGAGACAAAATTATAAAGACAAGACTTAACATGATAAAAACGGGACATAAAATGACCACAGATGCAATGTGATAAAAAAAGAGAAACAAAATGGCAAATAAAAAGACAAAAAATTGATAAAACGAGACATAGAATGATTAAAAATGAGAGATGATTAAAATGAGACACAAAATGATAACCTGTATGTTACATAAGTTAAATTATGTTAACTTTCATTAAGTTGTGGTATCTCATGCTACGTTATACTTCATTACACTACATAAGTTAAGCTAACCTATGTTATGGATTAAAATGCAGTTATATTAGTGTGTCATCAGAGTAATGAGACATTATGAAGATGGAACCTGAAGGAATTAATACACAGAAAATAAACACACAGATGATGTTAGTAACGCACACAGAGATACATACAGGTGTTCAGACACACTGGTGGCCAGAAAACTAGCCGCCGGCGTCCTGCAGGAGGACAGACAGACGGATGGACGGACACCACTGCTGCTGACGGATGGATTGTGAGAGAGATGGAGTGATGGGATGAAGAGACAGACGGAGGGACAGACGGACAGATGTGGGGTCACAGCTGGAATATTTCCACTGGATTTTCTGCAAAGAAACAGATGGAGGTACAAAAGGGCGACACGGATCAGCTGCAGAAATCTGAAGAACATCAGAGTTGATCCTTCTTAGCTCATTAAAAGTACAAATATGACATGTAAAAATACACATCTGAGAGGTAAACTTCTGAATTTAACAATTTGCTGGTTGGTAACTGATCCCTGTGACTATTAATCATTTTTTAAAAATGGCCAGAATCACAGCAATTTATCAGATTTTCAATTTTACAACGGTCTTTGAACTAAACACCTGCAAATTTGTGTTGAAAAGAACTCAAAATCTGTCTAAAATCATAATATTTTTATGAATATTATAACAAAACGCCTCAAAATTGGCACTAATCATCTGGACTAAGGTTTGTTTTTGTATTTTTGTGTTCTACTAGAATATATTTACCTGCTTTAATGTTCAAAAACACATTATTTTCCCTAAACTCTACATTCCTGCAGCTTTGTTTTAGCTCCTGTTCATTTAAACTCCTTTAAGGCGTGTTATATTTAACAAAAAAATACATAAATTACATAAATTTATCAGTCGGGAAGTGTAAAATCTGATTCTGAAAACTCAGTCTTAATTTTAAATGACTTTTTTTTAGCATGAATCAACAAAATTTTATGTTACTCCTTAAATTTTTGTAAAACTAATTTTAAAAATCGACAATTTCTTTTTATTTTCTGTCATTCTGAGATATTTTGGAGTTCTTTTTTTAAGAGCATTTTAAGCACAAAATCAACAAAATTTTATTTTATTCCTTAAATTTTTGTAAAACTAATTTTAAAAATCGACAATTTTTTTTATTTTCTGTCATTCTGAGATATTTTGGAGTTCTTTTTTTTTAAGAGCATTTAAAGCACAAAACCAACTAAATTTTATTTCTATAAATTTTGTAAAATAAATCTTAAAAATCAACTACTTTTGTGTGATTTTCTGTCATTTTGAGATATTTCTGAGTTCTCTCTCCTTCTTTGTGTTGTTTTCATTAGAGCTGCAGGACAGTCGATTGAAAAATTAACCACAGTGAAGAAAAATGAGACAAAAGTCTCAAAAGTCATTTTTTTGGAGTTCAGAGGGTTAATTTGATATTTGACCATTTTTTCCTGTTAATAGCTTGTGTTTCTGAAGCATGTATGTATGTACATATATATAAGAAAATGAATCAAAAGTGAAGAAAAATGAACCAAGAGTGTTTCTGAAGCACGTACGGTCAAAATGATGCAATGTCTGAAGCAAAAAAGATAAAAACTGCAGTTTTGTAATGGATTAATTATTATTACTACAGATATTATATTAGTATTATACTATTATCACAAATCAGCAAAAATGTAGTTTTTTTTGTAAAATAAATCTTAAAAATCGACTATTTTTGTGTGATTTTCTGTCATTCTGAGACATCTCTGAGTTCTCTCTCTCCTTCTTCATGTAGTTTGCTTTAGAGCTGCAGGACTTTAGATTTAGAAATGAACCAACAGTGAGTAAAAACCAGACAGGAGGTAAAGAAAAACGTCTCTAGAGCTGCAGTCTGGAGGGTTTAGTGGATCCAGTCGAGCACGAAGTGAACTGTTCTCCTGTTCTCTGTGTTTGTGTTCGGGCTCGTTGGTTCGTCTGATAAACGAGCAGAAATCCTCCTCGTTGGGCTGCAGTAAACCTGCAGCAGGACAGGAGGCGGGACTCGTCTCCATCCACCCACCCACCGCCCGCATTAATCTTTCACAGCTCGCATGTCCTGCATCGCCGCATCGCTGCATCGCTGCATCGCTGCACCGCTGCACGACTACTGAGGCTGGAGGAGGCTACGTGGAGGTCAGCCGTCCTCCGTCTGACCACAGAAAACGATAAAAACAAGACAGAAAGTAACCACGGACGCAACATAATAAAAAACGAGACCCAAAACGGCAAATAAGGAGACAGAAAAAGACTAAAATAAGATAGAAAAGACAAAAACAAGACATAAAACGACAAGAACAAGAAACAAAACGACAAAAACAAGACACAAGATTCAGGTGCGGGTGGAGCTGGAGGTGGGGTTGGGGTTTTATGTCTCATTTTTATCATTTCCTGTCTCATTTTTGTGTCTCATTCTGATTTTGTGTCTCGTTTTTTTCATTTTCTGTCCCATTTTTATCGTTTTGTCACATTTTTATCATTTTCTGTCTCGTTTTTGTTGTTTTCTGTCCCGTTTTTGTCATTCTGTTATGTTTTTATAATTTTTTGTTTTATTTTTAATCATCTTCTGTCTCATTGTTAACTTTTGGTCTCGTTTTTATCATTTTATGTCCAATTTTTTTCTTTTTCTGTCTCACTTTTATACGTTTGTCACGTTTTTATCGTTTTCTGTCCCGTTGTTGTCATTTTCTGTCTCGTTTTTGTCATTCTGTGTCTCATTCCACCTCAGACTGGCTCAGATTGTGACTGTCATGTTGCCGTTGGCTGCTTCTCCGTTAACTCCTCCAGCCTGGGCGCTGTGATGTATAATGAATTAGCAGCTTGTGTTGCAGTGACAAGCTGAAGATTGAGAGACGCTCGCTGCCAGTTTGTGCATCTCCGGCGGTGGCTGAGCTTTTTGTTTCTGCAGCCCAAATCCAAGACAATGATTAATGGATTATTTTGAGTGAGGGGTACGCTTCACGATCATGTAATTATATTGCAATTATGCAAAACTGTTTTCTTGCCACTACGGCACGGTCTAACAAAAAGCAGAGAAATGGGTGCGTGTTGATGCTAATAAAGATGACGGGTTTTGCAGTGATTTCTTAAGCAAACTTTAAAGTCTAGTGAAGCTGTTACACACTGATGCTGCTGCAAACAGGAAATAATACATGCAGATTTTAAATGAGACAGAATGACTGATGGGAAATGTGGTTTTCTGAAAGATTCAGCAACAGCAGCCTGAGTCAGGTGAGCGTTAAATAGTCAAATACTCAACAGAAAACTAAGATTTGCAGAGTGCTGTGATGAAAAGCTCTCGTGGGTCCATCATGAGCCCAAAGAGTCAAGAAAAATGAACCAACAGGGGGTAAAAATGAACCAACAGGGGGTAAAAGTGAACCAACAAGGGGTGAAAATTAACAAACGGCATAAAAATTAAGAAACGGGGTAGAAATTAACCAACAGGGGGTAAAAATTAACAAACGGGGGGGTGAAACTGAACCAATAGGGGGTAAAAATGAACCAACGGGGTAAAAATGAACCAACAGGGGGTAAAAATGAATGTTGCAGAAGCTGACTGGTTGCCGTGGTCACTCCACATCCCAAAATAAACACCCAGAACCTGCTGCTGGGGGTCTGCAGGGCTAGAAGGCTGAAGGCGGCAGCAGCGGTTTTGTCCGACATCCGCCTCCAGAAGCCAAAATATCTGCTGGCTTACCTTCCAGACAGCAGATCCTCCACAGCCCCGAGTGGGTGAGGGCCCCGGGGTCCTTCTTGTCCTTGTTGTGGGGGTCGTCCTGGGTGACGTTGGCCGTGCTGTTGCAGATGAGGGCGCGGGAGTACAGCCAGTAGTCCGTCCCTATGGCCACCGTCATCAGGCCGAAGGCGGCAAACGCCCCCACGGTGGTGAGGAGGATCTGGATCCCCTTCTCACACACCATGCCTGCAGGAAACAGGAAGGAAGGGCTTTTATTTTGGAGAAACCTGACAACTGAGCACACATGTTTTAAAATGTTTACACAGATTTCATTTTGTTAAGACATATTTTACTGTGTTAAAACTTTTTTGGGATATATTTTATAGGATTAAAATGTATTTTCAATTGTTGAGATGTATTTTGTAGCTTTAATTTTATAATATTAAGATGTATTTTATGGTGTAAAACCTATTTTAGGACATCTTTAATGGCATTAAAATGTATTTTATAGTGTTTATTTTGAGAAGTTAATTTTATAATATTAAAACATATTTTATGGTGTTAAAAGTGTTTTAGGATATATTTTATAGCATTAAGATGCATGGGATGGGGAGGATGGAGGAGGATGGGGGAGGATGGAGGAGGATGGGGGAGGATGGGAGGATTGAGGAGGATGGAGGAGGATGGAGGAGGATGGAGGAGGATGGAGGAGGATGGAGGAGGATGGAGGAGGATGGAGGAGGATGGAGGAGGATGGAGGAGGATGGGGGAGGATGGAGGAGGATGGGGAGGATGGAGGAGGATGGAGGAGGATGGGGAGGATGGGGGAGGATGGAGGAGGATGGGGAGGATGGAGGAGGATGGAGGAGGATGGAGGAGGATGGAGGAGGATGGAGGAGGATGGGGGAGGATGGAGGAGGATGGGGAGGATGGAGGAGGATGGAGGAGGATGGGGAGGATGGGGAGGAGGGGGATGGAGGAGGATGGGGGAGGATGGGAGGATGGGGGAGGATGGAGGAGGATGGGGAGGATGGAGGAGGATGGAGGAGGATGGAGGAGGATGGAGGAGGATGGGGGAGGATGGAGGAGGATGGGGAGGATGGAGGAGGATGGAGGAGGATGGGGAGGATGGAGGAGGATGGAGGAGGATGGGGGAGGATGGAGGAGGATGGAGGAGGATGGAGGAGGATGGGGGAGGATGGAGGAGGATGGAGGAGGATGGAGGAGGATGGAGGAGGATGGGGGAGGATGGAGGAGGATGGGGAGGAGGAGGAGGATGGGGGAGGATGGAGGAGGATGGGAGGATGGGGAGGATGGAGGAGGATGGAGGAGGATGGAGGAGGATGGGGGAGGATGGAGGAGGATGGGAGGATTGAGGAGGGTGGAGGAGGATGGAGGAGGATGGAGGAGGATGGGGGAGGATGGAGGAGGATGGAGGAGGATGGAGGAGGATGGGGGAGGATGGGGAGGATGGGGGAGGATGGAGGAGGATGGGGAGGATGGAGGAGGATGGAGGAGGATGGAGGAGGATGGAGGGGATGGGGGAGGATGGAGGAGGATGGGAGGGGGATGGAGGAGGATGGAGGAGGATGGGGAGGATGGAGGAGGATGGAGGGGAGGATGGGGGAGGATGGAGGGAGGATGGGGAGGATGGAGGAGGATGGGGAGGATGGAGGAGGATGGAGGAGGATGGGGAGGATGGGGGAGGATGGAGGAGGATGGAGGAGGATGGAGGAGGATGGGGAGGGATGGAGGAGGATGGGAGGATGGAGGAGGATGGAGGAGGATGGAGGAGGATGGAGGAGGATGGGGAGGATGGAGGAGGATGGGGAGGATGGAGGAGGGTGGAGGAGGATGGGGGAGGATGGAGGAGGATGGAGGAGGATGGGAGGATGGGAGGATGGAGGAGGATGGGAGGATGGGAGGATGGAGGAGGATGGAGGAGGATGGGGAGGATGGGGAGGATGGAGGGAGGATGGAGGAGGAGGGGAGGATGGAGGGAGGATGGGGAGGATGGAGGAGGAGGGGGAGGATGGAGGAGGATGGGGGAGGATGGAGGAGGATGGAGGATGGGAGGGGAGGAGGGGAGGATGGAGGAGGATGGAGGGGAGGAGGAGGGGAGGATGGAGGGAGGATGGAGGAGGATGGGGGAGGATGGAGGAGGAGGAGGTGAGGATGGAGGGGAGGAGGAGGAGGGGAGGATGGAGGAGGATGGGAGGAGGAGGGGAGGATGGGGAGGATGGGGGAGGATGAGGAGGATGGAGGAGGAGGGGGGAGGAGGGATGGAGGAGGATGGAGGAGGATGGGGAGGATGGGGGAGGATGGAGGAGGATGGGAGGGAGGATGGAGGGAGGATGGAGGGGATGGGGAGGATGGGGAGGATGGAGGAGGATGGGGAGGTGGAGGATGGAGGGAGGATGGAGGGAGGGGAGGATGGAGGAGGATGGAGGAGGATGGAGGAGGATGGGAGGAGGATGGAGGAGGATGGGGAGGATGGGGGAGGATGGAGGGAGGAGGGGAGGATGGAGGAGGATGGGGAGGATGGGGGAGGATGGGGGGAGGAGGGAGGGAGGATGGGAGGATGGGGGAGGATGGGAGGAGGAGGGGAGGATGGAGGAGGATGGGGGAGGATGGGGAGGAGGGGAGGATGGGGGAGGATGGAGGAGGATGGGGGAGGATGGAGGAGGATGGGAGGATGGAGGAGGATGGAGGAGGAGGGAGGATGGAGGAGGATGGGGGAGGATGGAGGAGGATGGGGGAGGATGGGGAGGATGGGGGAGGATGGAGGAGGATGAGGAGGATGGAGGATGGAGGAGGATGGGAGGATGGGGAGGATGGAGGAGGATGGAGGAGGATGGGAGGATGGAGGAGGATGGGGGAGGATGGAGGAGGATGGGAGGATGAGGAGGATGGGGAGGATGGAGGAGGATGGAGGAGGATGGAGGAGGATGGGGGAGGATGGGGAGGATGGGAGGATGGAGGAGGATGGGGAGGATGGAGGAGGATGGAGGAGGATGGGGAGGATGGAGGGGATGGGGGGATGGGGAGGATGGGGAGGGGAGGATGGGGGGATGGGGAGGATGAGGAGGATGGGGGAGGATGGAGGAGGAGGGGGAGGATGGAGGATGGGGAGGATGAGGAGGATGGGGGAGGGGGGAGGATGGCAGATGGGGGAGGATGGGGGAGGAGGAGGAGGAGGGGGAGGGTGGAGGATGGAGGGATGGGGAGAGGATGGGGAGTGGGGAGGATAGGGGGAGGATGGGGAGGATAGGGGGATGGGGAGGATGAGGAGGATGGGGGAGGATGGAGGATGGGGGAGGATGGGGGAGGCAGGTGTGTTGTGTCCTTGAGGAGACTTTGCTGACTCGACTTAATGAGAATCATGCAGCAGATTTGAGCTCCATATTCATGAACCTGAAGCTGATCAGGAGGAAAACAATGATTTATTCTGGAGATGCCTTTAACTACAGCATCCATCCGACATCCAACAGCATCCATCCGACATCCAATAGTAACCATCCAACAGCATCCATCTAACAGTATCACCCATCCAACAGCATCATCCATCCAACAGCATCAATCTATCATCCGGCAGCATCATCCAACAGCATTCATCCAACATCTAACAGCATCCATCCAACATCCAACAGCATCATCCATCCAACAGCATCCATCCAACATCCAACAGCATCATCCAACATCCAATAGCATCCATCCAACATCCAACAGCATCATCCAACATCCAACAGCATCCATCCAACAGCACCCATCCAACAGTATCCATCCACCCAACAGCAGCAGTGACTACTACTTGCAACTTTCTCTTTAGAACTGGAGAAGTACAGAGTGTGTTGGACTGAGACTCACCTGACGGCGAGTTTCTGTCCTTCGACTCAATTTTGAAATCTTTCTTTTCCTCGTCAGTGAAGAACTTGCTGCCCCCTCGATCCGGACAGCATCCATCGACTGAGTTCACCCGCCGCCTCCGTCTGCTCACTGCTTCCTCTCTGCTGGTTCTGGTTCTGGGTCTGTGCAAGTCCGGTTCTGGTGGAGGAAGGTGGATTCTGGTCCTGCTTTATCCGTCCGCCGTTAGAAGGAAACTGGCAGCAGGAAACCCATCGTCACTGCTCTGCTGCTGCACAAACAAAGAGAAAGATGGCATTTTATTGGGTTATTTGCAGGTTGGGTGACCAGATCACAGTAAACCAGTTGTGGGACAAAGAGCATATTTGTGTGGGACAATGTGGGACACCTTACCAAAGCTGAGAGGGGGGTCTTATTTTTTTTTTTATATGTCTATCTAACTTTAAGAAATAACTTTGATGGAGAATAAAGTGCTTTTTTATTGATATAACATTGAACCAATATTTTCACCAGCAAAAGATGAGAACGCTTGACATACAGTGGGTACGGAAAGTATTCAGACCCCTTTAAATATTTCACTCTTTGTTTCATTGCAGCCATTTGCTAAAATCAAAAAAGTTCATTTTATTTCTCATTAATGTACACTCAGCACCCTATCTTGACAGAAAGAAAGAGAAATGTAGAAATTTTTGCAAATTTATTAAAAAAGAAAAACTGAAATATCACACGGACTCTGGTAGAACCATAGACTGAGGTTGAACTTAAATTCATCCGGCTAACCAAACTGCTAACCAAGTGCATTTCATTAAAAAGGCACAAAATAAAATACTCAATAAATAAAAATTAATACAAATCCAAACCAGTCAGGAAGGAACAAAACACACAGTCTGCGTCGCTTCACGTCGTATCCCCCACGGTGTGAAACGGAAAACGAACTCCGGCAAACTTGACGGAAAACTCTCTGAGAATCACCTTGCAGCGGCTTCATCCAGTGATATGTACATTCCCAGTCTTTGTTGAAGCTGTAGCTCCTTTTCTTTGCTGTACTTTCCGTTATCTCCGCCAAAATCCATAGTTTAGTGTTTGCTTTACGGTATGTCGCGTCGCCACTGGCACAATTTACGGCAACCTGACAACAAGGTGCGGCAGCACGACACTGACAGGTAAATCCGGTGTTCCAGTTTACCTGGTGATCAGGTTAACTGGCGATGGTTTCCGTCTCCAGATGTTTCGTCCGCAGATTCGTCACGATCAGACCTGGATTTACGTGAAATAAAGATACCAGATAAAGAAGACGACGCGGAAAAACGTCGGCATCACTGCTTAATAAAGTCTATATCCATGTAAATATCATCTACAGACAGTAAAAAGAAACGTGCGGGCCGAAATAAAAACGCGTATGTTTCAAGTAGGTGAGAGGATTCGAAACCACGTAATCCAGCGATAAGATTACGAGACCACCGTTTTACTCATTGTGCTACCGATCAGCTTTACAAGCATTCTGCTTCATCCACATAGATCACTGCCATCCTGACAGGTGTTTAACACCTGGTGATCGTTCAGGAAACACGTCCATGTCAACTGGGGATAATCACAACTTTTATTCTGAAGGGCTCAAATAAAGAAGGTAAATCAAGAATGAAAATAATGATTAGTTGCAGCTCTAACGTGGAGTGGACTAAAATATGAGACGTAAGTTTGAGAAATTTGAGTTTTGTCTTGTGAACAAAAGGTCCCAATTGAATCAGACTGTATAAAAAAGTAACTTAGAAAGATGATAGATAAACAAATAAAGATTCAGTGAATGCAGATGGATTTTGACATACTTATTCTGTCCATCATGCACTCTTAGAGGTATTAACATTTCATTCTGGCCAGTAAAAAAAAAAACACCCCGAAGATGTTCAGTTTTCTCTCACGTTGGACAGATTAAAGTCTCATGTTTAAGAAGCTGCCACTGTGATATTTATTCATTTTTTCAGCCTCTTCAGACTGAAATATCTCATCAGCTGTTAAACAGACTCACCACAGGTTAATCCCACTGGGTTACATCTTAAATCCCAAGAAATAATGGCAAGAAAGAGACAAAAAAAATGACCTCAGAGAGGCAGAAAATCAACAACCCTCAGATAGATGTAAAACAACCACGAGGAGATGAAAAACAACAACAAAGAGACAATAAACAACCACAGAGAGACACAAAATGGCCATAAAGAGACAAAATGAAAACAAAGAGACACAAAACAACCACAAAGAGACAAAAAACGAAAACAAAGAGACACAAAGCAACCACAGAAACAAAAAACAACCACAAAGAGACACAAAATAACCACAGAGACACAAAACGACCACAATGAGACAAAAATAACAAGCCTTACCATTACATATCACAGAATAACGTAATATTGCTATGTCAGTTTGTTACAATATTGTGCAACTCTGCTTGTACAGTCCCTAAAAATGTATATTACTGAAGATGAGTGAAAAACTAGAGATAAAAAGGAAGATTTGGCTACAAATATACAAAATATTTCAAGCACAGAAAGGAGAATGTTTTTAAAAAACACGTTTGATTAAAATACTATTAATTAGCTTCAACTATTCTTTTATATTTGTTAAAAATTCCTGTATTTATTCAATAAATATCTCAGAGAAACTACATTTTTTCCCCCAATATCGTGCACAACTAGCACAACAAATATCAGCATGCCAACACACTCCGCTGACATTTTACCTGCTTAGAATCAGCCGTTCAGTTTTCTCTGACGTTGGACAGATTAAAGTCTCATATTTAAGAAGCTACAGCTGTGATATTTATTCATTTTTTTAGCCTCTTTAGACTGAAATATCTCATCAGCTGTTAAACAGACTCACCACAGGTTAATCCCACTGGGTTATTTCTTATTTTATATCCCACATACCTCAACTAAACTCTAATATTACGATTAGAATTCAGATTTTGGGAGCTGCTCTTAAGCTCAACACATATCTTGAGTGCGGCTGGATTTGACGGAGCTTATTTCATGTAGTTTTGACGTCCTAAACTTTACCTCTGATTACGTAACGGCTGAGCGTGATGCTGTCGGTGCAGGTTAACGTCCCGAGTCACGTGACCTGCTGCATTTCCAGGTTACACCAGACATCTATTCAGACTACAAACCTGTGGTCACATCTCCCTAAAAACAGGCCATTAAAGCAGCACAGCGCCACTGACTGATGAGGAATAATCCCACCCTGTCTTTGATCAAACAGGTGACTCTATGGCAAAGATAAGCAATAATATAGTGTAAAATGGAGTATTTATAGTGTAATATTTGGAGAATATTACAGACTGATGGTGAAACTGACAGAAAGCCGCAGATTAATCAATACTGAGGCTGCTGTTATTCCAAAGATTAAACCCTGAACAAACCTCAGAGCTGATGCAGGATCAATGAGTTCCTGTGTTCATCCTGAACTCTCACAGGTGATTGCAGGTAAACAAGGAGGAGCAGCAGTTTGATCATCAAACCGGATCTAAGCTGCAGAAATCTCAAGTTCAACTGATCAGAAAGAACATTTCAGATGCACAACTTCATGAGACAAACAAGTCACAAAGTGACAAAAAAGGTCAGCGATAGAAGAAAAAAACACAAAACCACACAAACGAGGAAAGAAATGACAAAAAAGAAACAAAACTGCAAAAAATAGACAACACAAATGAGACAAAAAGGAAATACAAAACAACAAAAATTAATGCATCAAAAGGTGACAAAGGTAAATGAAAACATAAAACAAATGACAAAAGTCAGACAAAAAAGACAAAAAACAACAAAAACAAGACAAAATATTACAGAAATGAAACACAAAATTACAAAAATGAGACACGAAATGACAAACGACACAAAACAAAAAAAAGGACATCAAAGTTAGAGAGCTACCAAAAATGGCCAAAAACAAGACAAAAAATTACACGAATGACACAAACGACAAACAAATCAACAAAAAACTAGACAAACAACACAAGTGAGACAAAAAAAACACAAAACAACAAAAACAAGAAACAGTTTAACTCTGACTCCTCATCATTGCAGTTCCAGATTTTTTAACATTTTTTGTAAACATACTATGACACTGCAACCCTATCCGCATACAGCAGCTGTTTAACCGCACAAAGCAACCAAAAAATACCACAAAGAGAAGCAAAATACGCACAACAAGGCAGAACATACCCACAAAGAGATACAAAATGATGCAAAAAGACACAAAACCACCACAAAGAGAGTGTCTCTTTGTGGTTGTTTTTTGCCTCTTTCTTGTTGTTTTGTGTCTCTTTACGGTTGCTGTCCATCTGTTTTGTGTTGCTTTGTGTCTGTTTGTGGTCGTTGTTGATGCTTCCTGCAGGTTTGGTGCTTTAATGCGGCTAAATGAGCAGCAGTGAGTCGCTGAGGAGCCTCCAGAGCGACCGAGCTGCATCCCTGCGAACAAGAGGAGCAAAGAGGGGGGAGGCGGGAGGACCACTGTTACCATGGCAACGTCCTATTCCAAAGTCTGGATCAGCACAGAGCGGCGATGGATGGAGGATGCAGGGTGAGGAAGGGGAAAGGAGAGGAGGTAGAGGCGGCAGCGAAGCCTCTGAAACAGACACACACCGGCGCTAAACACAAAGACGCATAAATAACGGCGGGAAAACCACCGGCGGCGGCGGCGGCTCGGCGGCGGCGGCTCGGCGTCGCCCGACTCACATTATTCATCGGACGACTCAGTTAATATTTGATGATGCAATATGGCAGCGTGATCAAAATAGGTTACATCCTGTCGGCTCTGTGAGACTGAAACCGAGCTGAGACGCGACGGATCCGGTTCTGAAGAGACTCGTTGTTGTTGTTAAAATGAGGCTACAGCCGTGTAATAAACATGTTGTATGACCTCTGAGGAACACACATGTCTGCAGGGGATTAACACTCTCTGAGGCCTGCCACACTCCGATGGGCGCTCTTTACTCCTGCTTGATTTGTGTCTATTTGGTGTTGTTGTCCATCTATTCTGTAGCTGTTTTGTGTCTCTTTGTAGCTGTTTTGTGTCTCTTTGTAGCTGTTTTGTGTCTCTTTGTTGTTGTTGTCCATCTATTTTGTAGCTGTTTTGTGTCTCTTTGTAGCTGTTTTGTGTCTCTTTGTTGTTGTTGTCCATCTATTTTGTAGCTGTTTTGTGTCTCTTTGTAGCTGTTTTGTGTCTCTTTGTAGCTGTTTTGTGTCTCTTTGTTGCTGTTGTCCATCTATTTTGTAGCTGTTTTGTGTCTCTTTGTAGCTGTTTTGTGTCTCTTTGTTGTTGTTGCCCATCTATTTTGTAGCTGTTTTGTGTCTCTTTGTAGCTGTTTTGTGTCTCTTTGTAGCTGTTTTGTGTCTCTTTGTTGTGGTTGTTCATCTATTTTGTGTTGTTTTGTGTCTCTTTGTTGTGGTTGTTCATCTATTTTGTGTTGTTTTGTGTCTCTTTGTTGTTGTTGTTCATCTATTTTGTGTTGTTTTGTGTCTCGTTGTGGTTGTTCATCTATTTTGTGTTGTTTTGTGTCTCTTTGTTGTTGCTGTCCATCTATTTTGTGTTGTTTTGTGTCTCTTTGTTGTTGTTGTTCATCTATTTTGTGTTGTTTTGTGTCTCGTTGTGGTTGTTCATCTATTTTGTGTTGTTTTGTGTCTCTTTGTTGTTGCTGTCCATCTATTTTGTGTTGTTTTGTGTCTCTTTATGGTTGCTTTGTGTCTCGTGGTTGTCCATCTATTTTGTGTTGTTTTGTGTCTCTTTGTTGTTGCTGTCCATCTATTTTGTGTTGTTTTGTGTCTCTTTGTTGTGGTGGTCCATCTATTTTGTGTTGTTTTGTGTCTCTTTGTTGTTGCTGTCCATCTATTTTGTGTTGTTTTGTGTCTCTTTATGGTTGCTTTGTGTCTCGTGGTTGTTCATCTATTTTGTGTTGTTTTGTGTCTCTTTGTTGTTGCTGTCCATCTATTTTGTGTTGTTTTGTGTCTCTTTGTAGCTGTTTTGTGTCTCTTTATGGTTGCTTTGTGTCTCGTGGTTGTCCATCTATTTTGTGTTGTTTTGTGTCTCTTTGTTGTTGCTGTCCATCTATTTTGTGTTGTGTTGTGTCTCTTTCCGCTCCAGTCTTATTTAATGTCGTTAACGCTTCCCTTCAGTCACTATTTAAACTGTAACTGACACCAGATTCATGCTAACTGAAGCTACATGTGTGTAACAAACATGCAGTCTGACCTTCCAGCCTGTGAGGAACATACGTGTCTGCGGGAGATTAACACTGTGTCGTGTGTGTGTGTGTGTGTGTGTGTGTGTGCTCTCTGACTGCAGCTTTCTAATGAATGACCTTAAGGATAACCTACTGAGTTATTCCCTCCAGCCAAACTCCCCTGTGTGGGAGATCAGAATTGTCACTTAATTATCTGTAATTTCTATTTTCCACCAATAATTAAGAAAGAGGGGAACGGAGGGAGCGCAGCGGCGGAGCGTGAAGGAAGAAGAAGACGGAGAAAACCCAGCAAAGACTGAGAGTTTCAGTAAACGGGGGAGAAGGACTGAGGAGGGTTTAACGGAGGGAGTTCTGACAGTTAGAGAACGCTGATCTCAGAAATAAAACTACAGATATTAACAGTCTGGAATTACAGCTCAAGATATCATCACCTGTGTGTCTATTACTGGTTGTTTTGTGTCTAACGTGGTGTTTTTGCATCAATTTGTGACCATTTTGTGTCTATTTCTGATCATTTTCTGTCTTTTTGGGGTAATTTTGTGTCTATTTCTGATCATTTTGTGTCTCTGTGGTCATTTTGAATCTTTTTTGTGTGACTTTGTGGTTGTTTTATGTCTGTTTGTGGTCATTTTGTGTTTCTGTGGTCATTTTGAGTCTACTTATGGTCATTTCGTGTCTTTTTTTGTGTGACTTTGTGGTCATTTTGAATCTTTGTGTTTGTTTTGTGTCTCTTTCTGACCATTCTGTGTCTTGTGACCAAACAGAAGCTCCATAAATCACACGGCGGCTTTGAATTTATCAGGTAAATGAGCGTCCAAACGGCTGGCTGGATAAACGACGATGATAAGTTTCTGCACACGTGTGAGCGGCTTGTAGAATGGTGTTGGGAGGAGTGACATGAGCTCGGTAACGGCTTGACCAGGAGAGGAGAAGGATGCAGGAGAAGGATGCAGGAGAATGCAGCAGCAGCAGAGATGCAGCAGCAGCAGCAGCAGAATGCAGCAGCAGAGATGCAGCAGCAGCAGCAGCAGCAGCAGCAGAGATGCAGCAGCAGCAGCAGAGATGCAGCAGCAGCAGAGATGCAGCAGCAGCAGAGATGCAGCAGCAGCAGCAGAGATGCAGCAGCAGCAGCAGCAGAGATGCAGCAGCAGCAGCAGCAGCAGCAGCAGCAGCAGAGATGCAGCAGCAGAGATGCAGCAGCAGCAGCAGCAGAGATGCAGCAGCAGCAGCAGCAGCAGCAGCAGCAGCAGCAGCAGCAGAGATGCAGCAGCAGCAGCAGCAGCAGCAGCAGCAGAGATGCAGCAGCAGAGATGCAGCGCAGCAGCAGCAGCAGCAGCAGCAGCCTACTTCTGATGACAGGTCTAAAAATACTCGCAGCGTCTTCTATTCTGAGCTCCACGGCAGCATCAGGAAAACATGCACAAATATTCAGACTCTCCGCTGCGCTCGCTCGTCGTCTCGACCGGGAGACAAACACAAACACCTGAGATCAAACGTTTACATCCGTGCATGTGAGCGTGCACAGAAAAAAGATCAATAAGCAAAAATAACAACCTCACGTGCACGAAAAAAGATCCCTTTAAATGCAACACGTGCAGCCTGAGACCTGCAGAAAAACGCTCATTCTGTTTCTGTTTCTGGCAGTTTTCTGTCTCTTTGCAATTGTTTGTGTGTCTTTGTTGTCATTTTGTGTCTCTTCGAGGTTGTTTTATGTCTCCTTATGGTAATTTTGTTTCTCTGTGGTCGTTTCGTGTCTCTTTGTGGTCACTTTGTGCTTTTTTGTGTCTTTGTGGTCGTTTTGCAGGTCTTTGTAGTCATTTTGTGTCTCTATGGTCGTTTTGTGTCTGTTTGTGGTCGTTTTGTGTCTCTTTGTGATTGTTTTGTGTGTCTTTATGGTCGTTTTATGTCTCTTTGGGTCGAGTCCAGTTGATTGGATGAACATCAGGAAAGTGTGCAGAATAATTCAGCCTTTCGGTGGTTAATTTCTCATCTGAATCAAGAGAAAAATCCCAACACCTGAGATCAAATGTTTATGTCCGTGCATTGAAAAGATAGAAAAACCTCCAGCATGCAGGCAGAAACCTCCACGCCTGTCAGAACAAAGACAATAAAAGGAGAAAACAGGTCAAGTTTAAAAAGCACTGGAGCCGAGCTGCCATGAAGAGTCCAGCAACAGCTGTTCTAAAAGCTCCTCAGAACAAAGTGTCTGAGCGGCCCGACGCCTCGACATGAAAACCCTCCGACAGAACATCCAGCTCCAGATCAGCCCTCAGATTTATGGATTTCACACTGAAAGCAGCCGCTTATTAATTTATCACCCTGTCAGGAGCAAATTAAGCAGGAAAAGAAGTGAAGATTTGCAGCTGCTCAGAGCAGACGGAGATCTTTAATGGAGTCCAGAGGACTCACAGGAAGTCATGTTTGTGTGGTTTAGATTTAATCTCAATGAATTGGCTCCAATTCACCAAATCAACATAAATTCAGTAAAAGAATGAAGGTCGACCAGTTTTGTGTGTTTTTGTGGTTATTTTGCATCTCTTTGCACTTGCTTGTGTCGCTTTGAGACATAAAATGATAAAAATTAGACAGAAAATGATAAAAAATTAGACAGAAAATGATCAAAATGAGACAGAAAATGATAAAAATGTGACCTAATGCTAAAAACGAGATTTACACTCAGTGATTATTTTCTTTATGAATTGCTTCCAATTTACCAAATCAGCATTGATTTTTATTTGAAGACTAGAAAGTTCAGTAAAGGAATGAAAGTCGACCGAACCGTTTTGGGTTTTTTAGTTTTTGTTTTGTTTTTTTAAATTTTGTGTTTTTTCTCTTTGTATTATGCAATTTTTTTGCACCAAGATTTTCAGACTATATCAGCTCTAAATACTGGTTTCTTTACATTTCAAGACTTCAGCAAAAGTTGGGCTACACGGAGCTGCAAGTTCAGGCTGCATGTAGCTGCATGTGTCGGAATGTTCAGGCTGCATGCAACTATGTGTAGCCTGAACATGCAGCTACATGCAGCTACATGTAGTTGCATGTTAAGGCTGCATGTTTCTGTATTTGGCTGCATGGTCACACTGCATATAGCTGCGTGTGTCTGCAGGTTCAGGCTACATGTAGCTGGATGTTCATGCTGCATATAGCTGCATATAGCTGCATGTGTAGCTGCATGTTTCTGCATGCGTCTGCACGCTGCTGCACACCGACAGGTCGACTGATCATCATCTCTGATGCTGCTGAATCTCCGCCTCTCTCTGCTCTCTGAGGCTGAACCTGAAGCTTTTAACCGCTGAGGCTGAGAGTTAATTGATGCTCGGGTCACTGAGGGTTCTGGATAAAAGCTGCGCTGCTGCAATTCTAGCTGCAGTTATTGAATCAGTCTGATCTCTAAACACGGAGGTTCAACACCAACGACAACAAACACGACTGTTTCACCGACTCTGGTGCAGAAGTTCAGCAGAAATGTGCAACAACAGCAGAGTTTAGATGATGAGGATATGACTGGAGAGACTTCAGGCTGAATGATGCTGGAAGAAACTGCAGGATTTAGTTTTTCTGCAACGTATGTGTTGAAAAAATACAGAAATTTGCAGCAGGTGAAAAACTATTTGTAAAGAAGGAATACTGTGTTTTGTTGGGGAGAACATCTACATCAACATAAAAAATCATTTTAAAAAGCTGAAATAAGCTGTTGGAAACCTTTCTCAGCTGAAATAGTTTTCAAGATCCTAATGCTTGGATAGGTTCTGATTTGATTTTATTCTATAATTAAAGTTCTGCTGCTTGTGTAAGTCTGAAGACTTTTATAGAAAATCTTGTCTACATTAGAGCATATTCTGGCTGCAGGATGCTGGAAGAAACATTTCTGTCATACAGATTGTAAAAAAACTACAGGAAGTTTCAGCAGACGACTTAAATTATTTTGGAAAGTATAAATTCTTCTCCAAAAAAAGGGGAAGATTTTATGACGGGAGTACATCTACAACAACATGATCAAAAAAAGCTAAAACAAACAAACATATTACATGGCTTAAATAACTGTGTTTAGAATAAACCTGACATAAAATGGTAAAAATGAGATACAAAATGATAAAAACGTCATATAAAATGCAAAAAATGCTGAAAATGTGTTTGAGTTGATATTTGGCGCAGCTTTAAATCAGACTTTCAGATGCAGGAGTTTGTTTTCATGCATTTCCTGCAGAGATGAGAAGTTTTTAGAGGACTAGATTGATTAGAAGAGCTTCCTCCTGATCATAAAGCATGGATTCATCTCAGCATGGGCCATGTGAAGAGCAGCTGCAGGACAGATGTGGAGATGGCTGCAGCAGATCGTCTCCTCAGAGACTAAAACAGAAACAGATCCGACTCCAGACGGTCAGATGATGAAACTCTTCCAGCCTGTGTGGGTTCAGATCGACCGGTGAGTCAGCTTCAGGAGTAAACAGCCTCTCAGAGCCGACTGAAACTGATCCAGGATCCACACAGAGCCACACCAAGAGGCTGAGGGGGCGGGGTAAAAACACGTTTCAGCCAATAGGACGAAACAATCCTGATTCATCTACAATCATCTGCAAATATTCAGTTCAGAGAAGCTCAGAGGCTTCTGCTTCCAACAGTTTTATCTCTGTGTTGTTATTTTATGTCATATTTTTTTTTATCATATTGTCTCATTTTTATCATTTTATGTCTCATTTTTATAATTTTGTCTCATTTTTATCATTTTCTGTCTCATTTTTATCACTCTGTCACATTTTTATCATTTTATGTCTCATTTTTATCATTTCATGTGTCATTTTTAGAATTTTCTTTTTTTTATCATTTTGTGTCTCATATTTATCATTCTGTCTCAATTTTATCATTTTATGTCTTTTTAAATCATTTTATGTCTTGTTTATCAATTTGTCACATTTTTATCATTTTAAGTCTCATTTTTATCATCTTGTGTCATTTTTATCATTTTATGTCTCATTTTTATAATTTTATATCTCATTTTTATAATTTTATATCATGATTTTATCATTTTATGTCTCATTTTTATCATTTTGTCAATTTTTTTTTATCATTTTGTGTCTCATTTTTATCATTTTGTGTACCTCGTTTTTGTCATTTTATGCCTTTTTTCACCATTTTCTGACATTTTGGAGACCAAACAGCTCATCAATTCATCCGTACAATAATCCGCTATGAATAGAATCGTCTGTTGCAGCCACAGAACAAATATTAAATCTGTCTATCTGCTATTATGTCACTGTGGGGACTAAAGTTTAAATGATAAAGGTTTTAAAATGCATGTACAGAGGACGGTAGGTTACTTATTTATTAATTGCGAGGCTCTCGTCATCTGTCTGTTTATTTACAGTGGAATATGTAAATGTACTATTTGGCTGGCGGCCTCTTCACACAGTCAGACGCTGTCACTTATACTGCATAAATATTTGAGGAGTAAACAGCAAACCTGTGAAATGAAGTGAGAGAAAAACAAAGTGAATCTGCATTAGATGTGCAGAAGCAGCTGCTGATGGACATTTATGCTGCGAAAAGGGAACCAAAGAAGAGCCGAGCTTCTAGACGGGAAGTGAAAGAAGCATTTCTGATCAGATAGTCAGAGTTAAAGCTGCACCATGTTTAGTTTCTGCATAGACATCCTGATGGAAAACAAGTCAGACGAACTCTAATACATCAGACTACAGCTGGGTTTACTGCTTCATAGGAAAACTTGATGAATCTTCTCAGATTTAAAGCTTCTTGGAGTTTAGTTTTGACTTTATTTAATAGAGTTTGTTGAGCTAAAAATGTAACATTATAATAAAAATTAGATGTTTTAATAATTTTGTCTCATTGTTTTAGTGTCTCGTTTTTATCATTTTATGTCACATTTTTATCATTTTACATCACATTTTGCATCATTTTATGTCACGTTTTTATCATTGTGTCTCATTTTTATCAACTTTATCTAGAAGACGTTTTTTGACCTGCAGCACCACATGTTCACAGAAACAGGAAGGAAACATGAAACAAAAGGCAGATTTGGCCGCAAAAGATAGACGCACGGCTGCAGAAACTACAGAGCTTTTGCACCACAAGCACAAACTTTTTAAATCAGCGAGTTCAGATCTGAATGAATCCAAAGATGAAAACTCTCTGATGCAGCTGAACTTTAAAACAGAATCACCTCAATCCTTCTAGAGGGAATCGTTCTCTCCGAATGAAGCCACTGGCAGAACATCCACTAGATAATCAGGAAATCGAAATACTTCTGCTGGATGGAGGCTGTAGCACCTAACAGAATCCAGGAGGAGCAGAAAGAGTTACACCTGTCAGACTGAGGACAGGTAGAAGTGAGGACAGGTAGAAGTGAGGACAGGTAGGACTACTGACGACAGGTAGAACTACTGAGGACATGTAGAACTACTGAGGACACGTAGGACTACTGAGGACATGTAGGACTACTGACGACAGGTAGAAGTGAGAACAGGTAGAAGTGAGGACAGGTAGGACTACTGAGGACACATAGGACTGAGGACAGGTAGAAGTGAGGACAGGTAGAAGTGAGGACAGGTAGGACTACTGAGGACACGTAGGACTGAGGACAGGTAGAAGTGAGGACAGGTAGAAGTGAGGACAGGTAGAAGTGAGGACAGGTAGGACTACTGAGGACACGTAGGACTGAGGACAGGTAGAAGTGAGGACAGGTAGAAGTGAGGACAGGTAGGACTACTGAGGACACGTAGGACTGAGGACAGTAGAAGTGAGGACAGTAGAGTGAGGACAGTAGAAGTGAGGACAGGTAGGACTACTGAGGACACGTAGCACTGAGGACAGGTAGAAGTGAGGACAGGTAGAAGTGAGGACAGGTAGGACTACTGAGGACACGTAGGACTGAGGACAGGTAGAAGTGAGGACAGGTAGAAGTGAGGACAGGTAGAAGTGAGGACAGGTAGGACTACTGAGGACAGGTAGAACTACTAAGGACACGTAGAACTACTGAGGACATGTAGGACTACTGAGGACAGGTAGGACTACTGAGGACAGGTAGAACTACTGAGGACACGTAGAACTACTGAGGACACGTAGAACTACTGAGGACATGTAGGACTACTGAGGACAGGTAGGACTACTGAGGACACGTAGGACTACTGAGGACATGTAGGACTACTGAGGACAGGTAGAAGTGAGGACAGGTAGAACTACTGAGGACACGTAGAACTACTGAGGACATGTAGGACTACTGAGGACAGGTAGAACTACTGAGGACAGGTAGAACTACTGAGGACAGGTAGGACTACTGAGGACACGTAGAACTACTGAGGACAGGTAGGACTACTGAGGACACGTAGAACTACTGAGGACAGGTAGGACTACTGAGGACACGTAGAACTACTGAGGACAGGTAGGACTACTGAGGACACGTAGAACTACTGAGGACAGGTAGAACTACTGAGGACACGTAGAACTACTGAGGACATGTAGGACTACTGAGGACATGTAGGACTACTGAGGACAGGTAGAACTACTGAGGACAGGTCGGACTACTGAGGACAGGTAGAACTACTGAGGACACGTAGAACTACTGAGGACAGGTAGAACTACTGAGGACATGTAGGACTACTGAGGACAGGTAGAACTACTGAGGACAGGTAGAACTACTGAGGACAGGTAGAACTACTGAGGACATGTAGGACTACTGAGGACATGTAGGACTACTGAGGACAGGTAGAACTACTGAGGACAGGTAGAACTACTGAGGACAGGTAGAACTACTGAGGACATGTAGACTACTGAGGACAGGTAGAACTGAGGACAGGTAGGACTCAGTGGTCTGCTGACAGCAGCTCCTGAATACTTCAGTTCTCACTGTAGATTCTAAACTCCAGGTGCCTCCACCTTCAGATGTGATCCAGGATGAATGATTGATGGGGAGCAGATGTTTAGATGTTTGGATGTTTGGTCTCCTTCATGGAGCTCAGGGTGACAGGATGGAGGTAGGATGGATGTTAGATTGGGGCTGAATGGAGAAAGGATGGAGGCTGATGGAGGATAGATGGAGAAAGGATGGAGGATGGATGGAGGAAGGATGGAGGATGGATGGAGGAAGGATGGAGGAAGGATGGAAGCTGATGGAGGATAGATGGAGAAAGGATGGAGGAAAGATGGAGGAAGGATGGAAGCTGGTGGAGGATAGATGGAGAATAGATGGAGAATAGATGGAGGCTGGATGGAGAATAGATGGAGAATAGATGGAGGCTGATGGAGGAAAGATGGAGGAAGGATCGAAGCTGGTGGAGGATAGATGGAGGCTGGATGGAGGATAGATGGAGGCTGGATGGAGAATAGATGGAGGATAGATGGAGGCTGGATGGAGGATAGATGGAGGCTGGATGGAGAATAGATGGAGGATAGATGGAGGCTGGATGGAGGATAGATGGAGGCTGGATGGAGAATAGATGGAGGCTGATGGAGGCTGATGGAGGCTGATGCGGCTCCGGGCTGCGGCTATCAGCTCCGTACTGCGGTGCATTCATTAACGGACGGAGCTCCACACATCAGCCGCTGCACAGTGGGGGGAAAATGGACGCCCAGCATCGAGCCCCCGGTGCAGGAACCTCCGAGCACCGGACGCACCGACGCGACGCATGAGCCCGGATCCGAGCCCTCGACACCTGCAGCGGAACCGGAGCCTCCGACGCGCTTTGATCCGCGCTCATTTGCAGAACGGCTCGTTTCAGGCCACGTCCAGGTTCATCCAACCTACGGCGACAACCAAACCCACCCGAGCCCAGAACCGGAGAGCCAGAGAGCTCCTTACCTGCGGGTTCGGTTCCGTGGAGCGGCGGGATGAACGGAGTCCGGCTCGGATCCGCGGCGCGCTCTGCTGGAAGCGGCTGCGTAAAAAAAGGAGGCTAATAGAAAAACGTCACCGAGCGCGGGTTCGTCTCCGGTGGATGTGGCCGCTGCTCGTGTGTACTCGGTAGAATGCGTCTCCCCCCTCCTCCCCTCACCTCCTCCTCCTCCCCTCCGGTTCCTCCCCCCTCCCTCTCTCTCTCTCTCTCACGGAGCGGCAAAGCGCGCAACGCGGCTAAGTTGACGCACAAACAAACAAACAAACAAACAAACTCATCGAGCTAAAAAAGAAATAAAAATAGTGTGAAATTTTTAAAGTGCGTTGATCAGGACGGAGGTGTCACCCCCTCTTCCTTACCCCTTCCTCTCCCTCCTCCCCCCACTGAGGCACGCGCTGATTCAGGGTCTGGATGTGCTTATTGGAGCGTGCGGCGCGCTCACGTTCAGCCGCTGATTCCACATGAAGCCATAGAGAGGATCCATACGGCAGCGGCGGCCGCTCATGGATTTGGACTTGATGGACGCCGCCGGGACAGTTTCCCTCTGTGGTGATGATGAGGATGATGAGGAGGATGAGGATGATGAAGAGGACGAAGAGGGCCGCGCTGGTAGTTCTGGGAAATGGAGCACGAGCGCAGCCCTGCAGAGAGAGAGAGAGAGAGAGAGAGAGAGAGAAATCAAACATCCACAGGTCGATGGGAGCAGCGCGTCGATACGGACCGGAATATTTCTGCTAATTGACTCTTATCGTCATAATTATTTAGTCGGATGACGTCAGCGCGGCAGTTATGTCTTCATCATCTGCAGATCTGAGGGGGTGGGAGGAAAAAAAAAACGCAGTTTGGAGCAAAAAGAGTGACCTTCAGTTGCTTTAAAATAGCTTCACTGCCCAGTTCACCCCTTTACTCGATCTCTCTCACGTGCACCCACGCACACATGCATGCACGAGCACACGCACACAGTGTAGAGGGGGGAGGGGGGAGGCAGAGGGAGGCAGAGCTGGATGCAGCTAATGCAGAGTGACAGCTCTTTCATGCAGTGATGGTGAAAAGAGAATCCACTCAACCCACACTGCTGCTGCTGCTGCACACACACACACACACACACACACACACACACACACACCACACACACACCACACACACAGCCAGGAGTGTGTCTTCACAGGGAAATAAAGTGCAGTTTAATGTGGCTTGTTTGCTTCATTCATCAGGACTTGTGGAGGAGGTTTGGATGAAACCTTCGTTCACTTCTGGGCAAATATTCACTGAAACCACAACATTCCTGTTTATTCAGACAGCGAGCAGCTCTGGATGTGGTTTTACTTCCTCCCTTTGTGACCTTGAACAACACTTTGAAACAGCTCCAGTCGGTGTTTCCCCGACAAACACTGAATGATCTGAGCTGTGATGTGGAGTCTGCTTCACACCCAGCCTCTCTGCACTGCAGTGTTCAGGACAGAAACTCTCTCTGTGGACGAGACGCTGCATCAAAGTTAGGACGAAACCTGCAGGAACCTGCAGAAACTCCCCAATAAAAGCAGAAAAAAAAGGAGAAAACGGGCTGAGATGAGCCACGCTGGAGGTTTATTACCAGACAGAACTTAGATCTGAGCCCAGTTTAACACAGATTAAACAGCATCAGAAGGAAAGAAGGTGGAGGTTAGATGGAGGAAGGATGGAGGCTGGATGGAGGAAGGATGGAGGATGGAGGTTAGATGGAGGAAGGATGGAGGCTGGATGGAGGAAGGATGGAGGTTAGATGGAGGAAGGATGGAGGTTAAGGATGGAGGTTAGATGGAGGAAGGATGGAGGAAGGATGGAGGTTAGATGGAGGAAGGATGGAGGTTAGATGGAGGAAGGATGGAGGCTAGATGGAGGAAGGATGGAGGTTAGATGGAGGATGGAGGAAGGATGGAGGCTGGATGGAGGAAGGATGGAGGTTAGATGGAGGAAGGATGGAGGTTAGATGGAGGAAGGATGGAGGTTAGATGGAGGAAGGATGGAGGAAGGATGGAGGTTAGATGGAGGCTGGATGGAGGAAGGATGGAGGTTAGATGGAGGAAGGATGGAGGTTAGATGGAGGTTAGATGGAGGAAGGATGGAGGAAGGATGGAGGTTAGATGGAGGAAGGATGGAGGTTAGATGGAGGAAGGATGGAGGTTAGATGGAGGTTAGATGGAGGAAGGATGGAGGTTAGATGGAGGAAGGATGGAGGCAGGATGGAGGAAGGATGGAGGTTAGATGGAGGAAGGATGGAGGTTAGATGGAGGAAGGATGGAGGTTAGATGGAGGAAGGATGGAGGTTAGATGGAGGAAGGATGGAGGTTAGATGGAGGAAGGATGGAGGTTAGATGGAGGTTAGATGGAGGATGGATGGAGGAAGGATGGAGGTTAGATGGAGGAAGGATGGAGGCTGGATGGAGGAAGGATGGAGGTTAGATGGAGGTTAGATGGAGGTTAGATGGAGGAAGGATGGAGGCAGGATGGAGGTTAGATGGAGGCTGGATGGAGGAAGGATGGAGGTAGGATGGAGGAAGGATGGAGGTTAGATGGAGGAAGGATGGAGGTTAGATGGAGGAAGGATGGAGGAAGGATGGAGGTTAGATGGAGGAAGGATGGAGGAAGGATGGAGGTTAGATGGAGGTTAGATGGAGGTTAGATGGAGGTTAGATGGAGGAAGGATGGAGGTTAGATGGAGGAAGGATGGAGGTTAGATGGAGGTTAGATGGAGGAAGGATGGAGGTTAGATGGAGGAAGGATGGAGGAAGGATGGAGGCTGACAAACTCCTGGATTTCACACTTGAATAAATGCATTAAAGAGCAGAAACAGGTGATCTGAGCCACGCTGGAGGTTTATTAACGTTCAGTTTCCTACAGATGAAACCAGAAACAAACTTCCTGCAGCTCATTTCAAGAGACAAAGAAAAGGTGAAGAAGCTCCAGAGAGGGTTCTGGAGAGTTTTTCTGTGAAGGTCCACTGATTTTAAACCGGAACAAGAGGAAGAAAAACGGCCAACAAACTAGAAAACTCTGGTGTTCCAGTTTAGACGATAAAAACAAACATTTAGGAGTCTTAAAACAGAAAATAAAGCAGAGTTTAAATGAAAAGAAATCCTACAAAACAACCTCCAATGTGGTTAAAATGCACTTAAAAGACGTCAAAAAACACATTTTACCTGAAGGAAAATCAGAAAACGGATCAATTTATCAACAGGAAATTCATCTGCACCAGTTTGAATCATCTTCAGTCATTTTTCAAACTAAATCTCTATTTTCTTGAGAGGATTTCACACATTTCTTTGAATGTTTGGGCCTTTAAAACCACTTTTTTTTTTTAAAAGATAAACATAGATTTTTGTGTTCTGCCTTTTTTAAAAGATGATTTTATGATTGATTTTTTCTGATTTGATAGAAAACTGACATGTTTTCGTTTCAAATACATCATTTTTTGCTACTGGCTTCTAAAACTGGAGGATTTTGTGCTTTAGAGAATAAACTAAATATTTTTTTGGTTTCAATCTACTTAGACAGAAAAACAACAGATTTTTTCATCATTTTATCGCATGGAGTCAGAAAATTGACCAATTTATTAACAGGAAATGCATTTTCAAATCAATTTTTGTCATTTTTCAAACTAAATTTCAAACTGTTCTCTGGTTCTGACTTCTAAATATACATGATTTCCTGCTTTATTTTGTCTCATCTGATAGAAAACTGACATTTTTTTTGCTTCTAGTTTCTAAAACTGGAGGATTTTAGTCTTTAAACTGAATATTTGGGTGATTTTTTTCATCATTTGAGAGCATTTCTTTGTTTGATCTTTAAGAATAGCAAAACTTTAAGCTTTTAGGTTTGAAAAATATTAGAAAATGTGCAAATGACACTAAATAAAATGCATTTATAACAAGAAGTCAGAAAACTGATCGATTTATTAACAGGAAATTAATCTGCAGCTGTTTTAATCATCTTTTAAACTAAATTTCTAACTATTTTCCAGTTCTGACGTGTAAATAGACATGACTTTATGCTTTATTTTGTCTCATCTGATAGAAAATTGACCATTTTTTTGCTTCATATTAATAACAGACATGTAATCTTCAAAATAATCAAAATAATCTTTTGTTTGCGGCTCTAAACCTTTGAAAAACTTCAATATTATAGTTTTTATCTATTTTTTCTCAGATAATTCAGAAAAAAACATTTGTAGACTAAAACTAGGCACCAAATAACAGCAGATTATTAAAAAAATGAGGCTTAAATAATTCAGTTTGATTTAATTCAAGCAGGTGTTGATGTGAAGCATCTCTAGATTCTCCTGAACCCTGGAAAACCCAAAAACACAACATCAGCTTTTTCAAATAGTTTTTATGTATTTATTTTTTATTTATTGCTTATTTTCTCTCTATATAATATATATATATATATATGTGTGTGTGTACTATTATCATAGTTTTTTGTTTTCTTTTCTTACTTTTTGGTGATTATTTTTCAGTATTTGGGTCTTCCAGGGTTAAATCGTTAGAATAAACTAAAATCAGAAAGCAGCCTGTAGTTATTATTTGAACGCTGAACGATCAGATAAACCAGCAGCTAAAAGCTTTAAATGGTCTCTAAACAGTCTTTAATCCTGTCTGAGTTCAGTCCAGGATCCACTAGAGGGCGTCACTCCTCCAGTTCACAGCTCCAGTCCTGGAGTCAGAGACCTTCAGCAGCTCCTGTCCTCCTGATATTCACATTTATTCATGTCTCAGTCCTTTGTGTTGATAATTCTACTTGGACTGATGATGCAGAAAAGTCAGAAAAGACGAGAGAAGATTCAACGTTTTTACCGTTCCGATTAAAATGCGATCGCTTCCCTTCAAACCTCCAACATCTCCACAGTGGATCCATCTCCAACAGCTCCAGCAGCTCCAGATGTTCAGCCTACTCGATCTCCAGATGTTCAATCTGAATGACATCGAGGAGTTGATGCTGCCTCCTAACAGGGGAAGGAGGAAGTGGAACATCTCCAGATGTTCAGTCACCTCCATCTCTGCTGTCTCCAGATGTTCACTCTCCTCCACATTCAGAATCAGAAAACTCTATTTGTACGCAGAAGGCAACTAAAAATTGGCTCAACATCTAGAGGTGGACTCCAGATGTTCAGTCGCCTCCATCTCCACCTCCAGATGTTCAGTCTCCACCATCTCCTCCAGATGTTCAGTCTCCACCATCTCTGCTGTCTCCAGATGTTCAGTCTACTCCACCTCCAGATGTTCAGCCTCCATCTGATGCCTCCTAATAGGGAGGAGACTGAACATCTGGAGGTGGACTCCAGATATTTAGCCTCCTCCATCTCCAGAAGTCCATCCTCCTCCACCTCCTCCCCCTCCAGATGTTCAGTCTCCTCCAGATGATCACTCTCCTCCTCCAGATGTTCTCCTCCATCTCCAGATGTTCTCCTCCAGAAGTCCATCCTCCTCCACCTCCTCCCCCTCCAGATGTTCAGTCTCCTCCAGATGATCACTCTCCTCCTCCAGATGTTCTCCTCCATCTCCAGATGTTCTCCTCCAGAAGTCCATCTTCCTCCATCTGCTCCCTCCTAGCAGGGGGAGGCGCTCATGTGCATGTGAGTGTGGTAGTGAGGTGGAGGTGCGGGTGATGGAGGCCTGGTGAGGGGCAGCGCCTGGCCCTGGGGGTGTGGGCCCTGGGGGTGTGGGCCCTGGGGGTGTGGGGCCCGGGGCAGGGTGTGGGTGGAGGGGGGGTACCCGGCCTGGTAGCTGGTGGAGGAGGAGGCGGAGGGCGGGCTGGTCTGCAGCGGCTGGAGGCTGGGTTTGGGCGGAGGCGTCTGGGTGAGCTGGATGGAGACGTCGCTGGAGGCGGAGGAGGCGCTGCGGGGCCGTTTGGGCGGAGGCCAGGAGGACTCCGGGTGGAGGAACTGGCCGCTGTAGTCGCTGCTCTCGGACAGGCGGGGGCGGTAGAGGGCCGGGTGGGGGCGGTACATCTCCTCCTCAGCATAGCGCTTCATGAACAGGTAGACGGACATCACACCTGCACCCTGAGGAGAGAAGATCCAGAGAAGATCAGACGGAAACAGAATCTGAAATCTAAAAAACACAAACAACAGGCTGGAAATGAGAGGACAGACAGTAGAAAGGTGAGTTCTGATCTATTTAAATGTGTAGAAACTGTTTAAAAAAAATGTTTTTATGGATTTCCAAAATACAAAAAAAAAGTCTGTAAAATTACAACCACTGTCAATTTTTTAGAGTTATATTAACGTTCAAAAAAATCTGGTAAAAAGGAAAAAAAAAGATAAATTAAGACAAATGTGTGAATACATTTTAAAGTATTTTTCTGCAAAAAATCTTTAAAATATTAATTAAAAAAATAAAAATCTAAAAAAAAAACCTGATTGTGATCAGCAGCAGCAGCAGTTTCAGGTCTGCAGCTGCTGATGCAGGAGAAGAAGCTGCATCATGCATGAATTCATGCATCAGGAGATCAGAAGAAGAAGAAGAAGAACCGCTGAGACCTGCAGAACCACAACCCTGATCATCACACATCACTCTGGTATTCTGCATCTCTTTGTCGTTATTTTGTGTCTTTTATGGCCAAGTTGCGGTTGTTTTGAGTGTCTTTGTGGGTGTCTTGTGTCTAATGTGGTCTTTTTGCATCTATCTGTGATAACTGTCCGTCTCTTTTTTGCTGTTTTATGTCCATTTGTGATCATTTTGTGTCTCTTTGTGGTCGACACTTCCTGCCATCCACTGACCTCTTTGAGCAGGAAGGAGGAGGCGGCGAAGGCGAAGGACCAGCCGTAGTGGTAGTTGAAGAACTGCTCGGGTTCTCTGGGTCGGTTCATCACCTCGTCGTTGATGCTGGAGATGTAGAGCACCAGGCCGACCACCAGACTGAGGCCTGGACGGAACACGAGCAGCGACAGACAGTCAGCGCTGACAGACCACAGCAGATAATTAGCTTCTGGGACGTGAACGGTGACGAGGAGGAGCAGCCGCACAGACTCTTAACGAGGAAGGAGTCGGCGTTAGCAGAAAGATAACTGGAAGCAGAAATATGCACATTAATGCTGCAAAACCTGAGCACTTTCTGGACGTTTCGTCTCATTTTTCATCACTGTGGGTTCGTTTTCCTGCAGCTCGATGGAAACTTCATTCAGAAGCAACATTAAACCAATATCCAACACACTTCTTTATACATTCTCAACCACAAAGAGACAGAAAACAACCACAAAAGACACAAAATAACAACAATGAGGAACAAAACCACAACAAAGAGACAAAAAAACACCACAGACATAAAATGAAGACATACAAACAAGAGCAAAAAAAATGTAAAATGTGACCATAAAAAGGCACAAAATAATCATAAAAAGACATAAAACAACCACAAACGGACATAAAATAATCACAAATGGACATAAAACAGCCACATTAGACACAATACAGTCACAAAGAGAAACAAATCAACCACAAATAGAAAAAACTGCCAAAAATAGAAATAAAATGGTCACAGAAAGATGCAAAAAGACCAAATTAGACACAAATAGACTTAAAATGACCACAAAAGACACAGAATAATCAAAAAAAGACACAAAATGACCATAAAAAGACACAAAATAATCAAAAAAGACATAAAACAACCACAAACAGACATAAAATAATCATAAAACGCCACAAGCAACCACAAATAGACACAAAACAGCCAAAAAGAGACACAAAACGGTCATAGATAGATGCAAAATGACCACATTAGACACAAAATCACCACAAAGAGACAGAAAACAACCACAAAGAGACAAATATGGGCACAAATAGATGTAAAAACAACACATTACACACAAAACAACTGCAAAGGGACACACAACAACCACAAATGGACACAAAACAGCCTAACATAAACACAAAATGACCACAAAAGACACAAAATATTCACACAGAGATGCAAAATAATGACAAATTGACACAACTGCAAAGAGACACAAATCGACCCCAAATATACCTAAAATGACCACAAAGACAAACACAAACAAGTGCAAAAGATGCAAAATGACCAGAAAAAATTCACAATAATCAAAAAAAGACACAAAGTCATGACAAAGAGATGCAAATTATCACAAGTTGACATAAAACTGTTTAAAAGAAACACAAAATGGTCACAGAGATGTTAAAAGACCACATTAGACACAAAACAATCACAAAGATACACAAATCGACCACAAATGGACATAAAAATGACCACAAAGACAAACACAAACAAGTGCAAAAAGATGCAAAATGACCACAAAAAACCACAAAATAATCCAGAAAAGACAATACAACCACAAAATAACACAAAACTGCTATAAATAGACACAAAACAACCACAGAGACACAAAATAATCAAAAAAAGACACAAAACAACCACAAATGGACCTAAAATGACAAGGACATACAAACAAGTGAAAAAAAAATGCAAAATGACGACAATTAGATGTAAAATGACCACAAACAGACATAAAATAATCCAAAAAACTCACAAAACAACCACAGACATAAAATAGCCACAAAAGACACAAAATAATGACAAATGCACACAAATCAACCACAACTGGACCCCAAAAAATAAAAAAAAACATACAAATAAGCCACAAAGAGACATAAATAAGTGCAAAAAGATGCAAAATGACCATAAAAAGACACAAAACAATCACACAGAGACGAAAAATAATAACAAATGGACACAAAACCACAAAGAGACACAAAATAATTTAAAAAAGAAAACAAAACAATCCAAAAAAGACACAAACTGACCACAAAGACACACAAACAAGTGCGAAAAGATGCAAAATAACCATGCAAAGACACAAAATATCCATAAAAAGACACAAAACAACCGAACAGATACAAAATGGTCACAAATAGATGCAAAAAGACCAAATCAGACACAAATCGACAACAAAGAGACGTAAAATCATCACAGGAAGGACATAAAAGCGGCTAATGGATTAATCCAGAAAATAATTAACAGATTAATTGATAATAAAAACCAATCGCAGCTTCAGCTCTGAATTAGCTTGTTGTGAGTTTATGAAGTAAAACCAGCAGCAAAGTGACCTCAAGCTCCAAATAAATTCACATATTTAAGCAGATTTTCACAGAATTAGTGAAAATATCTCCTCATTATGTAACTAAAACATAATTCAGGACGCCTGCGTTTATCTTTTACCCATATTTGCAGGAGAATTTCTGCAGAGACACATTTAAATTCAACTATTTCTGTCCTTAAACTCATCTTAAAGCTTCTATATTTGGTATTTTTCTTGAAAAATCCCATAAAATAGGAGGTTTTTCTGCGTTTTATTCCTAACTGAAGCGGTGAGACTTTCTCCTGATGACAGAATGAATGTCGTCCGCCGGCAGCAGCAGCAGATCCAACATTAAAACCCGCTGCTGCTGCTGCTTCTTCCAGGAACACCGGCAGCCTCTCACATGGTAAATGCATGAGATAGAAACATATGGTCCTCAATCAATATTCACAGAAAGCTGCAGGAGGCTATTTATAGCAGCGCTGTGCCGTCGGCCCTCACATTAACGGACGTTTAAACAAGTCCACTGAAGACCGGACAGAGGAGAAAATGCAGAAACCGTGCTGCTGTCAGTCCTGAACAAGAACAACATCTTCATCTGAGAGGGAAAAGAGCAGGACGATGGAGGAAAAGCTGCAGGATGTCACACATAAAGCAGCTGAAAACGGACACAAAACGCTCACAAATAGACACAAAACAACCATAAAGAGACATAAAGGAATCACAAAAGATGCAAAATGCTCACAAATAGACATAAACCAGCTGAAAACAGACACAAAACGCTCACAAATAGACACAAAACAACCATAAAGAGACATAAAAGAATCACAAAAGATGCAAAATGCTCACAAATAGACATAAACCAGCTGAAAACAGACACAAAACGCTCACAAATAGACACAAAACAACCATAAAGAGACACAAAATGCTCACAAATAGACATAAACCAGCTTAAAAGAGACACAAAATGATCACAAATAGACATAAATCAGCTTAAAAGAGACACAAAATGCTCACAAATAGACACAAAACAACCGCAAAAAGACATAAAATGATCACAGAGACACAAAATAACCACAAAAGATGCAAAATAATCACAAACAGACAAAAAAAAGCCAAAAAGAGACACAAAACGGCCTCAAAAAGACACAAAATTACCACAAATAAACATAAACCCGCATCAAAGAGACACAAAATGGTCACAGATAGATGGAAAGCGACTGCAAAGACACAAAATCACTGCAAAGTGACACAAATCGACCACAAATAGACAGAAAATGACCACAGAGACACATTAACAACCGCAAAAAGGTGCAAAATGACCACAAAGAGACACAAAACAATCATAAAATGATCATAAAAGGACACGAAACAACCACCAATAGATATAAAAGTCATAAAGAGACAAAAATGGCCACAAACACACAAGATCACTGCAAAGAGGCACTTATCGACGACAAATAGACATAAAATACCACAAAGAGACACAAACAACAGCAAACAGATGCAAAATGGCCACACAAAGACAAAATAATTTTTAAAAAGACATAAAACAACCACAAATAGACACAAAACATCCAAAAAGAGACACAATATGGTGAAACATAGATGCAAAAAGAGCACATTAGACACAAAACAACAACAAAAAGACACAAATTGACCACAAATAGACATAAAATGAGTACAAAGAGACATAAAAAGAGAAAATGACAACAAAGACACAAACATAAAACAGCAACAAAAGACACAAAACAACCATAAAATGACAAAAATCGAGAACAAATGGACCCAAAATAACCACAAAGAGACACAAAATAATCAAATAAAGACACAAAACAGTCACGAAAAGACACAAAACAACCACAAAGAGACATAAACGACTGCAAAAAGATGCAAAATGACCACAACAAACACAAAACAACCCCAAAAAGACAAAATAATGATAAAGAGATGCATATGGACCACAAATAGACATAAAATGACTACAAAGGGACACAAAATAATCACAAATAGACACAAAACAAACAAAAAGAGACACAAACTGGTCACAAATAATGCAGAAACACTATAAATAAACACAAAACATCCACAAAGAGACATAAACAAGTGCAAAAAAAGGTGATTTGAGAGTGAGGTTGCAGCTGTAACTAAACCCTGTGAATGGAGCTGATAATCAGCTGATAATCAGCTGATAATCAGCTGATTATCAGCTGATTATCAGCCTGTAACCGCGTCCCTGCTCCTAAACATTACACAACCTGCTGCCTTGTGTAACTGCTCTTATTGTGCTGCAGAGACGCTCCAGAGAGTCCAGAGGACAGGAGGAAGATGTGGACATCAGCGCCCTCTGCTGATGGAGGAGCTCCTCTACACCCAGCAGCAGCATCAGCTGATTCTACACTCAGCCTGCTCCTGCTGACGCATTCAGCTTCAGAAAATGATGCAAAACTAACACAAAAAGACACAAAATGATGACAAAGAGACAGAAAATGATCACAAAAGATGCAAAATAGTGACAAATATACAGAAAATCATCAAAAAGAGATGCAAAATGGGCACAAATACATGCAAAAAGACAATAAATAAACATAAAACAACCACAAAGAGACACAAATCGACCATAAACAGACATAAAATGACCACAAAGACACACAAAAAACTGCAAAATCAGCAGCTGCAGGCGCTTGGAGGACATTTCAACACAAATCCTGCTCCTGGTGCAGTTTGATTTCAGGACGTGCAGCTTTCGCCTCATAGCTGAGCAGATTCTGAAGCAAAAGTTTGTTTGTGACGCATTTAGCTTCAGAAAATGACATAAAACTAACACAAAAAGATGCAAAAGAATGATAAAGAGATGCAAATTATCACAAACAGACAAAAAACAGCCAGAAAGGGACACAAATAGACACAAAATGACCACAAAAGACATAAAAGAATCACACAGAGACACAACATAATGACAAATGGACATAAAACAGCCACAAGAGACACAAAACAACCACAAATATACAGAAATTCACCACAAATGAAATTAAAATGACCACAAAGACACACAACTGCAAAAAGATGCAAAATTACCACAAAGAGACACAATATGAAAAAAGACACAAAACAATCACAAATAGACACAAAACAGCCACAAATAGACATAAAAAGACACACAAAACAACCAAAAAGAGACACAAAATGGTCACAAATAGATGCAAAAAGACCATATTACACACAAAAAACACAATATGACCACAAAAAGACACAAAATGATGACAAATGTATACAAACCGACCATAAATAGACATAAAATTACCATAAAAGACACAAACAAATGCAAAAAAGTGCAAAATGACCACAAAAAACACAAAATAATCAAAAACAACCACAAATAGACACAAATCAACCACAAATAGACATAAAACAGTCAAAAAGAGACACAAAATGATCCCAAATAGATGCTCATCAATCAGGAAACACTGTGTTGAAGAAGAAAACGTGTTTTTCTTCACATTTCTGCTGATCTGGGCCAATAAAAGACACACAGTGTATCTGGAGTAAAGCCCAGAGCTGATCACCTGTACAGGTAAAACCGGAGCCGCCACACAGCGCCTATCCCACCTGAGAGGATGAAGAAGATGCCGGAGACGAAGGCCAGGATGGTCCTCTGGGGACGGATGTGTCCGATGTTACTGATGACGAAGGCGGTGAAGACGAAGAGCAGCGACACCATGGGGAAGGGCGTGGCGGTCCGAACCATCTCTGCAGACGGAGGGGGGGAGGAGTTACAGAATGACACATTCTGAGATTCAACACGTCTCATTTCACTGGTTTCTTCCTGCTGAGCTCCTCTGCAGCTAGAAGACGTCTAGAAGCGTCTGACGAGACTCCTGTACAGCTGGATGTGCAAACACACTGACATTTGTGGTTGTGTTGTGTCTCTTCATGGTTGTTTTGTGCATAATGTCTTGTTTTTACATCTATTTGTATTTCAGGTTAGACTGTAAAATCCACAACAGTTTACAAAACCAGAAATATTCACATTTAAGGAGCTGAAATAACAGAATTTAGACTGTTTTTCTTTTAAAAATGTACTTAAATCCATGAATGGATCAGCTGCTTGTTCAATAAAATGTCTAAAAACTGTGAAAGATGTTTTCCTAAGCCCACTAGAAACCGTTTGCCATCAGATTTCAGAATCACCTACTCAGGATGTTTGCTGTGTTTTCCGTTGTGATCTCGATATCGGGCTCGGTGAAGTATTCTGACGCCACACATTTCCCATTTTCTGATCCTGAGAGGAAACACAGAAGACAGAAAAACCAAAATAGTCGAGTTCAGCTTTTAGAGAAGAGAGTCAGTGACGCATGAAGGAACAACAAAACCAAGAAGAGCAGCACAGAAACGTCATTCTAGAGGAAACAAACTCAAAACCACAGCAGAACAACCTCTAAATAACCACAACTCCTCATGGTTCCTTTGTTTGAGCGCAAAATGTTCACATTTAAGGAATTATCTTTTCACGAAGCATCACGAACAACCTGAATATGAATTAAATTTCATCAACATTCAGCCTCAGGTTATCATTTCCAGAGTGTCGACAACATTTAGTCACCTGGAACTGGATGATATAGGGCTTTACTGTATGATCGAAACGACAAAAACAAGACACAAAACGGCAAAAAATTACACAAATGACTTGAAACAAAACAAAAAAAGAGACAAAACACTAGACAAAGAAGTTACAAAGCAACGAAACAAAGGACCAACAACAAAAGTGAGACAAAAAATTACACAAAATGACTAAACGATACACAAAATGACAAAAATGGGACAAACGACACAAGACAAAACAAAAAAGAGAGAAAGAACTGTTAGAATTTAGACTGTTAATTTCTAAATCCCCACAGAGCAGTTAAGGGTTGGCTGTAGAGGCGTAGCTAGGCTCCTCCTACATTACATAAATAAACAAACAGATAAATAAAGTCCTCTGACCCGTGTCTCCTACATTAATAAATAAATAAAGTCCTCTGACCCGTACCGGCCACGAAGCAGACCCTCCACAGGCCCGAGTGCAGCGCCATCTTCACCTCCATGCTCTGGTTCTGCTGCAGGATGACGCCCTCCACCATGATGAGCCAGTAGTCTGTGGACACGGCCACGCCCACCAGCAGTAGCCCACAGGCCCCGAACACCGTGGACAGGATGGTGAGGGCCCTGCTGCTGCACGAGCTCATCTACAGGGACAACCAATCAGAGATCAGAACACCTGGACAGGATGCTGAGGGCCCTGCTGCTGCACGAGCTCATCTACAGGGACAACCAATCAGAGATCAGAACACCTGGACAGGATGGTGAGGGCCCTGCTGCTGCACGAGCTCATCTACAACCAATCAGAGTAGAGATCAGAACACCTGGACAGGATGGGGAGGGCCCTGCTGCTGCACGAGCTCATCTACAGGGACAGCCAATCAGAGATCAGAACACCTGGACAGGATGCTGAGGGCCCTGCTGCTGCACGAGCTCATCTACAGGGACAACCAATCAGAGTAGAGATCAGAACACCTGGACAGGATGGGGAGGGCCCTGCTGCTGCACGAGCTCATCTACAGCGACAGCCAATCAGAGATCAGAACACCTGGACAGGATGGGGAGGGCCCTGCTGCTGCACGAGCTCATCTACAGGGACAACCAATCAGAGATCAGAACACCTGGACAGGATGCTGAGGGCCCTGCTGCTGCAAGAGCTCATCTACAGGGACAACCAATCAGAGATCAGAACACCTGGACAGGATGCTGAGGGCCCTGCTGCTGCAAGAGCTCATCTACAGGGACAACCAATCAGAGTAGAGATCAGAACACCTGGACAGGATGCTGAGGGCCCTGCTGCTGCACGAGCTCATCTACAGGGACAACCAATCAGAGATCAGAACACCGTGGACAGGATGCTGAGGGCCCTGCTGCTGCAAGAGCTCATCTACAGGGACAACCAATCAGAGATCAGAACACCTGGACAGGATGCTGAGGGCCCTGCTGCTGCACGAGCTCATCTACAGGGACAACCAATCAGAGATCAGAACACCGTGGACAGGATGCTGAGGGCCCTGCTGCTGCACGAGCTCATCTACAGGGACAACCAATCAGAGATCAGAACACCTGGACAGGATGCTGAGGGCCCTGCTGCTGCACGAGCTCATCTACAGCAACAGCCAATCAGAGTAGAGATCAGAGTGGAGGTCTGACTCAGAATATCTGAGTAAAACGTAATATGTTGTCTTGTTTTTGTTGGGGTTTTTTTTGTCTTTTTTTGTCTGACTTTTGTCGTTTGTCTCATGTTTTTGTCATTTTTTTCTTGTTTTTGTCGTCTTGTGTCTCCTTGTTGTCGTTTTGATCATAAAGTGAAACACTACATGATTGAGTTCCAATCATGTTTACATGATCTCATCTACAAACCTGCAGAAAGTGACCAGCAGAGAGTTTGTGTCCTCTGGAAGGATTGTTATCATCATGATGCTGCATCACCAGGTTTCATGTTTTTATGAAGAATTCAAGCAGCTGCTGTTCCTCACCTGGATTTATCCTCTGATTCTGCTCAACAACGTTCAGACACCAGTGTTTCTGCTGCACAGTCTGATAATCAGACACAAAACCACTAAAAATGCACAAACAGGACAAAACAAAACAAAAAAGAGACAAAAAATAGACAAATGACACAAAACAAAATATAAAAGAGACAGAAAATTAGACAAAAAGGTTAAAAAGCAACAAAAAGCAGAACCAGCGACACGAGACAAAAAAAACACGAAACGACAAACATGAGAAACAAAACAACAAAAACCAAACGAAAACAGTCAGACAAAAAAAAGACAACAAAAAACAAGACAAAATGTTACAAAAATTAGACACAAAATGACTAAAACGAAACACACATGAAACAAAACAAAAAAGAGATAAAAAGTTTACAAAGTGACAAAAAATAACCAACGACACAAATGAGACAAAAAACACAAAAAGACAAAAATGACACAAAGCAACAAAAACGACACACAAAACGACAAAAACAAGACACAAAACAACAAAAATGACACAAAGTTACAAAAATGACACACAAAGCGACAAAAACAAGACACAGTGACAAAAATGACACACAAAACAACAAAAACGAGAAACAAAATGACAAAAATGACACACAAAATGTCAAAAATGACACAAAGCGACAAAAACGGCACAAATGAGACAAAAAACCACACAAAATAAAAACGAGAAATAAAACAACAAAAATGATACAAAATGTCAAAAATGAAACACAAAGCAACAAAAACGACACAAAACGACAAAAACAAGACACAAAGTGACAAAAATGACACACAAAACAACAAAAACGAGAAACAAAATGACAAAAATGACACACAAAATGTCAAAAATGACACAAAGCGACAAAAACGGCACAAATGAGACAAAAAAACACAAAATAACAAAAACGAGAAATAAAACAACAAAAATGATACAAAATGTCAAAAATGAAACACAAAGCAACAAAATGACACACAAAGCAACAAGCAAAATGACAGAAAATCAGACAAACGGCACAAAACAAAAAAGAGACAAAAAACTCAACAAAAAAGTTACAAAACAACAACAGAAATGGATAAACGACACAAGCGAGAGACAAAATGACAAAAATGAGACACAAAACAACAAAACAACAATGAGCAATCTAGTATTTTACCTTCTGATCCAAACAACTTGTCATGGTCTAGAAATGATTTTAAATTTATAGTTTTTCTAATTTACAATCTGCAGTTAATGTTTTCTCTGGAATATTTACACTTTGAGGACCGGATTGGACCCTCTGGAGGACCGCTTTTGGCCCGCAGGCCTCATGTTGGACACTCCTGGCTTCTTTCCAAACAGAATAATTCCAGTTTTCTGCAGAATAATCCTACATTTTTCCTTTAAAACATTATTTCAGACCCACAGTGACCGTTGCTGCTCCTCACCTGAGCAGCTTTAAAGCAGAAATGTGTCGGTTTTCTGTCGACTTTATTCCGTTTTTCAGCTCCAGCAGCTCCAGATTTAACTCTTCTTCTTCTTAAAGTTCAGTTAATTTCTCTGATTAAAGCAGCAGCTGCTTAAAAACACGTTAAATCTAAAGAGATTTTACCTTTACAGAGGTTCCTCCATCTTGTCCTGGAGTTTGAAAAGGAGCCACGCCCCCAGAACTAGCCCTAATCTGATTGGACAACAGGTGTGTCCTGAGGAGTGTACAGGGAGGGAAGCAGAAGTTTTTCAACTCATTTTAGACAGTTTCTAAGTAAATTAATGAAGATTTTATGTAATTTTAGTACTTTTAGATAAGATTTCTGTTCCTTTTAAACAGTTTTTACCTGATTTTAGATGAGTTTCAGGTCATTTTGGACATTTTTGAGTCATTTTGCAGAAGTATTGAATCATTTTAGACAGTTTTAACGTAAATTTATACAGGTTTCATGTCAATTTAGGTAATTTTGAGTCCTTTTGGACATTTTTTTAAGAATCATTTCATACAACTAGACAGTGTTAAATCATTTTAGACAAGTTTTAAGTTGTTTTAGGTCATTTTGAGTAATTTTGCACAATTACTGAAGGATTTCAAACTGTTTTAAAGTAAATTAATACAGGTTTGAGGTCACTTTTTGCAAATTTCAGTTCTTTTGGACAAGATTTCTGTTCATTTTAAACAGTTAAAACTTACCTCATTTTGGATGAGTTTCAGTTCATTTTGTACATTTTGAGTCTGCAGAAAATTCCTCCATTTTTTTTCCACAAATAATCACAGAAAAGTTGAATATGTCAGATTTACTTACAGCTTTACTTTTGCAATTTAAGCTGATCCATAAATGATGTGATTTGCAACGAAACAAATGTAAAAAACACAGAAAATATGACATCTGACATGAATCTTTTTTCATATTGTGCAGCTCTGCATGGAACCAACCTGATTATTTCACCAATAATCTGAAACACGCTGAATATCTGATCACATAATTGATCTGTGAGGCCTAAACTGACACCCGGAGGAGAGTTTTAATGTTCAACTGGGACAGTGAACTCTGACATCTTCCAGAAAACAGAAGACAAACTGATTCAGTTTGTAGGAAACCAGCAGAAGAATGAATCAGTTTGAATGAATTCTGGTCAGAAATCACATGAATGCTGCAGGAAACTACGACTACGACTTTTCTTTTTGTAGTTTCCTGCAGCATTTGTGTGATTTTCTGACTAAGAATCTCATGCATTTTGGTCAGAAACTGCAGGAAACTGCAGCATTTGTGTGATTTGTGAGCAGAAATCCCAGAGAGCTGCTCATCCTCAGAGTAAGGAGGCGGTTGGATGTTCTGGAGACGCCACCAGGGGGATGAAGAGCTCTGAGTCCATCTGCAGCCTGGAGGAGGAGAACCTGGAGAACCTGGAGGAGAACCAGGACCTTCTCCTGGAGCATTTTCTTGTCCTTTCATATCACATTTCTCATTTTTTATTCAATTTATAGATTTTTCTGTAGAATTTTGTTTGGATTTTTGAAGCTTTTGCAGAATTTTTACTTTATATTCAGCTTTTAATGCACATCTAAGAGAAATAATGACAAATTATATTGTTAAATGTAATAAATTTCGGATTTTTTGCCATTTTTTTGTTTGTTTTTTAATCATATTTCTCATTTTTTATTCATTTACATATTTTTCTGTCCAATTTTCTTGGAATCTTTAATGCTTTTGCAGCATTTTCACCTCATCTTCAGCCTTTAATGCCCATTAAACTGACAGAACAGCCAGGTTCCTCCAGCCAGGAGGTCCAAGAGAACCAGGATCTGCTCCTGGAGAAGGAGGTCCAGGAGGTCCAGGAGATCCAGGTTGAGGACCTTGGCAAACAAAAAATGGAAGGAGCACCCCACGTGTACGCGCGTGCACGCCGAGAGCGCGCGTGAAAGGTTAGTGCTAAATTAACCGACGGTCATGAGCGGCTCGTGAGCTTCTCGGACCAGCGCAAAAAAAAAAAAAAAAATTACGCACGTCCACGCGGCGGACCCTCCGTGATCCGCGTGTCCGTGTCCGTGCACAGATGATGTGCGCAGCGGCTCGTCCAGGAGCTGCTTCAGTCTCTGAGAGGAGTTGGAGCAAAAACCGCTGCGGAAAAACTTGGATCGGATTTTTCTTCAGTGCGCAAAAAACATAAAAATAAAAATTAAATAAAAAAAAAAAATTGTTTGCGCGTGTGTCTCCACGAGCACGTTAAAGCCACCGGAACCGTCAGAATTAAACAGCAGCGACACTCACCGCGACACCGGAGTCGTGCGTCGGTAGTCCAGAAACAGAACACCGGGAGGCGGAATGGTTGTCGGTCTCCTCTCCGGTCTCCTCTCCGGTCTCCTCCGGTCTCCTCTCCGGTCCTCTCGGGTCTCCTCCGGTCTCCTCTCCGGTCTCCTCTCCGGTGCCCCTAAACCCCCGCAGCCATCCTCCGGATCCGTCCGCTCCTCCTCGGTCCGTCCCGGGCACTGCGGTGCTCCAGCTCCGGCTACCGGAGAGACATACCGGAGCTGGAGCAGGAGGGGGAGAGAGGGGGAGAGGGGTGAGGGAGGAGGGAGGAGGGAGAGGAGTTCATGTCAAACCACAGCATCCCATAATATCCAGCCGTTACACAGTAATCTGACAGTTTAACGGACATTCAAGGCTGAATATGAGGTGAAAATGCTGCAAAAGCATCAAAGATTCAAAGAAAATATGACAGAAAATTCTATAAATTAATTTTAAAAAATTTAAATATGATGAAAAAAAGACAAGAAAATGGCCAAAAATATTAGAATTATTGCATTATTTAAATATAATTTGTCTTATATTTACATTAAAGGCTAAATATGAGGTGAAAATGCTGCAAAAGCATCAAACAGTCAAAGAAAATTGTACAGAAAAATCTATAAATGAATAAAAAATTAGAAATATTTAAAAAAATACTGGAAAATGTCAAAGAATGGCTCTATAGTAGAAATTTGCAGTAATCTGTCAGTTTAATGTGCATTTACATATATATATATATATATATATATATATATGTGTGTGTGTGTGTGTGTGTGTGTGTGTGTGTCATTTTTTTCCAGGGTTAAATAACTCATCAGTATTTCTATTGTCTAGATTAAAAGAAATCTGTGCAACTTCATTAAAATCTGTGCAAGGATGGAATTTTTGCATAAAATATTCTGTGAAAACTCGTTTTTTACATGTTAGATGTACAACTTTAAATCTGAGCAGAAAAGACACTGAACAGCTGCTACTGGAGAAAAACACCTGATTTCTCACCTGCATTCTAAAACTTCTAGCAGCATGTTTCGATGATATATTGTAAGAATTTTGATGTAAATATCATAAATATATGCAATATATAAGCGAGATGGAGTGTAGAGAGGATGCAGGCTACAAACTGAGCTCCAGATTTCACACGTTTCCAGTTTTAAAGCTGAACTCTGAGCAGAAGAGGAGTGCTGTCCTGGATCTGATGATTGAATCCTGATGAACAGCAGCTCCTAACCTCCTCCCTCTCCTCCTTTGTCTCCCGTGGTCCCTGTCCCAAACTCTATTTTTAGCCAGCGGCTGGTGGAGGAATCCTGTATTTATAGTAACGATATCAATAGTCTGCAGCACACTCTGACCTCAGGCCCTGAGAGGAGGAGGAGGAGGAGCAGGGAGGGATGCAGATAGAGAAGGAGATGGATGTGTCGTCACGGCGACAGTGAATGATGGAGCTTCGGTTACATGGAGCCTGATGCTGTCAAGGTTGGAGAAAGAGCTTTTAAACTCCAGAGAGGAGCAGAGAAGCGTTTGACACCGACGTGTTGAAGAGACCCAGCGGCTGTTTTAACATCAGCACACATAAACTCCTGCATTATGGAGAGTTTCTGCATTTAAAACACTCTGGGGATCTAGTTTTATAGAAATATGGAAGAATCTCTGCAATATCAGTGTTTTTATAACACAAATATCGACCTAGGATTGTTATTTTACACATTCCAAGGAGAAGAATCTGTGAAAAAAATCAATCAAATCTGAATTTCTACATAAAATAATCTGTGAAAAATATTTTTTTCAATATATGATATGTGCAACTTTAATAAAATCTGTGCAACATCTAATTTTGTACATCAAGTAATCTTTGCAAAACCCATTTCCTACATGTAGAAGAATATATGCAGTTTAAATGTTTTTCTTCTCATTAACCCTGTAAGACCCAAATCTAGAAAAAAATAGCAAAACAATAAATAAATACAATAAACAAACAAAAAATGACATGTATATATATAAACCCAAACCTAGAAAAAAATGAGCAAAAAATAAACAAAATGAACCAAAAATATAATTATATATGTAAAAACTCAAATATAGACAAAATTGAAATAAAATAAAACTACATATAAATAAATAAATAAATATAAATATATATATGTATATATATATATATATATATATATATATATATATATATATATATATATATGTATGTATATATATATATATATATATATATATATATATATATATATATATATATATATATATATATATATATATATATATATATATATAGATCTATATATATATATATATATATATATAGTTTTGCTAACAATGTCTAGACTGGATTTATCATTCAATGTTATCTTCATTGATAAAAAACTGTTTTTCTTTCAAAAATGAGGACATTTCTAAGTGACCCCAAACTTTTGAACAGTAGTGGAGGTAAAATGATCCTTTCATTTGCTAGAACTTGTTCTGACCATGCGGATTTGAGCCTTTTAAGTTTACCCTCTTTGAAATTCACATGTATGTGTGAATCAGACAGAGGACCCAGTATAGAACCCTGTGGAACACCACATCAACATTGTGTTTGTAGGATAATCATTCCACATAAAATCCACCAAATCTGAAGTAAAACTCTTTATCTGCTATAACTTTAGTATCTTGATGCAAAGTTTTATCTTCACACTGTGAGTATTTTTAGAGTTACAGGCCCTGGTTTCTGTTCTATAACCAACTTTTAGCATCAATATCTTCTTGGTATGAAACATACACTAGCGTTCAAAAGGTTGGGGTCACCCAGACACTTTTATCCATGTGCTAACATAACTGCACAAGGGTTTTCTAATCATCAATGCGCCTTTCAACATCATTAGCTAACACAATGTAGCATTAGAACACAGGAGTGATGGTTGCTGGAAATGTTCCTCTGTACCCCTATGGAGATATTCCATTAAAAATCAGCTTCTTTCCAGCTACAATAGTCATTTACCACATTAACAATGCAGTAATGCTCAAAAATTGTGAAAAGGGAGCCAAAAGGGCCCCAAATAACCCAAAACATTTTCAGAATGACCTGAAACTTATCCAATGTGAGTAAAAAAATATTCCTAACACAGACAAATATGCCCAAAAGGACTTGAAACTTGCCTAAAATGAGTTTAAAGCTGATTAAAATGCTTTTAAAATGGCGTGAATTGACCTCAAAAGTCCATAAATGCCTTGAATCAGTCTAAAAATAAGTTAAATACAGTCTAAACTGCTCTGGAACATATCCAGTAATCATCCTAATGAACTCATTTCTAAGTGACCCCAAACTTTTAAACGGTAGTGTAGATCAGAACATGCATTTTTTGGCTGAAATTGATGTTTCACAGCAGAAAAAGTCCACTTTTATGTTCCGTTCCTCCTGTTTTAATGAGGACTGTCCCAGGTTGAAGCTATTCTGCTCAATCTCCATTAGCGGGGAACACAAACAGATGATTACACTGATGTCGAGGACAAGACGAGACATCAACGGTCAACAACAGAGAGATACCAGCGATGGCGATAAATCCTGACAACATGATTCATGGAGGAACGAAGCGGCGAAGCGTTTACAGCTCAGATCTGACAGAAGAGAGGAAGAGCGACGATGAAGGGCAGGAAGAGGAGGAGGAGGATGGAGGGAGGCGGAGAGGGAGATGGCAAGCTGATGAGATTTTAATGTGAAGGTCAACTTGTTCTAACTGGGATCTCTGAGGGGACGTCGGTCCTGAGAGACGCTCCGAACCCAACAGGAAGGTCGACGTCTTCAGAACGCCGGTGGAGGAAACTCTCACATAGAATCACACACTTCACCTCCGCAGTTCTCTTCTCAGTTTATTTAGATTTCTTCTTTATTCCAGCACATGAAAACAAACATGAATCATCTATCATTCCATCTGTTATCGATCGTGTCTTCAGTCCCTCCAGGAATTCGCAATGTTTGCGTTTATGGTTTGAAGATCCAGACGTGCCCGATTCCAATGTCTCTTGTTTAGCAACAAAAATTGCTGCAAAAAATAAAAAGACTATTCGCACGTTATTAGTATTACCTGGGGATCTGAAAAGCGGCCCTACAGAGGATCCAATCCGGCCCTCAAAGTGTAAAAATTCCAAAGACATTAACTGCAGATTGGAAACTAGTAAAACTATAAATTTAAAATAATTTCTAGACCATGACAAGTTGTTTGGATCATAAAGTAAATACTAGATTGTTCATTGTTCTTTTGTGTGTCATTCTTGTAATACTTTGTCTTGTTTTTGTTGTTTTTGGTCTTTTTTGTCTGACTGTTGTCATTTTTTGTCGCTTTTTCTTGTTTTTGTCGTTTTGTGCTTCCTTTTTGTCTCGCTTGTTTTTGTCTTATTTTTGTCATTTTGTGTTTCACTTTATTCGTTGTTTTATGTGCCATTTTTGTTGTTTTGTGTTTAATTTTTCTAATATTTTGTCTTGTTTTTGTTGAGGTTTACAAATGGGTTGAAGCCTGTTAAAGAATTAGCTTCAGAATAAATAAAAAGCAACTTTTTAGCCAGTGCCACTGTCTCCCGCAATTTCATCGCAACAAATACGCTTAAAACATCACAACTTGCATTGAAATCACTGCAAATTCAGGCAATTTAGGCTGCAACAATCTGAAAAAAAGCCCATGAAATCCTGGAGGGACTGATTATTGGAGGTTTCTGATGTTTGACTGCAACTCAAGCCGAGCTACAAGATGTTTGGGTTAAAACATGTGCGTTTATGGAGCAGCTGGTTGGTGAAATAAGGGGTTATTAAACCACCACCTGCCCCGTTCAGGCAGCGTTTAACGCCAGCGCTGCTATTATTTTTCCACGTATTGAACAGTCCCAGCGAGCCCCACTTTTAATTACTCCGAATCAATGCTGCCAGTACGTCATTACACGGCCAAAAGCTCTGTGTTCTGCACCGCTAAGTTCATAATTATGAGTACCTGGACGTTATTAAGAGGCCTTTGTTCTAAAATTGCATCAAAAATAAAAAGAAATTTGACATTAAGATGTTGTAAGAGAGGATTAATCCATGTAGAGCTCAGGAAGAACACTGATTCTGAAGTAATGCTGCAGTAATGTGAGGAATCCCTGCAACAGTCTGAGTTGCAGCCGCATTAACCGTCACATCGAGCGTTGTTTAAACGTTTCATCGGGTCATCTGGACTCACGCTGAACCAAAAAAGGTCGAGTCGGGCCAGAGGAGCGACGGCCAGCCCTCCTAAACTAACTCTCAGTTTGAGTTGGAGTCAAAGAATACAAAGCTAAAACACACAAACAGAGGGAGAGACGACAACACAAACTGAGCTGGAGGTAGTTTAGGAGAGATCAGTGTTAAAACTCAACCTCTCTGTTCTGCATGATGAAGGAGAAGAAGAAGAAGGAGAAGGACAAGAAGGAGAAGCGATGATGACGAAGGATAAGAAGGAGACGAAGATAAAGAAAATGAACGAGAAGATGATGAAGAAGGACACAAAGATGATGGAGAAGGAGACAAAGATAAAAAAAGAAGATAATGAAGAAGAAGATGATGGAGAAGAAGAAGCGATGATGACGAAGGAGAACACAATGAAGAAGGAGAAGAACATGATGGAGAATAAAAAAGGAGATGAAGATAAAGAAAAAGAAGATGATGAAGAAGGAGAACAAGAAGAAGATGATGGGGAAGAAGGAGATGAAGATGAAGAAAAAGGAGATTAAGATGATGAAGAATAAAAACAAAAAGAAGAAGATGATGGAGGAGGAGAAGATATAGAAAAATAAAGAGAAGAAGATGATGAAGAAGAATAAGAAAAAGAAGAAGAGAAGAAGAAGGAGATGAAGATAAAGAAAAAGAAGACGAAGATGATGATGAAGAAGAAGAAGGAGAAGAGCATTAAGAAAAAAGATGAAGAAAAAGGAGATAATGAAGAAGAAGAAGTTGAAGAAAAAGATGAACATGTCAGGGCAGAGAAGGAGAAAAATAATAAGAAGAAGATGAAGAAGGAGGAGGAGAAGATGAAAATGATGAACAAGAAGAAGACGACGACGACATCAGAGCAGAGAAGAAGCTTGTTGTTTAAATGTTTCATCAGGTCATCTGGAGTCACGCTGAGGTCTGACAGTCAGCACTCCTGAACTAACAACCAGCTCAGTTTGAGTCGCAGTCAGAGAATCTTCAGCTAAAACAGAGTGAGAGACGCTTTAGTGCTGCTGAGTTACTGTAATAAACACAAAGAAACTGTTAAATCTTCTATGTGGTCTGATTAAAGGTTAAAGGACTAGAGCTATAAAAACTAGCTGCATGCAGAAGGTTCAGGTTCTACTACGGTTCTCCTACATCAGAAGATCTGCAGAGCGTCAAGGTGTGTCTTCTCGCTGTAAACGTCAGAATCAAAGTTCTCTTGTTCAAATTCTCTGCTAGAAAACTACTACAGGAGGAGGAACTGGGAGAACTGGGAACACTGGGGAGAAGGGCGGAGGCCATTTTCAAACGGCAGTGAGAGGCGACGGGGCAAAGTCTGGGTTCAGGAAGGAGAAACCCTGGAAGTCCTCCTGGTTGATGGCGGCAAGAATCTCCGGGTCGGAGGGAGTCAACGCCGACGAAGTTCCTGTGAAGAACTTGTCAAAGTTCTCACCTTTCCTCCCGCCCTGAAGGAGGACAAGAAGGAGGAGAAGAAGAAGGAGAAAAAGAAGAAGAACAAGGACAAGAAGAAGAACAAGAAGGAGAAGAGAAAGAATAAGAAGGAGAAGAAGAAGAAGGAAGAGGAGAATGAGAAGAATGAGGAGAAGAAGAAAAAGAAGAAGAACAAGAAGGAGAAGACGAAGAAGAACAAGGAGAAGAAGAATGAGAAGATTGGTAAGAGGAAGAAAAAGGAGAAAAAGAAGGAGAAGAAGAAAAAGGAGAAGAAGAAAAAGAAGGAGGAGAAGAAGAAAACAACAGATTAAAATTAGAACACATATTTACAGTAAACTTTTCTTTCTCAACATACAGCAGCTATAGAAGTATTCACCTCCTTGGACGTTTACCTTTTTATTGCATCTCGAACCTGAATCATAATCAATTTATTTTGGTTTTCTGGACAAGAAGTTCCAATAAAAAGACTCTTTTTTTTCAATGAAGTACTGTTAATTCATTAAAAATATAAAATGTCGAATAAATGATTGTGTAAGTATTGACACTGTGGAGCTTTAAGTTCATCAGACGCTATGATTGGTGGACACACCATCCCCACTGTGAAGCACGGTGGAGGCAGCATCATGGTGTGAAGAATGGTGGTTAATACTAGCTTGGAACTCCTTCAGAGGAGTCATAGGAGTCTTGGTGGCCTCCCTCTCTAGTCTCTTTCTCCTTCAGAGGAGTCATAGGAGTCTTGGTGGCCTCCCTCTCTAGTCTCTTTCTCCTTCAGAGGAGTCATAGGAGTCTTGGTGGCCTCCCTCTCTAGTCTCTCAGGTCTTGAGGACGTCCTGCTCTAGTCAGATTTATTCATGTTCCATCTTCCTTCCATTTCTTAATGATGGATTTAACTGGACTGAACTTTAAATGTTCTTGTATCGTCCTGACTGATGCTTTTCAACAACCTTTTCTCAGAGTTTCTTGGAGTTCTTTAGTCTTCATGGTGTAGTTCTATCCAGGAGGACTGATCCACCAGAGACTGGACTTTCAGATCCACGAGTCTTTGTACTACAATCACTGACTCCATTTGACTAATAGTGTTATTTTACGCTTCATATTTTAATATTTTTTCATATTTTAACATTACTTTGTATGAATCTGTCGAACCCTGGGTCGCTGCTCATGTGGCTAACCAGTTGGCTAGTAGAGCAGTTTTTATAGTGTTTTTATAGTGTTGTCCTGTTATTCGCGTCTTTGTCCTATTTGTTCAAATATTACACCACTGTTGCACTGCCTGCTCTACATGCCTTTTTAATTGCCCCCTGGGGACAAATAAAGTTTTCTGAATCTGAATATTGGTAAATTCTTGTCCATAAAGTCCAAAATAAACTGACCATGATTCAGTTCTGAGAAGCAATAAAAGAAGGAAACTTCGAGGAGAGGTGAATATTTTCTCTAGTTGCTGTTAGAGCTGTCAGACTTCAGACAGAATCCTCCCCCAGATCTCTTTATCTCCAAACAGCTGCTGCAGGAAGACTGTGAATCTCATTATTCTAATGCTCCTGGCCTCCGACCCTGACGGGCTAATGATGGGGGACATTAGCATACAGAGGTCAGAGGTTCTGTCTGGTAGCGCTGGATGGTCGGATCTGGAGGAGGAAGGAAGGAAGGAAACATGCTGGGAGACGAAGGATGGAAGAGAGGAAGGAAATGATGGATTCAGTTCCCTAAGAGTCATCGGAGAGACGGAGGAGGACAGATAGATAGATAGATGGATAGATAGATAGATAGATAGATAGATAGATAGATAGATAGATAGATAGATAGATAGATAGATAGATAGATAGATAGATAGATATAGACAGACAGACAGACAGACAGACAGACAGACAGACAGACAGATAGATAAATAGATAGATAGATAGATAGATAGATAGATAGATAGATAGATAGATAGATAGATAGATAGATAGATAGATAGATAGATAGATAGATAGATAGATAGATAGATAGATAGATAGATGATAGATAGATGGCAGTTCTTCAGACTAACAGTTCTGGGTTTGAAGGATGGATGGATGGATGGATGATGGATGGATGCTGGTTGGATGAAGGTTGGATGATGGTTCTTCAGACTAACAGTTCTGGGTTTGAAGGGTGGATGGATGGATGGATGCTGGTTGGATGAAGGTTGGATGATGGTTCTTCAGACTAACAGTTCTGGGTTTGAAGGGTGGATGGATGGATAATGGATGGATGCTGGTTGGATGATGGTTCTTCAGACTAACAGTTCTGGGTTTGAAGGGTGGATGGATGGATGGATGCTGGTTGGATGAAGGTTGGATGAGGGTTCTTCAGACTAACAGTTCTGGGTTTGAAGGGTGGATGGATGGATGGATGCTGGTTGGATGAAGGTTGGATGAGGGTTCTTCAGACTAACAGTTCTGGGTTTGAAGGGTGGAGGGATCTCCAGTCTCTCCAGTCGGTCCCAGTCGATCCAGCGGAAGAAAGGATGCTCTCGGATCTCTCTCTCCGCCTCCTCTCCTCCACCCAGACGCTTGGCAGGATGTTTGGTCAGCAGCTGGGGCAGGAAGGGGTAAAAAAAAGGGTAGTAAGAGAGGCAGGAAGGGATAAAAAGAGGGGTGAGAAGGAAGAAGAAGGGTAGGAAGAGGGGCAAGAAGGGTTAGGAAGAAGGGTAGGAAGGAGGAGGAAGAGGGATAAGATGGAGGAAGGACAAGGGGCAAGAAAGAGGAAAAAGAGGAGTGAAAAGAGGGAAGAAGAGGAATAAGAAGATGGGTAATAAGGATGAAGACGAGGGGTGAGAAGGAAGGAGAAGAGGGGGAGGAAAGGGATAAAAAGATGCAGGAAGAGGGATAGAAAGAGGGGTAAGAAGAGGGGCAGAAGAGGAGGAAGGAGGGCAGAAGAGGGGTAAGAATGAGGAAGAAGAGAAAGAAGAAGAGGGGGGTTGTTGTGCTGTTAAAATGCGTCCGTGTGGAAACAACAGCTGCAGAAACATGGTTCCATATAACAGTTCTTCCAGATAAACAGAAGTTAAAGTCTGTCCTTAAATGATGAACTTTTCCTTTAAGAAGTCAGAAAATGTGCACGGTTATTACTACTAAAATGTGTGTTAAATCTTAACTGTGTGTGAAAATTATTATTATTATTATTATTATCAGTTTATTTAAAAAGGGACCATGTACAATATTAAACATAAATGTTTCCATTTGATGTATTGCACCAGAGTTAGCTTTAAGCTAATTTCCATCTGCAGTCCCTTGGCAGGTCACAATAAAAACATCAAAACATTAAAATGTTACAAAAAAAGTACATGACAGTGAAACAAAACATTATACACACACACTCTTAAAAGAACACACGTACACACACATACACACAAATGCCAATTAAAAGGACATTGCTAGACTAAAAAACATACACACACACACACTCTTAAAAGCACACATGTACACACAGTCACACACAAATACCAATTAGAAAGACATTAATGGTTGCAGTTCTGAGTGTTCTTGAGCAAGTTTTTCAGTTTGCTTTTAAAACTGCTGATAGAAGCACAGTTCTTCATGTCATCAGGCAGGGCGTTCCACTGAGTTGTAGCTTTTACAGAAAAAGCTGACTGTCCAAAGGTGGTGCATCGAAATTCAAACGGGAAGTAGAAATAAACTCACTCCTTTGCAGATAGCGACGGCTTCACGAGTCAGACTTTTAGGATACGAGACGCTTTGCTCCATGATGGACTGAAACAGCTCCTCCTCATCGATGCCGTCAAACGGAGGCTTTAAGAGGAAACACAGACGAGTTATTAATGAAACTACAGACGGACGGCAGATAAAATTAACTAAAGTTCTTTAGGAGTAGATGTGTTGTTGACTGAAATGACTTGAAACTTGTCTAAAATGCTTTAAAATGTGTTCAGTATTAAAATTGTCCAAAAGGACTAAAATCGCTCAAAATTACCCAAAACTTGTCCAAAATGAATTTAAAATGCTTTGAAAACTGTCTAAAATGACTCACAAACTGTTGAAAAGGACTTAAAATTGTCCAAGATTAATTAAGATCTACCCTAAAGGACTCCAACTTACCCAAAATGACCTGAAACCTGTCCAAAATGAGTTTGAAACTGTTAAAAATTCTTTGAAACTTGTCCAACATGACTAAAAATTGTCAGAGGACTCATAATTGCCCAAAATTACCCAAAACCTGTCCAAAATTAGTTTAAATGGCCAAAAATGCTTTGAAAGTTGTCTAAAATGACTCAAAATTAGTTAAAATCTGACCTAAGGGACTTAAAATTACCCAAAATGACCTAAAACCTGTCCAAAATGAGTTACAAACTGTTGAAAAGGAACTTAAAATTGTCCAAGATTAGTTAAAATCTGCCCAGAAGGACTCCAAATGACCCAAAATGACCTGGAACCTGTATAACATGAGTTCAAGCTGCTAGAAATACTAATACTACAACAGGTGTGTCGTTGGTGTTACCTGTCCGGCCAGCATCTCGTACAGCAGCACTCCGTACGACCACCAGTCCACGGCTTTGTTATAGGGCTGGTAGGCCACGATCTGGACCATAAAGGAGAGTTAAATGAGCTGAGAAACAGCCGACACATGACTCTGTGACGCTTTGTGTTTGTTTGTTTGTTGGTCTGTGTGTTTGTGTGTGGAACAACTCTGGGCCCTCCAGGGAAATACATGGCAGCTCTTCCAAAATGGCCGACGCAGCAGAATCAATGGGTGTTTACATAAGAGAGTCGATATCCGGAGGTTTAACATATCAGCGGCTCTACGCTTTCAAAGAACCACTTTGCTGCAGCCGCGAGTCCCAGCAAAGATCCAGCAGCTTCCTCAGAACGCAGATTCAAACCGTCATCTTTGGACATCAAAACCGCCTTTTCATTGACATCATTTACATCCTATTTAAGCTCCTCAGTTAGTTTTCAGGGGAGTTAAACGATGTAGTGAAGTGATGGACACATAAAACAACATTTCAACATGTTCAAAAATGACCTAAAATTGTCCAAAATTAGTATAAAATGGTCTAAAATGCCTTGAAAGTTGTGTAAAATGACTCCAAATTCCACAAAATGACTTAAAACTTGTCTAAAATGACTTAAAACGGTCTAAAATGCTTTGAAACATGTCCGAAATGACTTAAAATTGTCCAAAATGAGTCTAAAATGGTCTAAAATGCTTTGAAAATTGTCCAAAATGACTCAAAAACGGTTGCAATTGACTTTCAATAACCCACAATTAGTTAAAATCTGCCAGAAGGGACTGAAAATGATCCTAAACTTAGTTTAAAACAGTCTAAAATGCTTTGAAACATGTCCGAAATGAAATTTTATTTTCTTACTCATATTTTATTCAGTTTATCTGGTTTTATGTTCATTTTCTCAGCTCTTGTTTGAATCTATCTGTCTGTCTGTCTGTCTTTTATTGGTTATATTATCATACTCTTATAGTTTCTCTTCATTTGTCTTGGATGTGTCCTGTCTCTAAACTAATCATTCACGTGTAAACTGTTTAGTAACCTGCACAAAAAACATGCAAAAACTACTTTAATAGCTGCATTTTAAAGCTTGCACCTCTGCAACAGGCTTTGACCATTTTGTGCGAGTAAATATCAAATAATCTGCAATCACTAAAAGTTTGAAAAAGACATGCAGGCTGCAAACTGAACTAAGTGTGAGTTTCAGTCGTGAGCTGCAGAAGAGAAAAAACTGCGAGTTACAAGGTCTGTGAAGGACAACAGTGGTTCCAAAGCAACAACCTCACAGCTCAGACTCACACTGCTGCTAATTAAATCCTGTGAAGTTAATTATTGAAAAATGCTGACAAGGTCATAGAGGACGGAGGAGCTGCAGCTGCAAAACAGGTCGAACAGAAGAAAAGAGGTGGAACGGTAGAAAATGGTGGAAACCGGTGGAAATGAGGGTAGTCTGTGGAGGCCTGGAGCTCCTCGTACCTCCGGGGCGATGTAATCAGGCGTACCGCAGAAGGTCCGGGTGGTGTCACCCTCAAACATGCCCTCCCTGCACATCCCAAAGTCTGCGATCTTTATGTGGCCCTCGCTGTCCAGCAGAACGTTATCCAGCTTCAGGTCCCTGACAGGAGGAGGAGGATCACACGGGATGAATCATCTCCACAGATAAACGTCTTCACAACAGAAGAGAAACCTACCTGTAGATGATGCCTTTGCTGTGGAGGAAGAAGAGGCCGACCGCAATCTCTGCTGCATAAAACCTGCAGGAGAAGAAGGAGGAGGACGGAGGTTTTCAGAGAATTCAGGCTGATGAAAGGCAGGAAATGAAGACGGGAATGAGCAGCAGATGACTGATCAAAGATTATTGATTAGACGAACAGCAGGGGGGATGGAGGGAAAACAGAGATGAAAGATGAGATTAGTGGGAGGAGAAAGTCTCTGGAAGGAAATGAGCGACTCATTTTTATGAGTCGCTGTGATGATGAACAAAGGAAGAAAGGCTGAGATTAAAGGACGGAGCCTCTCTGAACTTCAAACCAAACAATCAGGTCTCCTGTGCCGACCAAAAACCTGCTGAAAACGACTCAAAAACTGGAGAGAAAAAGTCAAAACTGCCCACATTGTCTAAAATGAGACATAAACTGCCCAAAAGGACTCTGAATTACCCAAAATGACTTGAAATGTGTCCAAAAATGGACACCAAAGTGACAAAGCGATCCAGAATGAGTTGAAAACAGTTTAAAATGTTTTAGAATTGTCCAAAACGAATCAGAAATTGTCAAAAAGGACTTAAAATTGCCCAAAATGAGTTGAAACTTCCCAAATTGAACACAAAACCTGTGGAAATAAGGCTTTGAAACTAGTTAATGACTCAAAGATTGCACAGAATTACCTGAAACCTGTTTAAATGTCTAAAATGCGTGAAAACGTTTGAAAATGAGCTAAAAACTGTCCAGACAGACTCAAAATTCCCACAAAATGACTTGAAATGCATCCAAAATGCTGCAAAAACTGTACTAAAGAAGTCCACACTGGTTAAAAGCTTGAACATTTGTCTAAAATGAGACATAAACTGCCCAAAAGGACTCTGAATTACCCAAAATGAATTGAAATGACTTAAAACTGAAATTCTTTGAAACCTGTCTAATATAACTCAAAATTTTTCCAAAATTAGCTGAAACTTGTTAACAATTAGCTAAAAACTGTCTAAAATGCTTTGAAATGCTTTGAAACATCTATAAAAGTTAAAAACTGTCCATAAGGATTCAAAGTAGTCTTAAAATGACTTGAAACGTGTCCAAAAATGGACACCAAACTGCCCAAATTGACTTAGAAGCAGTTTGAAAACATTGAAATGTTTTAAAATTGCCCAAAATGACTTGAAATTTGCCTAAAATAAGTTAAAAACTGCCCAGAAACATGTCCTAAATGACTCAAAAGGACTCAGAATGACCAAAAATGACTTTAAATTAGTGCAAAATCTGTTCAAATCTGTCCAAAACTTCTAAAAATTGACCTCAAACTTGTTAAAAAAAAAAACAAACAAAAAAAACATTGAAAAACAATTTAAAATGCTTTGAAACTACTAAAACTAAAATGTAAACCTAGTTCTAACTGTGCAGAAGGACTCAACATTACAACATAATTCTTCCATTTGGGAAATTTTAAAACATTTTAAACTGTTTTCAACTCATTGTGGATCGCTTTTAAGTCAATTTGGAAAATTTGGTGTCCATTTTTGGACACATTTCAAGTCATTATGGGTAATTCAGAGTCCTTTTGGGCAGTTTATGTCTCATTTTAGACAAGATTTCAAACTTTTGGGGGCAATATTGAGTTCTTCTGTGAAATTTTTGCATTATATTGAACACATTTCAAGCAATCTTGTGGCAATTTTAAGTCCTTCTGGACAGTTTTTAATGAATTTTTTAACAAGTTTGAGGTAATTTTGGACAAATTTCAGTCATATTACACAAGTTTCAAAGAATTTCAGACAGTTTTAAGTCATTTCAAGTCATTTTGGGCATTTTTAAATGAAGTCATCAACTAGTTTCAAAGTCTTTTAAATGGCTTTAAGTCATTTTCCACAGGTTTTATGTTTGATATGAGCTTGAAATGTGCCCAAAGTGATGGAAAATTGCCCAGAAGGACTCAGAATTGGCCTAAATGACTTGAAACGTGTCCAAAACCTGTTAAAATCTGCTCAGAAGTACTAAAAATGTCCAAACTGGCTTCAAACCTATAAAAAACAACACAAAAAACATTTGAAAAGCTTTGAAACCACAAAATTACTTGAAATGTGTCCAAAGTTATGCAAAAAAAAATGCCTGAAATGCTTTGAAATATGTCCTGAAAGTGTCTAGAAGACTCAGAGATGAGATTCGTGGGAGGATGATGTGTTTTTCTTGACATTTTATCTGCATGATGAAGAAGAAACGCGGTAAAGTGAAGGACGTACGCTGCGTGAGCCTCTTTAAACTTCCCGACGATCTGAATGTGGAACATCAGGTCTCCTCCGTTGACGTATTCCATCACGTAGTACAGTCGGTCCTGCAGAAACACATCAACAATCAGCTCCTGTCCAAATTAAAAAAAGCAATCTGCTCAACCTCCATCAGGACCGAGGACCTCGTTAAAGAAAGCAAAGGTAATTATTTCATTTATTCACCCAACCTGGACGGAAACGGCTCCTGGGAGGACGGAGCAGCCAACATGTCAGGCGGCTTTATGGACGATTTACTGAAAGTTATGAGCTTCATTTGGGACCTCGTGGACTTTTTACACATTCAGACCTGTAGAGTTCAGCAGCAGACTGTCTAAAATTAGCCTAAAACCTGATCAAAATTACTCAAAAATCATCCTAACGAACATAAATTTGCACAAAATGACTTGAAACTGCAGCAGACTGTCTAAAATTAACCCAAAACCTGTCCAAAATGAGTGAAACGTGTTTAAAATGCTTTGAAATTTGCCTAGAATGAGTTTAAAGCTGTTTTAAAGTGGTTTGAAACTCGTCCTAAACGACTCCTAACTGCCTAAAATGTCAGCTGAACGCAGATTTTACGGGGTTCATCCCTGACCTCGGTCTGGAAGGCGCAGTACAGCGATGTGAGGAAATGAGGACGGGAGGCCTGAGCCAGAACCCTCCTCTCCACCAGAGCGCTCTCCGTGTCCTCGTCCTGGAAAAGGACGTCTTTCTTCAGGACTTTGACGGCGAACAGACGCTCGCTGCCTCGTTCCTCCGCCAGCAGCACCTGAACAGAAAACACAGAACCCGAGGAAGAGATTCAAATTCTACATTCTCTCTGCAGAAATCTCCACCAGAAGCATCAAACCAGCATCTCTCAGTCTGAATGTTCTCCAGCGCTGTTTTTAGGTCACTGTGGTACGAGTGACAAGGAAACTAGGTCCAAAACTTGCTCAAAATGGGTTAAAAACATGTCCAAGTGATGCAAATATTGTCCAAAATAACTTGCATTATCTCAAAGTGAGTGAAAATGTCTCCAAAATGAACCAAAAATTTCACAAATAGACTCAAATTTGTCTAACATTACTTGAAAATTGTCCAAAATGACTTAAAGCTGTATAAAATTTGTTAAAAACTGTCTAAAATTAGCTCACAATTGTCCAAAAATTGTTGAAAATTATTTGCAAATTCTCCAAAATGACTCAAAAATTGTCCAAAAAGACCTTTAATTTGCCCAAAATGACTTGAAATGTATCCAAAGTGATGCACAAATTGTACAACAGGACTTTAACTTGCCCAAAAATAACTTTAAACCTGTTCAAAATGCTTTAAAATTGTTCAAAATGACACAGAAATTGTCCAAAAGAACTTAAATTTTGGACAAGATGCAAATAATTTTCAACAAATTTGAGTCCTGTTGGACAATTGTTAGCTAATCTTGGACAGTTTGTAACTAATTTTATACAGATTTAAGTCATTTTGGAAAAATTTCAAATAATATTGGACAAATTTTAGTCATTTTGTGTAATTTTCGGGTCATTTTTTACTTGAAAATTGTCCAAAATGACTTAAATCTGTATAAAATTAGCTAACAATTGTCTAAAAATCGTCGAAAATTATTTGCAACTTGTCCAAAATCACTCAAAAACTGTCCAAAATTACTTTTAATTTGTAAAAATGACACAGAAATTGTTCAAAATGACTCAAATATTATCCAAAAGGACTTAAATGATCCCCAAAAGGACTCAAACTTGTCTAACTTTATTTGACACTTGTCCAAAATGAGTTGAAACTTGACCAAGGACACTTTGGTAGATTTGTGTATCTGTGATAAAGCATCAGTGTTCCTCAGGGTTTCCAGCTAAAACATCTCTTCCTCTCATCCATCAGTCTTCCTGATTCCTCCTCTGAAGCCCCGGGGTTCGTCTCTCCTTCTCCGGTCGTCTTACGTAAGTCGAGTCTATTTCTCCTCCCGTCCTCTGAAGACTCTCCTCTGACGGTTATGAAACAGCGCAGGGGGATTTCAGAGGAAGAAGGACTCGCAGCTCGCTTCATTATGCCTCATCTACTGGGGAATTAAAGAGAAATTGGAGAGCAGAGGCTCCCTGGAAACCGACGCCTGTGTGGTAGATAGGAAGCCCAGATCACGACTGCTGAGTCAGAAACTGTACAGAAAGACCCACAAACTGTCTAAAGAGAACCAGAAACTGTACAGAAAGATTCATAATTACCCCAAAATGACCCCAAACCTGTTCAAAATGAGTTAAAAACTGTCGAAATGTCACGTAGGAAGCCAAGCTCATAATGGCTGACTCAGAAACTATCCAGAAAGACCCAGAAACTGTAAAAAAAAAAAAAAGAAAAAAAGACTCAAACTGTCTAAATAGTACATAGGAAGCCGAGCTCACAACTGCTGACTCAAAAACCGTCCAAAAAGACCCAGAAACTGTCCAAAAACATCAGCTGCTGATCAATTGATCGGCTGACTCTCAGCTGTTCTCTGTGGTGTTTGGTTTGACTAACAGCTGTTGATCAGCTGACTAACAGCTGTTGATCAGCTGACTAACAGCTGTTGATCAGCTGACTCTCAGTTGTTGATCAGCTGACTAACAGCTGCTGATCAGCTGACTAACAGCTGTTGATCAGCTGACTCTCAGTTGTTGATCAGCTGACTAACAGCTGTTGATCAGCTGACTAACAGCTGTTGATCAGCTGACTCTCAGTTGTTGATCAGCTGACTCTCTGCTACTGATCAGCTGACTCTCGGCTGTTCTCTGTGGTGTTTGGTTTGACTAACAGCTGCTGATCAGCTGACTAACAGCTGTTGATCAGCTGACTCTCGGCTGTTCTCACCTTCCCGAAGCTTCCTTTCCCCAGAACCATGAGGAAGTTGAAGTCGTGGATTCCCACTTTGACCTTCCCGGGACTCAGGATGGGGGGGCAGGACGGGACCGGGACCGGACTCAGGGCCACCGGGAAGGACTCGGACAGCGGAGAGGGGAGGACCGGAGGCAGGGAGGGGGCGGAGCCATCTGGCTGGGGCTCCTGGAGGATCATTATGGGATGGAGAAGAGAAAAAGAAAAAGAGGAGAGAAAGTATTTAGATACAGGAATCTAAAATTGGACCGATATTTTTAGAAATATTCATATTTCATTCTATAAAATTCAGACAAATTGGAGGCAACTAGACAGAAGTTTAGGTTGAATTTTTGGACTATATTATTGCATTATTATTATTTACTGTATATTATATAAACCTGCTGAAAGTGGGTCGATGTGAAATAAAAAAATTAAAAAGGTATTTTTAAAAGCTTTTTTCTCAGAAAGTGTTTCATATTTTAATTTAAAATTTTACAAATATGTTTAGAAATATACAAATTTTATGGTATAAAAAGTTCAAAAGGTGGAGCTGAAATATATAAAAAAAAAATATATATAAAAAAATATATATATATAAAAATATATATATATATTTATATATATATATATTTTTATATATATATATATATATAAAAATAAAAATAAATATATATATACTATATTTTAAATATATATATTTTATATATAATATAAATATTTTTAAATATGTATAAAGACTTCTTTAAAAGTCAAAAATTATTTTAAAACTAAACAAAAAAACTAAAAAAGAAAAACATCTCGTGAATCATTTGATATATTATTGTAAAATTTTATAGATATCTTTATAAATATACATATTTTATGATAAAAAAAATTCATGCAAATCAGTGACAGCCGAGCAGAAATTATTCCAAAGCTTTGATCATTTTTAACAACTGAACAGAGAAAATTTCAGGGTTTTTTCTTCTTTTACCTCAGAAAGCATTTTCTATTTTTAAAAATAGACAAATGTCTTCATTAATATTAATAATTTATGCTATAAACGGCAAATCGGAGCTTGTCAAGCAGAAATTATTCTAAAAATGCTGAGATCAAATTAACAAACAGTAAAATTTCAGGTTTTTATCTGAAATATTTTTGTTTAAAAACCTGCTGAAAGTGGCTCAACAGGTAATTTTTTTTTCAACTTTCCATCTCAGATAGAGTTTAATATTTGAAAAAGACATACAACTTGTATTAAATGAAGGAAAGCAGTAGGAACGTGGAGCTTCTTTCTGCCCCTGGAGGTAAATCCCAGTCAGGCAGAACAATCCTGCTCCCTTCTGGAGGGAATTTATCATCTAATTAGGCAGAAACATCACCGACGTTCATCCTCTGCTGCTGGTCTGAGGACAAACGCTGTAAATATCTGCTTTCTGATTCACCTGAACTTATTTTATTATAAAGTACAGAAACGTAGAAACTGTTTGGATCCACTGGGAATAAATCTGGCTTTGAACCACTAAAGTCACCAACAGGAAGTTAAAGTTCCTGTTAATTTATTTATTGGAGCCGTTTACCTTCAAACGTCTCCTCCAGTAAATAACTAGAAGAAAAAACTGTTCCGTCTGAAAATGGAAAATATGCTTAGATTTTTAAATAGAAACAGATCTGGTTCCTACCTAGAGATATAATTCCTACCTGTAGATCTGGTTCCTGTCTACAGGTCTGGTTCCAATCTACAAGTCTAATTCCTACCTACAGGTGCGGTTCCTACCTGTAGACCTAATTCCTACCTGTGGATCTGGTTCCTATCTGTAGATCAGGTTCCTACCTACAGATGTTTTTCCTACCTGTAGATCAGGTTCCTACCTACAGGTCCGGTTCCTAGCTATAGATCTAGTTCCTACCTACAGGTCTGGTTCTTACCTGTAGATCAGGTTTCTACCTACAGATGTGGTTCCTACCTGTAGATCAGGTTCCTACCTACAGGTCTGGTTCTTACCTACAGATCTGGTTCCTACCTACAGATCGCGGTCCTACTGACAGGTCCAGTTCCTACCTGCAGGTCTGGGTCCGGTACTGGAATGTTGTAATATTCTCCTTCATCCTGAGCCAGCAGCTTGAACCAGCCGCTGATGGGACGCCTGAAGATCTCACTGACTCCAAAGGACAGAGCTCCCATGAAGTCGTTTCTGGACGTCCGGTCCCAGTCCCAGATCTCCACCGACAGGCGCCGGTCCCACTGGTGGCCCCGGACGGAACTAAAGAGGGGACAGAACGGGTCAGCGGACTTAACTGAAAGGCGGGACAGAACCGGTCACTGGACGGAACAAAAGGGGGACAGAACCTGTCAGTGAACGGAACTACAGGGGGATAGAACCGGTCAGCAGACGGAACTAAAGGGGGATAGAATGGGTCAGCAGACGGAACTAAAGGTGGACAGAACCGGTCAGTACATGGAAGTAAAGGGGGACGATAGAATGGGTCAGTGGACGGAAAGGGTCAGTGGACGGAACTAAAGGAGGACAGCATTGGTCAGCTGATGAAACTAAAGGGAGACAGAACCAGTCAGCGGACCGAACTAAAGGGGGACGATAGAATGGGTCAGTGGACGAAACTAAAAGGAGGACAGAACCGGTCAGCTGAGATCCGGATCTTCAGCCCAGGAGGACTCACAAGGTGAAGCTCTCGTTCCAGACGGGGTTGAGCGTGGAGCGGATGGTCTTGGTCTTCTGTTTGCTGTGGCTCTTGGGGTCTGGGATCAGTTTCAGTTTGACGTACGGGTCCGAGAGGCCGTTGGGGTCCATCGGCATCAGGTTCCGAGCCTCCCGGACTGGAAAGGAAGCAGAAGGACCATCAGAACGGAGAGAAGAAAGACCTACTTCCTGTGTGAGGTAGATCTACTTCCTGTGTGAGGCAGACCTACTTCCTGTGTGAGGTAGATCTACTTCCTGTGTGGAGGTTCTGTAGAAGGTTCTCACCCGTGACGTAGACATCTTCCTTCTCGCCCCGGATTGTCAGGTGGATCCGGCCTCTCTTCTCGGTGTGGTCCTGACCACACAGACTGGGAACGCTGGTCTCACAGCGCCGGTGGACGTTCATGTCGCAGCCTCACAAAAAACAACACAAAAAACACATTTTACACTTAAGTTGCTTTGTGTCTTGTTTTTTTCATTGTGTGTCTCGTTTTGTCATGTTGTGTCTAATTTTTGTCATTTTGTGTCGAAATTTTGTCATTTTGTGTCTAAATTTTGTCATTTTGTGCCTCGTTTTTGGCATTTTGTGTCATTTGTCATTTTGTGCGTTGTTTCTTTTTTTATTTTGTGTCTTGATTTTGTCCTTTTGTTCCTCATTTTTGTTGTTTTGTCGCTCGTTTTTGATATTTTGTGTCTCGTTTTTGTCGTGTTGTGTCTCTTTTTTGCCATTTTGTGTCTCATTGTGTCCCAGAAGCTGCAGCTGGAAGAGACACGACAGTCTGGATGTCCTGAACAGAACCAGGAGAGAGTTTAATTATCTGAATGGAATTTAAATTATAATTATCTCCTGAGTTTCATCAACATTTAACAAAGCAAACTCCATCAGCTGTTCCAGGTTTTTAATCAGTTCCAGGTTATTATTCTGTTTATGAGTTCTGTCAGAGAGTTTGACCTGCAGAAAAACAAACTAATGAGGATCTTTAACAACCTGCTGCTGCTGCCTGCTGACTAAAACATGAGGACACTTAAATTTAAATAATATCAACAGTAAAAGGGTGAAGCTTACAGGCACACTTCATGCCCTGGTGGATGAGTCCGTACAGCAGCGAGCCGCAGTGGTCGCAGAACGTCGGACTGGAATACGTGTGGACTTTAAAGGTGTGTCGACTCTTCAGGTCCTGAAAGAAAAGAAAAGAGAATCTGAGTCAGCTGTGGACACGTTCAGGTCTGAAAAACAACCAGAAAATGTTCACACTGATCTCAGAACGACTCACAGACTTCATATTATTGCCATTGATGATGATCACTGAACAAACTTGTCTAAAAGGACTCAAATCTACTTCAGAACTTCACAAAATGCCATTAAACATTTGAAAAATAACAGAAAACTGCCCAAAGTAACATGAAACCTGCCTCAAATGAGTTACAAGCAGTTAAAATGCTTTAAAACTCACCCCAAATGACTAAAAACTGTTTAAAAGGCTTTTGAACTTTGAAATGAGTTCAAATTGTCTAAAAGGACTGAAAGTCACCTAAAATACCTTAAAACTGTCCATTTGTCAAATAGAATTTTAAATAATCCCACAGGCACTTCAAATTGCACAAATGACTTGACATTTGTCCAAAAGTTGTTCAATTTTTCTGAAATGACTCAAAATTGTCCAAAATAAGACAGCCACTGTCTATTTATCCAAAATGATGTTTAAAAAGTCCAGAAGAATTTTAAAAATTGCAGAAAATCACCTGAAACTTGTCCTAGATTACTTAAAGACTGTCTAAAATATTTAAAATTGTCCAAGCAGATTTAAAATTGTCCAAAAGGACTGAAAAACACCCAAAACGACCTGAAACGTGTCCAAAATGATTTAACACTGTCTAGTTGTCTGAAATTATTTTTTTTAAAAATGTCCAAAAGGACTCAGAATTGCAGAAAATGACATTAAACCTGTGTTAATTTACTTAAAAACTGTCTAAAATTTCTTCAATATTTGTGTAAAATGATTCAAAAATGTCCAAAATGACCTGAATCTCATCTAAAATGAGGTAAAACTGTTTAGAATGAACAGAAATCTTCTCTAAAGGGACTAAAATTTGCAGAAAATGACATGATACCTGTATTAATTTACTTGAAAACTCTAAAATGCTTTGAAACTTACACAAAATGACTGACAAAATTGTCCTAAAGGACTCAAAATTGTACAAAATGATCCGAAATTTGTCCCAAATGTCTGAAAATATTTCTAAAATGAAATAAAAACCATCATAAAAGATTCAAAATGACTCTAAATGGTCCCAGGTGTCGGTGGAAACTCTTACGTCAGGTCTGGGCTCCGTCACTGATCCGGGACACGTGAAGGTCACGAACTCGTGGCATCTTTTATGAACCACGAAGCTGCAAACTGGAGGAAAATAATAAAAAAAAACATCCTCAGAATCACATCCAGAGAGAAGATTAAATAATAAAAACCAGGTGATAAGTTCATCCGTACCTTGACACTGGAATCCCTGTTTGCCGATGCCCCTGAGAGAAAAAAGGAACGACAATTAGACTTCAGCTGACAATCAGAAATGATTTAAAATCATCCAATAGGTCTTAAATCCTGCCCAAAATAGGCTAAAATTTGCTTTAAATTACTCAAAAATTGTATAAAAGCACTCAAAATCATCTAAATGAACCCCCAAACTGTCCAAAATTGACTTGAAACACATCTAAAATGAATTTTAAAAAAACTGTCAAAAATGATTAAAAATGACCCAATATGACCTAAATCCTGCCCAAAAAGCTACAAAGTTTTGAAACTTGCTTAAAATTACTCACAAAGTGTATAAAAGCGCTCAAAATCACTCAAAAAACCCCAAACCTGTCCACAATTGACTGTCTGGTTGTCCGAAATGATTTTCAAAAAGTAACCAAAAGAGCTCAAAATGACCTGAAATGACATTAAATCTGTGTTAATTTGCTTAAAAACTGTTTAAAATGCTTTAATATTTTTGCAAAATGACTCAAAAATGTCTAAAATGACGTGAAACTCGTCTAAAATGAGGTAAAAACTGTTTAAAATGAACAGAACCCTGATCTAAAGGGACTAAAATTGCAGAGAATGATATAAAACCTGTTTTTACTTTAAAATTGTCTAAAATACTTCGATTTTTGTCCAAAAGGAGCTGAAAGTTGTAGCTGAGTCTGTTTAAAGTCTGATCCCAGACCAGCTGCAGTAACTCTTTGTAACTGAGGATGTTCTTTAAAGTCTGATCCCAGATCTGCCCCGCTGAGCTTCAATTGACTCAGCAGCTGTGATCAGGAGGAAAACCACCACCGTCACTGATCTGGAAGTCAGCTCTCCGTCCATTATTAAAGACGGAGCTGCAGAGGACAATCTGATCCCGGATCAGCGCTCAGCAGGAAACAGGAAGTGATGTCATTCTGCTCTGTGACCAGCAGAGAGCATCAAAGCACCAGAGATGGAGCAGACAGAAACTGATCAGGAATCAGAATGAAAATATCTAAACTCTCACCAACTGAACCTGGAGCTGATCTTTAAAAATAAGATTTTTTTTATTTTTTTAAATTAAATATATTTTAATAAAAACACAAAATCAGCTGTGGCTGGATTCCATTTAGCTGCTTTAGTTTCAGTCTCCTGCTGCAGTTTGAAAGACAAAAAAATTAGCTAAAATTACAACTTTAATTGGAGTCAGAAACTATAAAACCAGAAAAAAATCTAAAATTTTCAGCTTTCCAACAGTACTTGAACATCTCATGTGTGATGTAACGTTTATTTAGGAAAATTAACAAAATCTAAGCTCAAAATCAGGATTGTTCATCAAAATCTCTTTATTCTAAATGTAATGTGTCCAAAATTTAAATTTAAATTTTGTCATAAACAAAACATTCTGATTTTTAAAGAATAGCTAAAAATACATCTCTAATTGGAGTCTGAAACTGTAAAAACTGCAAAAATCCTGACAAAAACACACGATTAAACAAACGAGTAAATTGTGACAAAATTTTTTTAAAAGTCTAATTTGGAAACTAACCCACCTGATTTTTAATAACTCAAACTTAATTTTCTGTATTTTTTTTTTTAAGCACAAATCAACAAAAGTATTGTTTTTTAAGCATTTTTGTAAAATAAATTTTAAAAAGCGACTATTTTTGTGTGATTTCGGTCATTCCAAACAGAAAATCCTCCCAAATTAAATTTTTGGGTATTTTTTTCCCCTAATTTCCATCAGTGATTTCGAGTTCTCTCTTCTTCTTCATGTTGTTCTGAACATGAAGAAGAAGAGAGAAAATGAACCAAGAGTGATTTAAGATGAGCCTTCAGATGGGTCATGTTACTAACAGAGACAGGGGCGTGCACAGACGGACACCAGGTGGCGCTAGAGCACCTGCCCTTTGCCCTCAGTATCAAGCAGGTGCCCTCCGAGTCTCAGTTTTTAAAAAAAATTTAAACATTAAACACACACAAGCTGCGTGTCCACTAGATGTGATTTTCCCGCACGGCAACACACCGCACCTGAAAATCACACGGACGGCGGGCGGTCACTAGCGGACCACAACATGGTCACATGACATCTGGACCAACAGCGGGTCACTACATGGTCACATGACCACGCTGTCAGCTTGACAGTCCAGCAGATGAGTCGGATAAACACAGCGGCTCAGCCGCAAACTTTCCCTTTTATTTTGAAAACACTTCAGCAAAAAGTATTTCTGAAAGCATTTGAGGCAGAAATAATCTGCAGCAGCTGAACCTGTCCTGGTTTCAGGTCACTGACGGCGAGTTTAGACATTTGAGGACACTTTCATGATGTGTGGAGTCTCCACACGCCGCATCCAATTTGTCCAGTCTACTTTATGCAAATGAGCTGCGGCCCTCTCCAGGTAAACACACCTGATCACAGCTGGAAACGCACCACAGCTGGACCAGCAGGGAACACGAGAAGACAGATCAGAGTCATGTTCACTGTTTAGGGCCTTCTCCTCTCCTCTTATGGAGACATCTTAAAAGCTCTTCCTGATTTATTCTGTCAACACAAAGTGATTTGATGGAACTAAATCAGGCAATAGGCTGTATTAGCAAAATATATTATTATGTACTAACCGTGAGTTCCTTCTACGTTACAACGCTTGCAGTAATTTTCTATTTACATTGATAGGCTATTATTAAAACTCTGACTTTTATTGACCCTTTGTGTGTTATTAAGATGTTAAAATAAACGCTGTTGCAGAAAATGTGTTCCTGATTTTTTTATTTTTTCAAATCTCACACTGTTCTATTCAGGCAGCCAGTGGTTCTACACGCTGCACAAGGTGCCTTTTTTTCTGTGCACGCCTCTGAACAGAGAACTCTCAAAGTCGTTCCCTTTCTAATAAAGCAGATATTTACTAATGAGCTGGTCTTAATCAGAGAGCTGCTCTGACATGTTGTGAGGAGGAAGAGCTTCCGTCCAGTTGGAGGAACGTCCTGACAGAAGCCCAGAGGCTGCTGGCCCACATTCACCAGCACCATCTGGTCCCTCAGCCCAGAAACGAGCTGCAGAGCTCCTTTAAGCCGTCATCAGAGCTCTACGGTCAACGATCAGGACGGGTTCAGCTTCAGAACGCTGCTGTTTTCACTCACATGCAGCAGAAGCTACAGAAACAACAACTGGAGTCTAAAAAAACTCATGTTTAGATGCATCTGTTTCCACTTTCTGCAGATTTTAGATGAGTTGCTGCCTCCAGTGCAAACCTCACATCTATTAGCTTCATGACGCTGCATTTTCACATCATCTGGTTTAATCGAATTAAGAAAAATGACATTTTCTGTGAGGAAGTTGCAGCAAGAGTTGCATTAATTCAATCTGGAGCAAATGCAGCATAAAAATAGGCGGAAAAACCTCATATTTAGATGAATCTTTTTCTGTTTTCTGCAGATTTTACAGTTTGATGCTGCCTCCTCTACAAACCTCACATCTACTAGCTTCATGATGCTGCATTTTTCACATAATCTGCTTGAAATTTATCAAGAAAAATGACATTTTTAATGAAGATGTTGCAGCAGGAATTGCAGAAACACCATTTGAGAGACTGCAGCCTGAAAAATCTACTTTAACAGTAAAAACCTGTTATTGCAAGAATAGATTTTGGAATTAATGCCTTCATTCACCAACAAGATCTGTTTCTAGCTTCATGATGCTGCATTTTTAATATCATCTGCTTTAATTTTATCAAGAAAAACTGCATTTTCAGTGAAGAAGTTGCAGCAGGAGTTACAGAAGCACCATCTGGAGCGACTGCAGCATAAAAATAGAAGAAACACTCATGTTTGGATGAAACTGTTTCCACTTTTTGCAGGTTTTACAGTTTAATGCTGCTTCCAGTACAATCCTCACATCTATTAGATTCATGACGCTGCACTTCTCACATAATCTGCTTGAAATTTATTCAGAAAAATTACATTTTCAGTTGCATGTGGAGAGACTGCAGCCTTTAAAAAACTATTTTACCACAGTAAAAATCTATATATCGCTGTTGGAAACCGTCCATGTTTGGGCTGAACTGAGTTTGCTGCTGCCCCCTCTACAAACCTCACATCTCTGAATGACTAAGACCCACTTTTAGCTTGGTGACGCTGCATTTTTTACATAATCTGCTTTAATCTGATGGAGAAGAACCAGATTCTCTCAAGATATCAGTGAAGAAACTGCAGCAAAACCCTAAGAAACACCTTCAGATCAGACTCTGGGAGCAGAGTCTGAACTGGTTTTGCTGCTTGGTCGGTTCGTCTCGTTAAAAATGCTCCTGGATGCTTTCTGCAGCTCTGGAGGAGGTTAGAAACGTCTGGAGGAGGTTAGAAACGTCTGGAGGAGGTTAGAAACGTCTGGAGGAGGTTAGAAACGTCTGGAGGTTAGAAACATCTGGAGGTTAGAAACGTCTGGAGGAGGTTAGAAAGGTCTGGAGGAGGTTAGAAAGGTCTGGAGGAGGTTAGAAACGTCTGGAGGTTAGAAACATCTGGAGGTTAGAAACGTCTGGAGGAGGTTAGAAAGGTCTGGAGGAGGTTAGAAAGGTCTGGAGGAGGTTAGAAAGGTCTGGAGGAGGTTAGAAACGTCTGGAGGAGGTTAGAAACGTCTGGAGGAGGTTAGAAACCTCTGGAGGAGGTTAGAAAGGTCTGGAGGAGGTTAGAAACGTCTGGAGGAGGTTAGAAACGTCTGGAGGAGGTTAGAAAGGTCTGGAGGAGGTTAGAAAGGTCTGGAGGAGGTTAGAAACGTCTGGAGGAGGTTAGAAACGTCTGGAGGAGGTTAGAAACGTCTGGAGGAGGTTAGAAACGTCTGGAGGAGGTTAGAAACGTCTGGAGGATGTTAGAAAGGTCTGGAGGATGTTAGAAACGTCTGGAGGAGGTTAGAAACATCTGGAGGAGGTTAGAAACGTCTGGAGGAGGTTAGAAACATCTGGAGGAGGTTAGAAACATCTGGAGGAGGTTAGAAACGTCTGGAGGAGGTTAGAAATGTCTGGAGGTTAGAAATGTCTGGAGGAGGTTAGAAACGTCTGGAGGAGGTTAGAAAAGTCTGGAGGAGGTTAGAAAAGTCTGGAGGAGGTTAGAAAAGTCTGGAGGAGGTTAGAAAAGTCTGGAGGAGGTTAGAAAAGTCTGGAGGATGTTAGAAACGTCTGGAGGAGGTTAGAAACATCTGGAGGAGGTTAGAAACGTCTGGAGGAGGTTAGAAACGTCTGCAGCAACAACCTCAGAGGTCTCCAGAGGATCTGGAGGTATTTCAGAACAAACACTCGATGACATCTCCACCTTTTCTGCAGCTTTTCTTTGTTTTAATTCGTCCCCCGTGAGTCCGGCACAAACTTCTGGACCTGAAGTTTAAGATGAGACTAATTTCTCTGCAGCCTAAAGCCAACATCCAAATCGAACTTCTGTGTTTTTAGCATCATTCATTTGGTCTTTATGTCATTATTTGACAGATTTGTGCAGTAAAATAAAAGAAAAATATTCAGTATTGTTTGTATTTTATTTGTTTTCTTACATATGCTGAAATTACAGATAAAATGTCTGATTATTTATGTTTAATTTAAAAAACAAACATGTTTTTTATATTTATCTTCCAGTGTTGTGTGCAGATTTTTTTAGCTGATAATTAGTAAAAACAGTAAAAACATTTGACCTTTAAATTACACTATTTTTTACTATATTAAATCTCACAAGTTATATATATATGTGTGTGTGTGTGCTATTTTTTATTATTAAATAATTATACTATTTTTACTATATTGAATCTCACAAAATAATATTTATATAATTACAGATATATATACATATTATTATTATTATTATTCATAATAATTATCAAATAATTATACTATTTTTACTATATTGAATCTCACAAAATAATAGTTATATAATTGCAGATATTACATACATATATTATTATTACTATTATTATTTATTATTACTCATAATAATTATTAGATAATTCTACAATTTTTATTATATGAAATCTCACAAAACAATATTTATGTAATTTTTTACAGATATTATATATATATATGTATATAATAATTATTATTTATTTATTATTAAATCATCTAATTAAATTATTTCTGAGAAAATATTTCTTCTTCTACAGATTTTCTGTTTAGTTAAATTCCAAATAATATCTAATAAATTCACAGAAAAAAATCTTAATTTACATGTTAATTCTAGAAAAAAAATCCAAAACTAAAAAAATAAATTTTGTCTACATTAAATATCTGTATTTTTTAGACATTTGATATCTAGTAAAATTATCGAACATTTATTTAATTTATTTTTTATTGATTTGAAAACTCTGCAGTGTTTGCTGTGTTCTGATGTGTGCAGGAAGTTCCTACAGTAACTGCTGGATGGTGTGGGCAGCAGCATGGAGGTGGAGGGTTACATGGAGGAGGAGGAGCAGGAGGAAGAGGAGGAGGAGGAGCAGCAGAACGTTACCAGATGAAGTCGGTGCAGTGGCTGCAGAAGGTGGGCTGCTTGAAGAACCTCGCCGTGAACTGGTGGTCCTTCACCTCCACGATGCGTTTGTGCTTCAGAGCTCCTTTCCTCTGGAACACCGGAACCCTGGGAGGAGGAGACAGGGGAGATGGCAGGGGGGACGAGGAAGCACCGCCGGGGGAGGAGGAGGCTGGGGAGGCCAGGGTCAGGGGGGAGAGGGACGGGGGAGGGGACACCGGGGTGGACATGATGTCTGCAGAGGAGGAGGAGGACGAGGAGGAGGAAGAGGAGGAGGAGGAAGAAGAGGAGCAGGAGAGGGAAGAGGAGGAGGAGAAGGAAGAGGAGGAGGAGGAGGAGGAGGAGAAGGAAGAGGAGGAGGAGAAGGAGGAAGAGGAGGAAGCAGAGGAGGAGGAGAAGAAAAAGAAGGAAGAGGAGGAGGACAGGAGGAGGAAGAAGAGGAGGAGACAGAAGACAGGAAGTGGTGGAGAGGATGAGGAGGAGTAGAGAAGGAGGAGAGGAGGAGGAGAGAAGCATCCAGAAGACAGAAAGTGGGGGAGAAGGAGGAGGAAGAAGAGGAGGAGGAGAAAAAAGACAGAAAGAGGAGGAGGAGAAGGAGAGAAGGAGGAGACAGAGAGGTTAATTTACACCCTGAGACCCAGAAACCTCCTCGGAGACCCGGAGGAGCGATTTAGCGGCGAGTGTCCCACATTCTCCTCCCCGGTCGCCATGTCAACCCTGCCTCCTGTTGCCATGTCAACAACACCCCCACCAGCTGCTCCAATATTAGCATCCCTCCACGTCTCCGAGCCTCTCCGCTGCCCTTATTAGCAGCCAGTCCCACTTCTGGAGGAGAAAGTTTGAACCAGAATAAAACGACTACGGGGAGACGAGCCGGAAAAAAGAAAGAAAGAAAGAAAGAAAGAAAGAAAGAAAGAAAGAAAGAAAGAAAGAAAGAAAGAAAGAAAGAAAGAAAGAAAGAAAGAAAGAAAGAAAGAAAGATGGTGCTACTAAATGATGAATGAAACAGAGATTCAATGAATAAATAAATAACCCTGTAGCAAAAAAACAAAAAAACAAACACCCGTGCCAGGAAAAAGAAAAAAAAAGTGATGAAATGATGGTGAGAATCCGGAGCGAATCGATCAAAAAAGGCTCTGAAATCAGCAAAAAGAATAAAAATAAGTGGGTAAAGACTCGGTACCTGAAGTTGGAGGAGATGTTCGGACGCCCGGAGACGAATTCCTTCCTCTTCCTGTCACACCTGTGGCTCAAAAACAACAAAAAACACCAGAGGGGTAAAAAGAGGAAAGAAGCTGGCAGAGAAAAAAAAAAGAAAAAAAAAAGTAAAAATATGAATTAAAAAAGTGACAGAAAAGTGTCAGGAAGCTTTCTAGGAAGCAAAGATGAAAGGAAGCGGTTTATATCCGGAGGAGAACGGGATGAGGACAAGGAGCTGCTGCTGGGATTCTCTTTCCAAGATTGATTCTGGAGACGGAGGACAGGAAGAGAGACGGAGGAAGGAAGGGAAGTGGAGAGAGAGAGAGAGAGAGAGAGAGAGAGAGAGAGAGAGAGAGAGAGAGAGAGAGAGAGAGAGAGAGAGAGATTGAGGGGAATAGGCGGCGATTCTTTTTCAGATCTGGGTTACTTCTCTCTGGAGGACGAGGACGCCACAGGAAGGAGGACGGACGCTTCGACGCCACAAGGTTGGACGAAGACGAGAGTCCTGGAGCAGAATCCGGACGGTTGGTTGAAGCTTATATGTGAATTTAAAAACACACTGATAGTTTATCATCTGCCTGGTGGATGTCTGGAAGATCTGAAGGAGTCGAACCACCTGATGGACCAGAAACAGTCAGAAGTTACCATAAGACTGAAAACACAACATGGAGTATAATGCTGCTGTTGTTGGAAGTCATCCATCCGTCCATTCATCCATCTATCCACCCATTGTCTATACAGGGAGATCTTGACTTAAGTTGGAATTCTGTTCCTACATGCAGGAACAGGTAACAGTCCATCACAGGTTCACCTGGACAGGTAACAGTCCATCACAGGGCTACACATAGAGAGACACAATCCCACTCACATTCACACCTACAGACAATTTAGAATCACCAATTAAACCTCAGCATGTTTCTGGACTGTGGAAGGAAGCTGGAGAACCTGGAGAACCCAGCTGAGAGAACATGGAGACTCCATGAAGAAAGACCCCAGGAAGGTCAGGACTCGAACTGGGGATCTTCTAGCTGTATGGCGACGGTGCTAACCACCAAATCGCCATGCAGCCCCTGAGTTTAACCAGTATTTTCTAATCATTCTGTCAATAAACCAGCTGCTATGTTTCTGTATCCAGGCAGATCACGCAGCATCATGCTGGCTTTGCAGCATCATGCTAGCTCTGCAGCATCATGCTAGCTTTGCAGCATCATGCTAGCTCTGCAGAATCCTGCTAGTTCTGCAGCATCATGCTGGCTTTGCAACATGCTGCTAGCTCTGCAGCATCATGCTAGCTTTGCAGCATCATGCTAGCTCTGCAGAATCCTGCTAGTTCTGCAGCATCATGCTAGCTCTGCAGAATCCTGCTAGCTCTGCAGCATCATGCTAGCTCTGCAGCATCAATGCTAGCTCTGCAGCATCATGCTAGCTCTACAGCATCATGCTAGTTCTTATAAAATCACACAAATAAATAAATAATCCATTTTCTGTCCTTAATAAACAAGTGTTCTTTCATATGACATTAAAAAAACATCTCTAAAATTATATTTTTTGCTGGTTTAAATGCAGTAAAAATTATTTAATTTTTTAGTTAAAAAAGTAAATATTTATATAGAGAGATTTTTGTTGTTCTTATTTACAGTTTCTTCTGTGATTTTTACTGAACAAAAGATTAAAAAACAAGCAGCCATTAGCTTAGCTTAGCATCAACACTGTAAACCTCTGTCTGGTAAATATGGAACAAGCAGCGTTACCTTAGCATCAACACTGTAAACATTTGTATGGTAAATATGGAACAAGCAGCCATTAGCTTGGCTTAGCATCAACACTGTAAACCTCTGTATGGTAAATATAGAACACTCAGTTGTTAGCTTAGTATCAACACTGTAAGCCACTGTAGGGTAAATATGAAACAAGCAGCCATTAGCTTAGCTTAGCATCAACATTGTAAACCTCTGTATGATAAATATGGAACAAGCAGCATTACCTTAGCATCAACACTGTAAACATTTGTATGGTAAATATGGAACAAGCAGCCATTAGCTTAGCTTAGCATCAACACTGTAAGCCTCTGTATGATAAATATGGAACAAGCAGCTGTTAGCTTAGCATCGATGTTGTAAACCTCTGTATGGTAAATATGGAACAATCAGCCGTTAGCTTAGCTTAGCATCAAAACAGTGACAACAAACCACCATCCTGCTGCTCTGCAGCTGTTTGCATGCAGCTACCAGCGTATAAAAGTATCTGCTGAGTTTTTTTCTGAGGTTAACCTATTTCTGGATGGGTCAAGTTGCCAGGTAACCAGCAGAGACTTGGACGGCTGTTAATTAGTGAGCTTTGGAGGTGCTGGTAGGTGGAAGTATTTATAGAGAGCAGGCTAAATGTTTCCCCTGATTCCAGCTTTATGCTCTGTTAGATAACCAGCTTCACTTTTAGAGTCCAGCCAGAGAGATCTGGTGGTTTCTGCACATCTGGTTCTGCCTGGATTCTGACTATTAGTGGCTGTTTTGTGCATATTTATGATCATTTCGTGTATATTTGTGGTTATCTAGTGTCTATTTGTAGTTGTTTTGTGACTTTTTGTGGTCTTTTTGTGGCTGTGTTGTGTCTATTAGTGATTGTGTTGCATTTCTCTGTGCTATTCTTTCTCTTGCCAGAATGAGTTTTCTTTCACCCTATGACGGTGAACCGTTGCAGCCCATCGCTCCTGACGAATTGACAGCGTGAACAAATGCTTGTCCTGAAAGCGTCAGAAGTGCGAGTTACTGTACATCCATGTTCCATTAATCACCGGCGGTGTGTGCTGCTGTGGTCTGCAGATGATCCGGGACGGAGGCTGGACCACAGTGGGACACGGAGACTGGAGAGGCAGCGCAGGGTTGAAGGTCTAATTAATGGAAATGTAGGTTATTAGTCTCCTGATGAGGACACTGGCAGAGAATTAATTAACAATTATAATTAGCAAGATTGTTAGAGAGCAAAATGGTGTCAGCCAGCGAGATAAGAGCCGGGGAGCTGGCAGTGTGTGTGTGTGTGTGTGTGTGTGTGTGTGTGTGTGTGTGTGTGTGTGTGTGTGTGTGTGTGTGTGTGTGTCGGACGCTGTCATGGTTGTAAAAAAAGCAGCGATCTGACAGTGATATATGTCGCTTCAGCATTAGTCATGCAGCTGATTGGAAATGATAGCAGGGTTTTCCTGCTCAGCTGTTCCTCTGCAGTTTCTGGACTCTCGTCATGTCTGCATGAGTCACGTTCTGGTTCTGTCGTTGGCACAAATAAACGAGGAGAGCCGCGGTAATCAGTGGAGCGATGTTTGGGTCTGTTTGAAGCCGTCTTCTGTCTATTAGTGGTCGTTTCGTGCATGTTTGTGATTGTTTTGGGTCTTTTTGTGGTTGTTTAGTGTGTATTAGTGGCTAGTTTATGTGTCTTTATGGCTGTTTTGTGCATATTTGTTATCATTTTGGGACTTTTTGTGGTCGTTTTGTGCATGTTTGTGATTGTTTTGTGTCTATTTGGGGTAGTTTTGTGTCAATTAGGTTTTTTTGTGTTTCTTTGTTGTTGTTTTGTGTCTCTTTGTGGTTGTTTTGTGTCTCTCTGTGGTTATTTTCTGTCCCTTTGTGTTGTTTTCTGTGGTTACACTTTCTAGAACTTGGTCTTTGTTCACCTATAGGCAGTCATGTGATCCATTAATAAAATAAAATATTGATTTCAGGGACTTTAAACAAGTATTTAATGATGTTTTTATTTGATGTAACAGCTCATTCTTTACTTTGCAGCACCTCTTTAATTCTGATAAATAATAGATGCCGCTGTCACATCGACTTCCTGAAGACGGACTCTGAGGTCGGCCCTCCATTGATAAACAGGACACATAAACGCTCACAGAGCTCCATGATGAGTAAGCACTCGGTATCGCTGTGTTTCTGCTGCCTATCCGAGCATGCTTTACAGCGTTTGATCCCGGCCATAAAAGTGAAGCTGGAGCTCAGCCAGCCGCTGATCCATGAAGTAAGCCCAGAAGAAAAACACACAGATTCAGCTATGATGATTAAAAGCAGTGGGAAGACACCACAGAGTGAAGAAAAGACTCAAATCATCCACTAACTCCTCCCTCCTGATCTGGAGATGACTATATAGGGAACTATGGGCTTTTAAATCACTCCAAGGGGACAAATAAAGTTTTTTAAAATCGTAATTGAAACATAGGCAACCAGGAAAAGACACAAAACAACCACGCAAAGACACAAAGCAAAAACTAACAGAAGCAAAACAACCACTAAAAGACACAAAACAACCACTAAAAGACACAAAAACACTAAAAGACGCAAAACAACCACTAAAGGACGCAAAACAACCACAAAGGAACACAAAATGGGCAGAAAAAGATGTAAAATGACCAAGAGACACACAACAACCATAAGTAGACGTATCCTACATAATATTTGTCAGAAATCTGTAAAAATGCCACCAACCTTCAATCTTCTCTCTCGCCCGTCCACTATGTTGCTCCATATTGCTGGTTATCAGGTGTACACTACTCCTCCTGGTGCATTGTGGGATCCACTGAGTGACTTCATGTTGAGGAAACATCTGGCTGGCAGCAGCAGAAGAGGAGAACTAACCTTCTCTCAGACGATTACTGACCACGGCTTCATGAAACTGAAAATCCTCCTCCATAGGATCTTTTTTCGGGAACAGTCAGCGTTTCATCCATTACCTGCTAACGAGCTCCAACCTGCTGCTCATCGGGAACCACATCTCCTGTTTAATGAAGAGTCTTTATGCTGGAGAGAAACAAACGCTTGGCAGGTTATTATGGTCTGTCAACATACAAACTCTCCACATTTATTCTGCTGCTGATCTGCAGCTACAAACGCACCACAGGAAATCTACCAGGTAACGTCCTGGGTCTGAAATCAGTCGCTAATAATAACAAAAAGACACAAAACAGCCACAAGATGACCACAAAAAATACAAAACAACCACAAAAAGACACAAAATGACCACAAAAAATACAAAACAACCACAAAAAGACACAAAATGACCACAAAAAATACAAAACAAGCACAAGACACAGACACAAAAAGTAGCCACTAACAGACACTAATAGTCATTGTTGTGTGCCTTTTTCCGGTTATTTTTGGTTCAATAATGGTCGTTTTGTGTCTCTTTGTGGTTAAACTTCCTCAAACTTGTCCTTGGTTCACCGATACGTCATCATATGATCCGTTGTTAATATAAAACATTGATTTTATCCGTTCTAAACACGTATTTGATGATTTATTCTCCATTTATCTAAACAATAGCTGACTTCTTTCACTTTGCGCCACCTCTTTGGTTTTAATAAATAATAAATCTCCGCCGTCAGACCGACTATTAAAGGTCGAGTTCGAAGCCTGGAGTATAAACGAGTCCAGGAGGCTGAAGGTCGTCGGCTGACATGAAACCGTACGAAGAAAATAGCAGCAGGACCTGGAAGCCTTCAGCGGGAGGAGGAGGAGGCTGAGGAGGAGGAGGATGGAGGAGGATGGAGGGCAGCAGGTCTGAGGGAACGTCTGAACACATCTTAATCTTCATCCCAGTTTTCTAGGATGAATTCCCTGTGGGCAGCAGGCCTCGCACACCGACACACACCAGGCAACGGGGATGGAGAGGGAACAATTATTGTGTCCTAGATGTTGTTTCAGACGGTCACAGAATAAAACATCTACCAGCCGCTTTTACTCTGACAAAAACACAAACACCCTCTGTTCCAGCCACTTCTCTCTGGAATATCTACGAGTTTAGGATGTTTTAAAGGCTTCACCAAAGTAGAGAAAATACTCACAGCTTTAATCTAGGTCTTTTTTAAAATCGATTACTGAAAAATTCCTGTTTTTTCCACAGGTTTCAAAAGCTAAAAATATGGTTTATTTAATGGGTTTCTGATGAGCAATGTGGCAAAAAGTGATGAGTTTTCAGCTTTTATCAGAGTAAAGAGCAGCATTTTTGGTGGATTTGTGTCTTTTTGTGGTCATTTTGGTGTCTTTGTGGTTATTTTGTGGGTTTTTTCTGGTCGTTTTGTGTGTTATTGTGGTCACTTGATGTCTCGTGGTCATTTTGTGTATTTCTGTGGTTGTTTTAAGTCTTTTTGTGGTTGTTTTGTGTCTGTGGTTATTCTGTGTCTGTTTGTGGTCATTTTGTGATCATTGTGTGTCTTTTTGTGGTCGTTTTGTGTCTTTTTGTGGCTGTTTTGTGCAGATGGGCTGCATGGCTCTGGAGGAACGAGATGAAAGGCTGCTCGGATGTTTTCAACTCCAGAGATCAAGCTGATGAGTTGTAGAGGCCTGCGGCGCTGCACGCATGATAAAAGAGGAACACAATGCTGCTTCCACATGCAGCGAGGAAGGAGATACCGCCATCCCATAATGCTCTGCAGACACCGATGCATCCCGTGCAGCAGCAGATAGCAGCAGAAACAACACAGAAACCATCAGTGGAATGCAGCAAAGAAACCGACAAAAAAATGGACAAACAAATAAACAAGACAAAAACGATGCTCAAAACAACGCATAAAGCAAAACACAAAACGACAAAAAACACAAGAGAGACATTTAGCGTTTTTTGTGGTTGATTTGTGTGTTTTTGCGGTCATTTTGTGTCTTTTGTGGTTGTTTTGTGTCTTTTTGTGGTTATTTTGTCTTTATGTCTTCCAAAAAAATCCTAAAATATCTAAAGTGAGTCCATAAATATCAGCAAAACTTGTAATATTTTCGTAAGAACATTCACATAAAAAATCAACCAAAATCCATTGAAATTTGCAGGATTTTGGTGGATTTTTATGTGAATGTTCTTAAGAAACATTTTTAACATTTCTTTTTTTCCACCAAAATATTTTCAGAGATTTCCCAAAAATGTTGAAAATGTGGACATCAGAAGTTTCACTGTGAAAATATATTTTTTTTTTCCACATTTTCAGACTTTTAAATGGGTTAATTTGACCCGCAGGACGACACGAGGGTTAAACTTAGTTTGAGTTTTCTTGTAAAATTCAAGTCAAAACAAGATAATTTCAAGATTGTTTGACGTAACAAGATATTTCAGATGCATTGTCTTAAAACAAGTCCCTCCATCTGCTGAAATGTCACTTGCTAAGTGAATTTATCTTAAATCAAGTGGGATGAGACATTTAGACTAAAAATAAGTCAAATAGACTTGGTAAGATTTGGAGTTTTTGCAGGGTAGAGGTTGGTTCCTGTAAACGTTAGCATTTCCGCTAGTTCCCGCAGTGGAAAACCACCCCAGACGCCAGAGATTTCTTCTCAGGGTTCAGACATTCATCAGCGGACCAAATCCAGACGATATAAATTCTACAGCTTCAAGATAAAAGCATTGTTGAGCAGCGTGCACTCCATATAATGTATATTTAATCAAATAAAAATCGGATTCCCGTATTTGATATCCATAAAAGCGCTCTGAAGCAAAACTACATCACTGCTGGCATCTGGCTGCAGTGAGCTGGAAGATAAATGATGGGAGACGGAGCCAGAGACGGAGGACGAGTTTGTCCTCCGTCCTCTCATAACGCTGACAAGACACAAAAAAGAAACGAGACACAAAGTGACAAGACAGAAAAAGATAAAAGACACAAAACGACAGAAACGAGACACAAAACGACAGAAACACGACAGAAAATGATAAAAACGAGACAGAAAATGATGAAAACGAGACACTGATAAAAACGAGACACAATGATAAAAACGAAACACAACACAACTACATCACTGCTGGCCTCTGGCTGCGTGGAGCTGGAAGATAAATGACGGGAGACGGAGCCAGAGACGGAGGACGGGTTTTGTCCTCCGTCCTCCCATAACGCTGACCTCACATCAGCGTTTGGGGACGCTGTGATCCGACCGCCTGTAACTCAATCTCATTAGAGCGTTAAGTCATTACTGCGTGTACACTGAGGCCTCACAATGCAATCAGCCATTAGCCGTCACTCTCACAAAGCAGGGCTAATTAGCAGATCGCAGACGCTCAGGGAGCTCAGCAAAACATATTTAAGACCCTCAACGCTCGCTCATGATATCATGTGTCAGGTGCTGCTCAGATGAGACGCCTGGAACATTTCTGAGAAGCAGACGGGAGATTTTTCAACAGAGGACGATGAAAGTTCAGAAATATTTAAAGATCAGATCACATCTTCTGTTGTTTTCCTCCGTATTTCAGTCCCTCCAGGATTTTGCGGGCGTTTTTTGAGGTTGTTGAGGCTGAAAACGCTTGAATTCACGGCAGCTTTTCTAAAAAAAAATGCGACGCAAGTTACGATGTTTTAAGAGCATTTGTTGCAATGAAATTGCGGGAGACGTGACAGTTGCTTAAAAGTTGCATTTTTCAGCTTTTAGAACATGTTTCAACATTGGAATTGACAATATTTATTCCAAAATGAATTCTTTAAAGCACCAACCCACATGTAACCGGACCATCATGCAACATGCGGTGTGTTTCCAGCTGTGATCAGGTGTGTTTACCTGGAGAGGGCTGCAGCTCATTTGCATAAAGTAGACTGACTTCTACTTTATGCAAATTGGATGCCGTGTGCAGAGATTCCACACATCACAAAATTTTGTCAAACTTCTAAACCAGCCGTCATTGAAATAAAACGAGGACAGATTCAGCAGATTATTTCTCACCTCAAATGCTTTCAGAAATACTTTTCGCCGAAGTGTTTTTGACTACGCTTGCATTGATTACTTAGCGGTTAAACAAGCACAATAAGTTGATGATCATATCTATGTTTATCTTTTTAGATGTTGTTAAGGCAGTTTGTGAGAGTTTGTTTATTTCAACCATGTTGAATAGTGGTGTTTTTCATGTGACTGAATGCATGTTTTGTATTGATAGGTTGTTGTGAAATACCCACCACTGTTGTTACCGTTGTTGGAATAAAGCTTGAGATGAAGAAATCACTATTGCATGCTTCTACTTAAAAGCCCAAATGTCATGCCATCTCACAGGGTTTCAGCAGACCTTTAAAAAGCAACATTAGTCATGTGCAGATGCACATATCTGACTAATCGCAGTCTACAATTATATATTATCAGATATTGATTTGTGACAATGGCAGATTTGCTAGTGCCAATGACAATCAAATGTAAGGATTTGAAATGCCATTCAAGGCCTTAATTTTTACAGAGTCAACTTAATGACTATTAGTGCTTGTTAACATAAAGTGGACTCTTACCATCTTAAGCCTTGGTAAATTCTGCTGGCATGTTCTGCACTTTTACAGTTACATTTATTCCAGAAGCCACTTTATGGTGATTCACTTTTCATTCTTCATTATTGTATTTATTATTATAATTATTGTCTTTACTGTACATATGGTCAGTGCTGTGCAGAAAGATTTTTTGCAGCTATAACACTGGAAATTTCCAGACCTGGAGAATAATAAAGGACTATCTTATCTTATTGCCCTGCTGAAACCCTGCTACAGTAGCACGGTTCATCTTACAAGTTTGTTGTGACAGTATAAAACATATGACACAAAACAAGCATCTCTTATCAAAGTCTTTATTCACACACTTAAAAATAACAATTTCAAAAACACCACACAAAAACAAATCCAAAAGTATTTACAAAAAAAAATGTCCATGTGCTCATTTGTTTGCCATGCGCTCCACTGCTGCCACCATCCTCTCCATCAGCCCCTTCGCGTCTCTCATATTATCTAGCACAGCAGTGCTCACGGCATTGTCCCAATCCGCCTGCTCAAAGTATTTTTGATCGGCGCGGTCCATATATTCAATGAGTTCTGCATAGGGACTCCGCTTCCTTTTTCCTGCGTGAAAGCACACAAAAAAAGTATTCCTTGTTAGTAATTATGTTCTATAGTCACAAATGTAGTAAAAAAAAAAAAATCATTAGGGAATTTAGGATGGGTTGAAAAACTACATATTGATCATGAGTTGGTGTTTGCATAGTCTGAACAAATCTTACCGGCTCTGGACTGGGTGGACGCCGAGGAGCTGAGGGATGGGACTGATGAGCTGCAGGATGGTACAGGTGAGCTGCACCTTGTCATCTGGCCCTCCTCATCCAAGAGCGACAATTCTATTAAAAATTAACAAGAAACATTGTTGGTAGCATCTGTATTACACATCATTTTATCCAGTAACAGATTAATTAATCCTTCATCCATACAATGTCTGACAGTGTTACCAGAGATACCTGTAACACTTTATACCTGTAATTATTTCCAACAGTGCTAAAGGCCTAGTTTTATTTGAGGCACAACTAAAAACCCACAAAAGACGTGTATAAGACATGAATACATTACAAGTTCACATCTGCAAAGCTGAAAAGCCACACAACAATCAGCATTTTATCCTGAAATTATTAAAATGGCAGCGCAGCGTGTTCTTCACTTAACTGTGTTAATTTGGTCATTTGAATCAGTTTTTTAGACTTGTATTAATGATAGAAAACATAATCAACACATAAATTGGAATTGTAATGAATTTCAATGATTACAATATAGCACAGTAATATAAGTAAATGGGACATTATGTAACAACGTGGGAGGTTTTGAATACAGGTCGTGTAATGAAATACTGCTGCTGCTTTTCTCAGGTTCCACTTGGGCCTTGTTTCATTGTTTGTTAGCTTTCACATGGCTAACTGGCTAGCAAACAATAGCCAACCTCCGATGACTGAGCCTGTGTCCACACTACTTTCTCCGGCGTAACGCTCATAATATTCACGTGGGACTATTGTAGCTAGCATATTCTTGGCGAGTTTACAGCCGATGTTTGAGAAATAAAACTTACCAGTTTCAGGAGCGGGTGTCGGCAAGTCCTGCGGCCAGTCCAGTGCGGCCAGTGTCCGGTCGACTCCCATGTGACCCATATGGTCATGCAGGCTGGTGAGAACTGTGTTGCGGAGCTCAGCTGGAAGAACAAGCTGGTAGGTTGTCTTGGACCCCACTTGGCGTCGCCTGAGCAGGATGTCGTTATGGAGCTTGAGACGATTGAGTTCCCGGAGGAGGAGTGGGAAATCAGGAAGTTGGGTGCGCAAGGTGGGGGGTGGTGTGTCTCCATGTTCGATCTGAGTGATAACATGTTTTATATATTGGTCAGCTTTCTGTTTAGCTGCTATCTCTATTTCAGTTAGATGGGGGATGGTTGGAAGACCTCCAAACTGTTCTTCTAGTCCATAGCTGTCGGGAACAGCACTAGGAGACACGGCGAGAGTCTCCACCAAAGCAATATGGTCTGTATCTCCCCCTCTCTCACCATCAGGACAAACACTGTAGGTGAGCTGTCTCTCAAAGATTGCTTTCACAAATGACTGATCTACCACATTGATGTTCTTTGGATCAGAGTGGTGATCTTGTGTGAACTGCTGAATCCGCTCTCTGTCTTTTTGTGATTTCAGATCGTCTGCTAGCATCCCATGTGGTCTGCGTGATAATCCATCCGCATCTCCGTTCTGCCTTCCTGGGCGATAGAGGAGTTTGAAGGAGAATGTGGACAGCGCTGCTAGCCACCTATAGCTGGTCGCGTCAAGTTTGGCCAAGGTCAGGATGTAAGTCAGCAGCTTGCTATCCGTTACAACCGTGAAGTGATTGCCGCAAAGATAGCTTGAGTTCAGCTAAGTATGTGTTAGTAACATTACTTCCAACCTTGGTAGCGTACATGCTACTGAGTGTCTTAATAATAAAAATAATGATAATAATAATAATAATAATAATAAAAAATTATATTTATAAAGCGCTTTACAAGTAACTCAAAGACGCTGTACATAAAATACAATAAAATAAAACAAAACAGTTAATTAAAATCAATAAACAGTAGTCTTGACTTCCTAGACAACAGTAGTCACCTTGTGCTGTGCATGTGTAAGATAAGTGAGGTTCTAAACCTTCTAAGACTGAACCGTTAGAATATTCAACGATGAGGTTTTGAAAGAACTCAGACGGTGAATCATCAACCAAAAGGATTCTCTCAATTTTACCATACTGTTTTAGAAAGTCAAGCATTTGTTCATCTTGTTCAGCCACCTGCATTATCCCACTGACAATAACTGCGTTTGGAATTTTGACACCAGACTCTTGTATGAAATCCATACTGGTCATTACTTCAATACTGATGCTCAAATCAAATGGCTCCTGGCTGGCTCACCACTTCTGTAACCAACTTTAGGGATATAGAAGTGAATTACAGTGTAATAATTACTTGGACTACTTATAATACCTGGACCAGAAGCAGAAGGCACTAAATTCGGGAGGAGCCACTGTACTGAGCAACAATAATGAGGCAATCGCAGGGGTAATAGTTGAGTAGCCACTCGTATAACTTTTAAAAGTGGATAAAACGAGTTGTCTGATTTGTACAGAATACAAAATAATAACCCAAACAGTAAGACAATAAGAAAAACCCAGTGCACACTTGAAAGAAAAAAATGTCCGTTGGGGCCCTCAAGTAAAATAGGAGTTGTTGCAGGTTTTCCTGTTGTAGGATTATTGCAAGTTCACCTGATTCCAGAGGTCTTTGTAGTGTAATGTAAATGTATAATGTGTGTGTGAATAAGTGGGTACGTGGATATCTTCTCGGTGCTAATCTTCCTTCAGGGTGGTTGGCTCGCCATCTGTTACAGCAGGAAGTTTGTCCTGAACCTCAGACTCTTCAGTCCTCCAAAAAAACCTGACCTGTAGACAGGTCACACAATTTACATTCAACACTGTCTTTTCTCAGATGCATCATCAGGGATATCAAATGTCAAAAGATGCACACCATTCCATCTAATTCTGACATGAATCTTCATTTCAATTCAAATCTTAAATCTCTGTCTCAGTTGTACAACGTTCAGTCTTAAGTGTATCATTTATGAGGACTAAACATGAAAGTGCTCACACATTTACCTGTTCATATGAACAGTGTTTCAATAATACTTGTGGTAAGTAACCATTAACATTCAAAATATCATTAATCATAACCATATCAGAACCATGTCCAAAAAACATAACAGTACACATCTTGAGTTAGACACAGAGGTATTAAAGAAGTGTGCTTAAATTACTCTTACACTACACATCAGCATAAAATAATAAACACAATGTGCATATGTCCAGAAGTATTGCACCATTATTCACTTCAGTTCACTCTCATAACCGTAATATCACCGCTGCCTTCTTTCAACACCCGCGAAAACAAGAGGAAAATAGCACCAGAGCAGCTAAAAAGGCACATTTCTTACCGTTGCTCTCTGTGTATCAAGGCGGTACACGCCGATGTCGGACCTTGCCGCGGCTCTCTGGGTGAAAGGCAAGTGGTTAGCCTGCTAGGCACAGAGCTAGCATTAGCATAGACGACAACGGTAAGCGTCAACAAGGTTTTTTTTCTCCGCCGGATAATTGACTCGTCTTACCGACGTAACTCTCTCCTTCGTTCAGTCACTTGGCTCCGGACCTCCAGTGGGTAAGTGCTCCAACTGTTCTTTTCTTTTTCACAGGTAAACTCCGAGGTTTTCTCCTGGTTTTCTCTTCCTCTTAGCATGCAGCTGCCCTCTGGCTGAGATCAGAAGGGACCGGAAGAGCAGCGCGCCTGCACTTCGCCTCTGAGCCGACAGGCTGAGCGTGACCTGCGTAGCCTCTGATTGGCTGCTGAGAGCGAGGTACTCCACGTGGGACCATGTGACCTGAGCGGCGCATTCAAATGCAATAGGACATCTAGCACTTTACCGATCCAAAACAAATAAAGATAAAGAAAATAAACAGTCTCTCTTCTGTGATTGTACTCAAATAACCGTGTGTGGGTTTTTTTGGGGGTTTTTTACACCTGGCTACACCACCATTGATGTGGAAGCTGAGATGAGATGAAACATCCTACTTTTGATCTAGAACTGCACAAGCCGTTCATTTTCAGTCACCTGATGAGTTAAAATCCCCTTTTTATGTGAGGCTGTTTACCTGTTATCTCTGACTGAGGCTTTAGTTTTTGTTGAGCTGATTTACACATAAAAACTTTGTTCAGGAAGATTTCTCAGTAGCTCAGAGGACAGGCTGCTTTTTACACAACCTTGTAAGAGAATGTCTGCCAATGCTTTCAGCAGAATTTAGAAACAACACTTCCTAAACAGATATTCTGAGGCTGTGAGGTTGAACGTTTGAGAGTCTATCAGTGTGTTTGTTTGTGGACTTTCTGTTTCTAGGTGGAAGCTGAATTAGTGAGGATGACTCCTGCTCCTGTCATCTCTAAGCTCCTCCCACATCTTTACCTGCACATGAGGAAAATCACTCCTGTAGAATGCAGGTATGTTTGTCATTATTATAAAAAGATGTTGCCTGGTGACCTGTCATAAACCCATTACACAGAGTCAGTCAAAATAATATTTACACACATCAGGAAAAGAAAAACTAGCATAAATATTTCAATACCAAATTTATTCAGACATCACGAGATTAATAAAAGTCATCTTTGGCCTCTATAATTACAAGAGGTGCTCAAAGTGGAGGCCACTGGCTTCCAGACATTTCTGTTGTGTTGATAGTTCTACTATGGAACCAGTTTGACATGTTCAGGTGTTCTTTGTGTGAAAACTCAGAGATTTCAGGGATCAGAAGGTGGTTTCCAACTTGCTTTGTTAACTTTCTGCCTCAACTTTAAACTAAATTTCCTTCACTAAGCCAGTCCTCTGGACTTCCAGGAAGCTGTATTCCTATTGGCTGTCCAGGTGGCTGCTTGGTGTTATCAGGAACACCTGAGTAGCTTGGTGTTATCAGGAACACCTGAGCAGCTCAGTGTCTTCCTGCTTTATGTGGCTGCAGCCAAACATTTCCTCTGCTTCTCTTCCCCAGTGAACTGGGTTTGGCTCCGTTGCTTTAGTTTGTTCTTTAGGCGTTGGCTTGCAGCTTCCAGCAGTAAAATCATCTTTAATGTGTTTCTTGGTGTGTTTTAGGGCTTTGTACTGGATAGTTGTCTTGGTAAATGTGGTTCTTTAGCCACAGTTGGTACATGGTGCTGATGTGTGCAGTGATTAGTGGATTTGATGCAGCTGGGTTGTGTCTTATCTTGGCTGTAGTGAGTCTTCAGAGGTTTCTGGTCAGACACATTCTGTATTCCTGTTTGAGAACCAGCGCTGGTTGTCCAGAAGGTAAGAGTTCCTGTCCTGATTCTCTGTTCTCAGAGGTTCTCTGGTAGGTTGCAGGAGACTTTAGTGTTTGGGTTGTGCTAGTTTAGTTTTTGTATGGTTTCATTTGGACGACTATCTTGAGGCCCCTCCATGTGGTTTAGTGAGGTTTTCTGGAACAGTTCTACATAGCAACCTGCAGCAGAAGAGACTTTGAGGGTTTTTAGGAAGTTGTGGAGAGCAGACTTTAGAGTAGCAGAAACATTTGTCAGCAGTTTGAGCAGGAGAAGGTGAGCTTCAGAGCAGAAATGAGAAGGAAACCTTCTTGACCCATTTGGTGAGGTCCTGTACCAAGAGTTTGAGCAGGTTGTGAAGAGTCTGTAGTTCTTTGGTCTGAAAGCACGAGAAGAGTCGACTCATTAAAGGAGAAAACAGGAGATATTGTTGGTTCTTCTGTCGCTCTGCAGTTTCCAGTTTCCTTAGACTGAATATCAAGTTTATATTTTAAATGATTTCCCATGTGAGCCCAAGAAGACTTCAATAAACTCCCTCCATCCCCTGAACACAACACATTTTGCTACGATGTTAAATCTTTTTTTTTTTGAATGTTATTGAGTTTTAATCATAATTTAAGCATAGTTTTTTTTCTTTGCTTGTTTAGATTTGTCATCTGTGTGAAAGGTGCTAAACAAATAAAGTTGAATTGATAAATTGAATAATTGACTAACTCATGATTGTGACAACAGAAGTATTTTCATTGTGATTTAATGGTTTGTTTAATTTTTAAGGTTGAAGTTAAAATCTTGACAGAAAAAAAGATTAAAGAAATAAACTACATTTTTTTTTAAAAAGCAATTAAATCAAAGGAAAAAAGCATTTAATATGATAAAAACTTTAAAAAAGAAAATTAAACATTAAATACTATTAAACTATATTAAACAGACAAAATATTTAATTAGACAATTAAACAGAAGATACAAAACATGAAATTATGAAATTAAACAAAATTTTTGAACAAAAATATTAAACATTAAAGATGAAATATTTTAGATAACTAAACATTTAAAAAATACAATTAAACAAGAATATTAAACATTCAAAAAATACGAAACATTTCATTAGATTATTAAACCTTTAAAAATACAAAACATTGAATTAAAAAGTTAAATGTTTAATTAGAAAATAAAATCTTAAAAACAATAAAACTTTAAATAGGAATTAAACAGAAAATACAATGAAGCATTTAAAAAGAAAATTAAACATTAAAAGGTGGTAAAACATTTAAAAAGAAAAATTTAAAAGATTTAATCAAAAAATTAAATATTGGGAAAGAAAAGGAAATTTTTCAAACAAGTCGATAAAACATTTGAAAAAAACAACAATTAAACATTAAAAAGACAAAACATTTTGAAATCAAATCAGACATTAGAAAAGAATAAAAGGCGAGAAAAGAGCAAAACTAAACATTTAAGAAGAATCAAACTAAAGGCAAAACATTTGAAAAGACACCAGTTAAACTTTAGAAGATCAAATTAAACAGAAGAGACAATAAAACGATGAAAAAGAGCAAAAACAGATAAAGGTCTGAAAGTGTTTTCTGGTCTGAAATGAAAACATCAAGTTGTTTCTTCAAACATTTCCTCTTTCTATGTTCTTGGTTTGATTGTGGATAGATTTACTAAGAACTCATTTCAGAAAACTGCTTTCCAGATAAAGTCTACTAGTAGCTGAAGGCATCGATCAAACTAATGTTACCTTCTGATCTCCACAAACTTTACTGTTCAGTGAAGAGAATCAAAGTTTGTTGAGTATTTCTAAAAAACCCACAGGTGAAGGTCTGAGAATAACTCAGATTGATGGTCTAAATGTGAAATCAAGACTCATGGTCACAAGTTTTAAGGCTTCTGTTAAGCAGAAAGTTCAAACTAACAGAGAAGTACTGAGAAACTTTTAAAATTTCAGTCCTCAGACTGTCTGAAGGTTCAAACAAACAGAGAACTACTCAAGAACTCCTAAGTTTTCAGTCCTCGGACTGTCTGAAGGTTCAAAGTAACAGAGAAGTACTGATAAACTTTTAAAACTTCAGTCCTCAGACTGTCTGAAGGTTCAAAGTAACAGAGAACTGCTCAAGAACTTTTAGGTTTTCAGTCCTCAGACTGTCGAAAGGTTCAAACTAACAGAGAACTACTCAGGAACTTAGAAGATATCAGTCCTTGGACTGTCTGAAGGTTCAATCTAACAGAGAACTACTGTGGGACTTAGAAAATTTCAGCCCTCAGACTGTGTGAAAGCTCAGGTCCTGAGGACTCGGGAGGTGTGGGGGCTTTGGAAAGTCTTGGAACTGAGGGTTCCACCCTCCAGCACAGGCTGAAGTCCCACCTCCTGAGAAAAACGGGCGAGAAAAGAGAAAGTAACAAAAAAAAACTCTAAAACGCCAAAAAATAGATGATAAATGCGCAAAAAAAAGTAAAATTAGTATCTGAGCGAGTAGCTCAGGAGGATAAGAGGATAGACTACAGATTGGAAGGTCGCCGGTTCAAGACCGGCCAAGGGCAGTTTTCTTTCTTTGTCTTTGTCAGAATTTTGAGAAAATTTAAGAAGTGTCTGGTCTTGAACCCGGACCTGCAGCTCCATAGGCAAATCCTTAACTCACTGAGCTACAGATCATATAAAAAGAAATAAATTCGTCCTCCCTTTGACATCGTAGTTGGTGATGTCACCACATGGGCGGAGCCAGGGCGGAGTCTGGGTGGAGTCAGGGCGGAGAGTAGGCGGGGAGGTGGGTGGAGTAGAGGGGCGGGAGGCCACCACCCACCTCCCCGCCTACTCTCCGCCCTGACTCCACCCAGACTCCCCCACCACACCTTCCCCCGCCCGACGAGTTTTTCGAGTCTCCACGAGTTCTTCGAGTCTCCACAGGTTTTCCCCAGTTTCTGGAGTTTCCACCAGGTCGGAGGCAGAACAAGTTGTCATGAAGAGGTGTTGAAGTCGGCCAGGATGGACTGACTTTTTACAGCGACTAGAAGGAAGACCACTAGAAGAGCAGGTCTTTAACCACCATCCATAAAATCCATGGAGTCGCTCCAGAGAAATGAAGGGAGGTCAACTTTTATCAACCTCCATCCAGATGTTCAACTTCATATCTTTACTTGGAGATTTTTAGCACCACAAACCTTTAGTATCACACTTTATTATCATTTATTAGGACTTTCATGGAATCCACCAGCAGATTTAGTTTTTGTTGACGAACTTTATTCTTGTCGTCGTGGGACTGCAGTATTTAAAACTCTTCCTTCTATTTGACCTCATGTTTATTAGTTTTAGTGGAGAAACTTATTTTAATTGTCAATTAGTCTCTTAAAAACCAAATAATAAATTGGATTAGTCAAGAGGTTTAAATTTCTTACTTTGTTATATTTTAAATAAGACAAAAAAATATAAAAATAAAGCATCTTGAGACTATTTGAGCTGTAATTGGTGTTATATAGATAAAATTGAATTAAAATTGTATGTATCTTGTAATGTTGGAGTAATTCAGCCATATATGTTGGAAAACACATTTTCTTTGTCCATTAATCTGTTGATTGTTTTCTCCACTAATTCATTTCTTCTTTTGGTTCATAAAATGTCAAACCCAAATATATTCAGTTTACTGTCATAAAAACCTAAAAGATTTACATTCATGATGCAGGAATCAGGCAGTTTTTCACTTTTTATCTTAGTTTAGTCAGAAAGATAGTTGATAATGTGTGAATTGTTGCAGCTTGTGAGCCGTAGAAGGTTTTAATCTTTGGGGCCGAGTGTCAGAAAACATTAAGAAACCAACATCAACAAAACACTCAACAAAGATTTGAACATCATTAAAGGGAAATCCAACTTTTTCATGACAATGTCTCATTAAAGGACATTTATTTCTGACGTAAATGTGTGATATTCATCCTCTGGAGCTTTCTCTTCACATCGTCTTCCACCTGGACTGGTTTGGTTGGGAGCATGTGCAACAAACATTTGAAAAACTACACTTTAACATCAATGAATGACACTGAAGTTTAATCTCTACATAAATGAGACTGAGTCTGGATGTGCTGCTCTGTCATTAACTCCTAAGTTTAGGGAAAGTTCAAACTAAAGAGGACAGTTCAGATCAGACTTGAGAATGAGCTTATTTTGAACAAACATCTCAGACTTTCTGAGCTTCAGCACCTATAGCAAGATATTTTAACAACAAGCAACTCAAGAGATCCAGAAGTTGGAGAGAGTTAGCTTTAGCTGAGCCAAAGAACATGTGGGATGCTAACCTAGCAAACATTTCAGACTTTTCTCTGTGAATTCTGAGAAATAATTTCCTATTTAATGACAGAGCTACACATCTGAACTCAGTGTCATTAAAACAGACTCTAATTCAGTGTCATCCATCCATATTAAAGTGCAGTTACCCAAAATGATTGTTGCATGAGCTCCAACAAAACCTGTCCAGGTAGAAGGCCACTTTGACAAACAGGAAGTGGAAGATTCCAAGCTCATTTATAGAAGGGGGAACCGGACTGTACTAAGTGTGGTCCAGTATCGAGGGTGTTTTGTGGGTTTTTAAGGCTGACAATGATTATTAGTGAGACATTTGGAGTAGATATTCATTTGCAGTAAATGAAAGTATTTAAAATCTTGAGTTAAACTTAGAAGAACACAAACTCTAACAGAAAACTTTGTTGATACGTTTTTGTTTTGTTTACAGATGTTAAGTTAAAGGAGTTTTATTTGTGACGTATAACCAATCAAATCACTCCAGAAGACAGAGCGACCACAGGTAGATAAAGGCTCAGAGACAAAGTAGTGCCATTTTTAAATGTATTTATTACCGTAAATTGGTAAAACATAAAATACTGCTAATCAGTAAATCAGTCAGCCCACAATTACTACAATTCTACAATGTATGTCTCTTTCTTTTGACTTATTTGTACAATATACGATGTATATGATGGTGTTTTTTCATACCAAAGGCTATACTATGATGTTTTCTAAGAGACATACCATGCTACTCTGGTTGTTCTGGCCGCTGCACTCCTCCTCTGTTGTTTTCTGGATTGTACTCAGCTGCATACCTTCGTCCATCCGGCCTCCGTTGACTCGTCCCGCCTGCCGTCTCTGGAGCTGAAGCTGGATTGGAACAGACCAAAGTACAGTCCAATCACGATGCCAGCTGCCTCTCAAAAGGCTCCTTCATCTGGCAGGTGGCGCCACTTCTTCTGAGGGGAAGCTGAGCTGGACCAGCAGAACTTTGGAGATGTGTTCCAGTGGTTGGTGGATGTGTGGGGAGATAGAGAGGGACCTTTGAAGTGTCCACAAAGAAAAACAAGGAACCCATTGGTAGTTTTAGTTTAGGGTGCTACTGAGGTGTGTTTTTGGGTTTTAAGAGGTGAACAGGAAGAGGTTTTTTTATATTGACTATCTTTTACTTTGTTCCTAGTTGGAATGCCCATCAATGTCAACATGAAGTTCACGTTTAGTTCTGTTTATTTATTTTTATTTTACTAACACCCATTTGCTTTTAACCCCCTCACATGTTGTGTTGTAAACTTAGTCTTTCAAATAAATACTCATCTAACGCTCTGGAAACCAGCGTTTGGACTGTTTTTGTGTTGCTCCTCACCTACTTCAGACAGCCGGGACAAAACAACGTTTTGTGGACTAAAAGCTTTTCTATAACGTTTGTTGGGTGACATGCTAAACTACAGGCTTTGTAAATTGACATATTACTATGATGTTTTTTTTGTTGTTTTTTAGCAACATATTATAAGAAGTTGAACAGTTTTAAAAATGACTGTACTTTTACTTGTGCAATGAAATATTATTCTATGGCATTTTTTAGATGACATATTATACTCTGATGTTTTCTTGAATAACATACTATTTTGACGATATACTGCACTATGACATTTTTTGAACCACATATCATACATGACAATTTTAGGCAACATCCTATCATTCTGCACTTTTTGAACCATATAATAATCTATGGAGGTTTTTTTGCCGACATGCTATACTATAAACTACAGGCCATACTATGTTATTCTTGAAAAGTATACTATACTTTGACATTTTCTGAACTACATCCTATACTATGGCGTTATACACAGAGTGCTTTGGTTACATGTTGATTTATAATCTAGATTTTTTTCTGTTTTGTTTTTTGACGGGATTACCACAGACCTGACCGTGAACACCACTGATACCCACCTGAGCGAGACGCTGCCTAAGATCTCAAGGCTGCTTGGTCGTGGTCTTTCTGGTCCTGCTCCAGAACGCCTTCATCAACTACGTCTTCTTTTGAAGAGGCCCTCAGATGCTGCAATCTCTGACCTTCAGGAGGAACTGCTACTTTCATTCTGTAACGAGACGGCGGTTATTTTAAAGACCCAGCTCCTGGTGGCTTTGAGTGAAAGTTTAACATCCATCAAAACGGAACTACAGACAGTTAAATCTGAGCTGTCGGTCAGTATTTCAAACATCAAGTCCGACCCGGCTGCCCTAAAGCACGCTGTGGGTGAAACGGAAACTTCACTCTCCACATCACCGACGACATCGTCACACTCCAAAGCAGAGCACCTGTCTGCTGAACTTTTAAAAGTGGACTATAAATGTGAAGAATGTGAGCAGCAGCAGTCTGTGAGCAGCGGAACAGATGTGATCAGAAAGAAGTCATTTTCTTTTCTTTCTGGTTGACTTGATGTTGTCAGATGCAGATGTTGAAGCTGAGTCAGATCTTTCAGGATAAAAAGCTGCTTTTCCTTCACAGACTTTTCAGGAAATTATTCTCCCAGGTTTTCTCTGCTATTTATATTTTTATTATCTGTGATTATTTCATTATTTCATTATTGTAAAATAAAGTTTGAGGCATAAAGACTCATTTAGTTATTTTATTCCTGAAATCTTTGACGTAGCAGAACTAAACTTCCATTTTCCTTCTTGTACTTCTGATACTAGAACTAAACGTGTCTTCAACACGGATCATCTGGTTTTAATGAATCAGCAGCAACATCACAACAACAAATGAGACAATTTTCAACAAATTCATGAAACCGATGTCATTTAAAACTATCAGAGTCTGTTTTAGTGTCAAATTAAAGCTGATTACTGACAACTAGAACATTAACGTTACTGTTTTAATCACATTTAAGTTTCCTGAACGTTACATTAATGTCAACCAGCCACAGTTTTATGAACTTAATGAACCACATTACAGGAACACAACACACTTCAGCTGCTGACAGGAAACAACACAAACATCGTTAGCTTGATGCTACGTTTAGCTGCTAATCAGGACTGCTCAGCTAGCTCGGTTAGCATCGCTAATTCACATTAAAGCTAACATTCACTGGATGCTAACGCTCTTCTCTGGTCAACACACACAAATAAACTCCACCAACTCCTGGGGTTCACTGCTCACATTATATCTGACACTGAAGTTAAACATAAAGTTCATTAAAACCGGCACCGATCAGTAGATTATCATTTATTACCGACCAGCTGTCGGAGTCCTTCAGTGTCTGTTGGTCCAATCAGCTGAAGGACTGAATTACTGAACTGAAAACTGATTAAAACAAGACAACAGACAGTAAAACTGTCTGTGGAAAATGTGCTGCTGCTCCACCGATAAATACCAACAAACTAAAACAAACTTGGTGGAAGTGTTGCTTTTAGTGATTTTATAATAAATAGCAAATACGAGGCTTTTATTTTTCTGGAAGGAAAAGGAAACGTTGCTTATCCGTAGTTTCGCTAATTTAACTTTAGCTGCACTTTCACCTAAAAGAACCTTGTGGATTGTTTCCTCACTGTTAGTGTCTTTTCCTTCCAGTCTTGGTCTGGATCATTGGGAACATCTAGTCTGATGGACTGAGAGCTACAGAGAACATGAACATCCAGCTGTGGTTGTCTGAGTCTTTTGTCCTTCATCACTGTGAGGAAGAGCAGCACTGATGTCCTCCTCATCCTTCCAGTAATAACAATAATGCTACAGATTCAGCTCCTCTCTTCAGAATACAACTTGTCTTGTTACTGTTCAGTTTTTACATTTCACTGTCAGCAACACATTATTTATTGCATCCATTATTTCATGTGTTTACACATCTATAAAGTTCACAACAGTTAAATAATGTAGTTTTTAAATGTACAATAAAGGGAAAAATGAAGCTCTTGACCTGAATGTGTTGATGTTTTAATGCTGCATATCTGCTATAAATAACATGGAGTTTTTAGATTGTATTTCTGCTCCAACAGCAGAGATTAAGTTAAATGTGATAAATGGAATCCCTGAATACTAAGAATAGAAAATAATAAACAGCTGAAAGAGTTGGTCTGACCTTCTGTAAGTGAAAGTTAAACAGGAAGTGGTTCACTGAGGATGTCGTCCATTCAGTCTCCTTCTTCACGACCAGATGAGGTTTTCCTTCTGCTGGCTTCACTCAGAAGATCCTCACAGTGAACATGAGACACCTGAGATGAAGACAGACGTCACAGTATCAGCATCAACAGCAGAGGTTCATTTTAAAGTATCCCTGGAAAGATTTCCTGTTTCATATTGTTTTATATAAGCACTGAAAGACAGAAAGGCCTGTAGTCACTTTAGCTTTAGGGGAAAGGATTTTATTATACAGCTTATCTGTGCTGTAATTTAAATGTAATAACTGTAGTGTTCATCATTACTTTGGACATATTCTGGGAGGTTATTTTTCTAATCTGCACTAAGATGTACTACAACATGTGAGTCATTAAACAACGTTAACCATTATAGAGTAGATTTACTGTTTTCTCCAGTTTAACTTCAGGGACTCAGCAGATATTCAGGACTACTGACAACTCAGAACCTTAACCTCACTGTTTTAATCACATTTAGGTTTTCTAAACGTTACATTAATGTGAACAGCGTCTCCATGAACAGTTTTATTAACTAAATGCACCACATTACAGTAACACAACACACTTCAGCTGTTTACACGAAACACAACACAAACATCGTTAGCTTAATGCTACGTTAGCTTTAATCAGACTACAACTGAGCAGCTAGCTCGGTTAGCATCGCTAACATTAAAACTAATATTTACTGGATGCCAACTTTCTTCTCTGGTCAACACACACAGAAATAAACTCCACCAACATCTGGACTGCATGGCACACATTATATCTGACACTAAAGCTGCATATAAAGTGCATTAAAAGCGGCACCGATAAGAAAATAAACATTAACTTACCGAACTATCAGAGTCCATTCAGTGTCTGCTGGTAGAATCAGCCGAAGGTAGAAAACTGGTTAAAACAAGCCAACAGGCAGGAAAACTGTCTGTGGAAAATGTTCTGCTGCTGCACCGATAAATAAACCAACAGTTATTATATCAGAATTAATCCAAACGAGGAGAGCAGAGTCTCTGCTCCCTCCTCCATAGGACCTGTCAATCATTCCAGACCGGACTGTCAAACAAGTAGTCCCGCCCCCTGGTTCCGCAAAACTTTAACGCTCTATAAAAAAAATCTATATTGATTTATTTTAAGATCGGCCACCTGATCTCTCATTTTGACCATGAAAACTAACGAAAAAAATTATATACAGTCTATGCACCGTACTCTGTTTGGCTCCACCCTTGCTGATGACCACTTCCGGTCTCAGAAAATGAAAAAACGGACCTTTTTCCGTTTCTGTCTCTGACTGATTTTACTTTTTTGTTATTCTAAATATAATATGAAAATCAAGGCATTTTTAAAATTACGTCTATCCCTTTTTGATCATGAAAAGGAAAAAACGCCTTGTATTTCAATTTTAATTTTGTATTTTAAAACAAAAATCAAATAACCACTTTTTTTGTTTTTCAATACCCGTTTCAGAACGGAAAATCCAATTGCCAAAATATGCACTGACCTTTTGTGTCTCTTTTCTGTCGTTTTGTGTCTTGTTTTTGTCATTTTGTGTCTTGTTTTTGTCATTTTCCATCTTGTTTTTGAATAATAGCTTGCATGAACAACACTGTCACAGGATAGAAAGAAATAAAACACTCACACACACTCACAAACACACAAATCTTCTTTCCAGTCGTGACAGAAAAGGAAAGGAAACACAGCACCACCGGCGTTAATTAAAGAGAATCATATTTTATGAAGCAATTCTCAGGAAGTAAGTGCAGCACTGACCCTCCAGCCCCACCCCAGACAGACAATGTCAAATAAACGAACACATTTAAACCAGGGCATAGACCAGACCAGTCTGGGCTCGGAGCAACATCACCCACCTAGCAACTCGCCTAGCAACCCGCAAGTAGGCCTGTGGAGTTGGCAGGGTTACCGGAGCGCCTCACACTGGTTCCTGTGGGCCGCTGCCGCCGCCCTGGTGGTGGAGGAGGAGGAGCTCCAGGACCTGACGAGGGCCACGTGTGGCACTCCTGTAATTTCCTTGATATAATTCACGGCCGATTTTCAGCCAATGAGGACCCTGTTTGAATTCTGGAGCGGCACACGTGTTGGCTCCCAGGTCACGGGCCAATCAGGAGAGGGGATGGTGGGCGCCGGACCGGACGGACCGGACCGGACTGGACTGGCTCGGCTCAGGAGGATCAGAGGTGAAGTGTGACGGACGACAGCGACAAGACCTCACAAAAGAGACTCATTTTTGTCGTTTTGTGTCTCGTTTTTGTCGTTTTGTGTCTCGTTTTTGCCGTTTTGTGTCTCGTTTTTGTCGTTTTGTGTCTCGTTTATGTCGGTTTGTGTCTCGTTTTTGTCTTTTTGTGTCTCGTTTGTCGTTTTGTGTCTCGTTTTTGTCGTTTCGTGTTTCGTTTTTGTCATGTCTCGCTTTTTTTGTTTTATGTCTTGTTTTTGTTGTTTTACGTCTTGTTTTTATCATATTGTGTCTCGTTTTTGTCATTTTCTGTCTCGTTTTTGTCATTTTGTGTCTTGTTTTTGTCGTGTCTTGTTTTTGGTGTTTTCTGTCTCGTTTTTGTCATTTTGTGTCTTGTTTTTGTTGTTTTCTGTGTTGCTTTTGTCGTTTTGTGTCTCGCTTTTGTCGTTTTAAGTCTTGCTTTTGTTGTTTTAGGTCTTGTTTTTATCATATTGTGTCTCGTTTTTGTCATTTTCTGTCTCGTTTTTGTCATGTGTCTTGTTTTTGGTGTTTTCTGTCTCGTTTTTGTCATTTTGTGTCTTGTTTTTGTTGTTTTCTGTTTTGCTTTTGTCATTTTGTGTCTTGTTTTTGGTGTTTTCTGTCTTGTTTTTGTCGTTTTGTGTCTTGTTTTTGTCGTTTTGTGTCTCATTTTTGTCATTTTGTCTCGGTTGTCATTTTCTGTCTCGTTTTTGTCATTTTGTGTCTCGTTTCTGTCGTTGTGTGTCTCATTTTTGTCAAAAGACACACTGAGGAAATGTTTGTGAGGCAATCGGACGGCTGGAGGCGATGCTGAGCGAGGGCTAGCGGAGGACGAGGATCATTGCCTGAGTGATGTGAGTGTGTTAAATATGCATGTGCTGCAAAGTGTGTGTGTGTGTGTGTGTGTGTGTGTGTGTTCTTCAGAAATAGCAGCAGATGAAAAACAAGCAGAGGAAGAAGCTCCACAGAGTCATGCTGCAGCAGTTCATGCAATACTGTGTCATGTTCCCTCTCCACACGGATTTAACCCGCTGAACCCCAAAACTAAAGCTTGTCTTTTTGGAAAAATCTCCATTTATCAGCCAGAAACTGTAAAAAAAAAAAGAAAAAAAAAAAAAAAAGAGAGAGAATCATCAGATGTTCAATTTTCCTTGAACTAATCATGTGAGATGGAAAAAATAATCAAAATTGTTCTTAAAAGTCACTTTATTCTACATTAAAAAACAAAAAGAGACTGAGCATTTATCTGCCAGAAGTCAAATTAGGTCAAATCTATCAGCATATTTTAAACTTTCAGATGCCTGCTATACTATTCAAACTGCAAAATTAACCAGATCTCATTAAAAAAAAATCTGACTTTTGCACAAGATTCTATTAAAAAGATTAAAAATCTGCAACTGACACTGACCATTAATCTGTCAATAGTCACATTCAGTAAAATATGGATAAAAAATCATCATATTTTCAGCTTTCAGATGGTTGCTGTGCTGCAATATCTGCAAAATCTCAGTTTAAAATTGTGATATCCCATCAAAATCACTTTATTCTGCATGTTTCATTAAAAAGCCAGACTTTTTCAAAGTCAAAGTCAGCTTTATTGTCAATTCTTCAATATGTACATGACATACCAAGAATCGAAATTTCCTCACTCTCTCTTCGTGCAACAGTAGACATTAAATAAAGACTTAGAAAATAAGATATTAAAGGGCAAAAAAGAAGAAAGGAAGCAAAATTAGAGCCGAGCAACAACTAAGAACTAAGACCAGATTCTGTAAAATAAATAAATAAATCGATAAATTCTGGAACTGAGGCTGACCATTTATCTGCCAAAAGTAAAATCAGGTAAAATCAGAATTTAAAAAATTACAAATCAGCATAATTTGAATTTTTCAGACGGTTACTGTGCTGTTATATCTGCAAAATTAACCAAATCTCAGCTCAAAATTGTGATTTCACATCAAAATCATTTTATTCTACACATCTCATTAAAAAAAATCTGACTTTTTCCACCAGATTCTGTAAAAAAAAAAAAAAAAAAAGAATAAAATTTTTAAAAGTTTAAAATCTGTAACTGACACCGACCATTAATCTACCAAAAATCAAATTAGGTAAAATTTGAAAAATAAAATTAAAAAAAAAAATAAAATTTGAACATTCAGACGGTTATTGTGCTGTAAAATCTATGAAAATAACTTTCCTATAAATCAAATCGAAGCTTAAAACTGTAATATCTCATCAAAACCAGTTAAAATTTGCCAAAAACACTACAAATTTTGTAAAACAAATAAATAAATAAAACTAAAAATGATTTCCTCCACACAACTGATTCTGCAGGATTCTAGGTTTTCCATTAATTCTAAAAAAAATAAATAAAATAAAATAAAAAAATAGCCAAAGAATTTGCTCTACTTTCAGATTTCTGTCATTGTACCTGTATCACATTGCAAAAAACTTAGCTTAAAATCATGACTTGGCATTAAAATAACTTCATTTACATGGAAAATTTTGTGAAAATTGCATCAAGCACCTTCTATAAAAGCAAAAAATTCTGTGCTGCTACATGCAGCCATGAATGATTCAACTGTGATCAAGAGTCACAAAGCGAAAATTCAGGAATGCCTCGGCTGAACTGCAAGCAGTGTTTCCACAGAGCAGAGAAGGCGCGAATACGTCTGTCTGTCTGTCAGAAACATTACTCAAAAACAGACTAACAGATTTGGATGAAATTTCCAGGGAAGGTCAGAAATGACACAAGGACCACGTGATTAGATTTTGGCAGTGATGCAGCTTATAGTCTGGATCCACGGCTTTGTTAAAGATTTCTGTATCATTGCCAGATAGCGGCACGGCGTCACTGTAACCATGACAACAAGTGAACACTACGTCAGCTGCCTGCTGACAATCACATGATTGTGATCCTACTACAAACCCACCACTGAGGACTAATCAGGACTTATCCATCAGAAATGATCCAAGGAACAACTGATTAAATTGTGGGGGTGTTTCTGAGTCCCATCAATTCCCGCCACATATTTAGGTCATGCAATTTGGTATCCGTACATAACGTACACATGCAGAACACACGCCTGTACTCAGCGCAAGGTCATTTTGTTTGTAGGTACATCGATATTAAATGGACACATTCTCTGATCTTCAATAACTAATAAAAAAATGCTGCGTTTCTGACATATGAGGGAATGAGCAGCCTTGGAGGAGGACTGCGCTCTCTGAGCTCCAGTGTTGCAAACAGATGTGTTGAATTTTAGTTGTTCTGCAAAAAAATAAACTACACTTTCATTTTTGTCTAACTGTGACATTTCTGAGTTCTCTCTCCTTCTTGTTTTGTTTCCATGGAGCTGCAGGACTTTTTTTCGGAGTGAAAAATGAACCTCGGTGAAGAAAAAAGAGAGTTCAGAGGGTTAATGTCAGGAACAGTCGAGAGCAGCCGACTGGTTTCAACATGCAGAGCAGCGCAGACTGATGATCCAATGATGGACGCAGGGCCAACACCGAGCCGAGCCGAGCCGAGCCAGTCCGGTCCGGTCCGGTCCGGTCCAGTCCGGTCCAGACGGGTTTAGACCGCCGTGCTGCCCCTCGGCGGTTCTGTTCCCGGTTATTAAGGTCAGGACTGAGCGGAGGGCAGCTGCAGCGCTCTGACCACGACTTTGGGCGAAGTGAGAGATATTATGCTATATTACCCAGCAGGCACCAGGTGTTGGCGGTGCGGAGGACACCATGGCAACGCCATGAAAACGCCATGGCAACACCATAGCAACTGAGGCCCCACTTGCTCGCTGGTGGTGTGGTGCAGCCCAGACTTGCTACAGTGGTGTGGTCGTCAGATACACACTTCAGTCACATCAGTAAGAGTAACATTGTTCATTAATTATTTCATCAATCAGTTAATTGATCATCATCATCAACAATCAGTCAAAAGGAGCAAGAACACAGTATCTACTGGTCTCTGTTTTTTGCTAAGTGAGAGACAGACAGAGGGATGAGCTGATTGTGGAAAAAAAAGAAAGAAAGTGATCAAAGGAGGAAAGCAAAGGTCAATGGATGGATTAATTAAGAGAGAGATGTGATCGGCGTGGAGTTTTTTAAAGGAGAGGTGGAGGATGTTCGTCGCCTCTTAATGAGAAACCAGGAGGAAGGAAAGGAGAGCAGCAGACGGAGCGAGAGGAACATACTGATGTGAGAAAGTAATGTTAGGTAGTACTAGAGTGGGTGACAGACTGATAGCTATAGTAGATACAGATGAATAGAGAGTTTAGACTTTTACTTGTCTTTTTTGTCACAGGCACTAATGTCTTCACAGTCATATAGGAGGAATCAAAATTCAAAAATGATTTCAGTGTCTAGAATCGCTACAAAGCTAAAACATTTAAAACTATTTCATCTAACACTTCCTCCAAATATACCAAACTTAACTAATATATATATACCTGTGTGTATATATATGTATATATTTATTTGTACATATATATTTCTTTATAGATAAATGATAGAATTCAAATGAATACAATAAAATATCTCAGTTAAATCACAGTATAACATGGTACATTCTCAAAAACATAGTATATTTTAATATATTCTTTTTTCTCAGCAAGAAAATCAAAAATAAAGGAAAACTAAATAAGCCAGAGGGTTTTTTTTTTCTTTTTGAGTCACTTCTGTTCATGCAGTCACAGACTTAAGTATTAGCGCCTTGATAGAAATCAATAATGCTCAGTGACACACCAGGTTTAAGCCCTGTTGATTGGTTGAAAATAATCTGTGTTCTACTACACGTGAAGCAGTCGAACTGTTGCCGTGGTTTCCACTGTCGGGGTGCAGAGTAGAGCGAGCTCTGGTCCTGGGTCCTAAGCGTTTAAGCTACACTTCAACTAAACAAACCCTCCCAACCACAAACCTCTGAGATTTTTCATTCAGCTAAACATGCAATGACTCCGGGGGTGGGGGGTGGGGGGGGGATCTGTAGAAACAAAGACTTTTTAAAAACTGCCCCCCGCATAGAAAAAAGCAATCCATGTGCAGATAAAAGGTACAGTCTGGAGTTAAAAAGAAGGTCGACTAACCCTTCGATCTGTGACGACATGCACAAACACGGCCCCGTCTGTCCGTCCATCCGTGCGTCCGTCTGTCCATCCGGCTTCCGTCCATCCGTGCGTCCGTCTGTCCATCCGGCTTCCGTCCATCCGTCCATCCGGCTTCCGTCCATCCGTCCGCTCCGTCCGTCCGTCCATCCGGCCTCCGTCCACAGAGCTACAGAGTCTAAGAGTGGGTGTTTCTTTTTGCTACATCATGTCAAAGCTACATTCACCTACAACAGAAGAAGAGCTGGGCTGTGGCTGGTCTTAGTGTGAGAGACGCTGCAACTTCATGGAGTTCACACAGTTAGATGGCTTTTGGCACGGCTTGCACGATGCCACAAATCACCAAGCTGGGTGCGCTGATTCATCGCGTTCGACCAAATTAGATGAAATCTCTCCGCTTGCCGGTGATGAAGAAAATAGCACACCTTTTCCTACAGATACTAGTGTCACTCCTTCATCCCACTTCCCACAGTTATCCACAATTCTTTTTTTTTAACTACTGTCTGCTAGACCTCTCAACTCTTTTTGCAACTGTTTGCCAGACGTCTTGATTCATTGACCTTCTGTTCTTTGTTGTCTGACCCTCTGTTCGCCCGGGTGCCTCCTTGTGTTTTGTTTGTGTTCCTATGTAGCCATTTAGGGGTGATTAAGGACATTTAGAGCTACTGTTAGCAGACCGCTAACTTTGGCGAGAAGCTACTTGTGACTTGATCTTCGCATGTTGTGTGTTAAATGTGTGTGTTTAGAGACACCGGTTTTAGTTATTTATGCACACTCAGCGCTTGTTTGTATTAGTTTCTGTTTTTTGTGGTGGGTGATGCTATTGTATTTAAGTCTGGCTAAGGAGTTTAGTTGCTTTGCTTTAGTTAATCTAGTTTACAAACTCTGTTAGCTGTCGTGGTTTTATTTGGTTCTTTGATTTGGCAGCATCCACCAGCCCTCTTTTCTTTGTAGTACCACTGTTCTTTTGCATTAATTTGTCACTGAGCAATAAATTGCTTTACGTAAACTAAGTACATCTGGTTATCAGACGCTAGCAGTTGGGTCGTAACACCCTCTGTCACTGATTAGCAACCAAATTAACCACTATTCACCCCTCAATACCTTCTGACCATCCCTATAAATTGTGTACTTTCCAGATGTTCTGGGTCGGCTTGCTTTCACAGACTCATACTCTGTGTTGGAAAGCCCACCGTATACCTTAATACCAACAAACACCCCATTACAGCAAACTTCCAAGGACTAAGAGTGAAATTTCTTCAACACCGGTGAGACTCTGATAGAGGCGTTTTTTTTTTTATTTATCTCTCTCTTTTTTTTTTTTGCACAGATGCAGAAAAGGTGTGCCGGCCGTGGAATCCCTGTCACATTGAAGGTGGGAATATTGCTCAGAGTCAAACAGTCATCTGATAATCTGGATAACGGGACTTTATCGCCGACTGAAGTCTCAGCTGCTGTGTGTGTGTGTGTGTGCACCTCGAAGCGTTCACAGTATGTCGTTCAGTCAGTCTTATTTGCAAAAGAAAAGAGAAAAAAAAGGAGATAATTTCCACCGAGCAAGCGTGATTGTGCATTTACAGCTGAGGAATACAATGAAGGAATTGTGCTTCGTATAATCCATCATCTACAAACTCTGCACGGGTACAATATAACGGCGACACAGAGCCACGTCCTCGGAGGGCTCCTGCGATGCACCGCGCTCGATTATTCCGGAGAATAAATCCTGACTGGCCACTTTTTATAAAGGTAATAAAGTTCAACCCGCTGCTCTGCATCGCAGAGCCACAATGATTAAACTCACCAGAAGCCTTTTGCACAACTGTGTCTGCAGCTTATTTGAATATTATGCAGCCATCTAGTGTCAATTACAGATATTGCATCAATCCTCCCCCTCCCCCTTGATCCACTTGCATGAGGGTGAATTATGTTAAGATGGGAATTTTTTTTTATCTGTGAAAGCAAATTACTTGAGAACCGTCATGCTTAAATCATGCTTAAAAGCTCTTAAGTGGAAATTTGGCACTGCTGTTGAATCGTTCCCACTTCCAACACTAGCCACATCCAGCCTCCTCTTTATTAAAATACTAACGCAGTCAGAGAAGTATACTGATAGAATAAAAAAGAGGGGACGGGGAGAAAAAGTCCGAATACAAAAGAAAAGACAGACGTGAAAGAAAAAATCTGCTACATGTCTTTTTTGTTCTTAGTGTGATTTCTCTTTTTAAAGTTCAGTTTTCTTTGAGTTCTGGTCGGACCGGAGGCGACAAGCTCCGACGGGGCAGAAGAGGAGCGTTTCCTGTTCACTCTGATTGGTTAAAAGGGTTTTTCTAGTAAAACATGACATCACGTAGATGGTCCTGGGGTAGAGCTAGATGGGTCTGATGGCATCATGAGGTCAAACAGGCGGTACTGCCCGGCGAGCGGTGGCCAGGCAGGCAGTGCACGAGAGGTGACTGCATTGCTTTTCGACTGATTTACAAAAGGGAAGAAGAGCGACGAGTCTCTCCGAGAAGCAGTCCGCCGGTCCAGGTCAGAGCCAACAGCCAATGAGGACAGGGAGCCAGCCTCTAGTGACCAATCACTGGCATCTTTTTGGGACAAGGTGGGACCCTCCTCATCCCAGGAGGTGAGTTCAAAGCCAGAGGGAGGGAGACGTTCGGAGCATCATCAGTGTGTGTGTGTGTGTGTGTGTGTGTGTGCATGCGTGAGTGTGTGTGTGTGTGTGCAAACATGACATCATTACTCACAGGTTGGAGACTACTGTTATCCACAGTTGTGACTCGGGGAGGGGAGGAGAACCGAAGATGACATCACAAAGCTCATCTCTGAGCAGAGGAGAAGTTCTGGGGCCGTCGTCCCCGGCGACGCAGCCTCGCCTTCGCTCTCGTCGTCGTGGGAACCGTCCAGACAGACGTAGCTCACCCTGGTGTGGCGTCTCACCGTCGCCCTCACGAGGACGCGTACGATGGAGCGGGTGGCGGCAGCGTTGCTCTCGCACGGAGCGCCGACGGAGCTACCGTCCACGTCAGTTCCCGAAGTGATGGTGTCCAGTCGATCCCCGACGGTCGCCGCAGCGTCGTCGTCCCCGCCTCCCGCTGCCACGGCGCCGTGGGTCTCAATCGCAGTGGTGCTCGCTCCCACGTCTCCCTCTCTCCTGTCCCCCTGTCATACCTCGCTCTCCAGGCTGGAGAAGTGGGCCGACCCTCGACGTGAGCACAGGCTCTTGGCTTTGAGAGGCAGGTGGGGGGAGTAGAACCTCCGTGGCTGTGGCACTGAGCGCAGTCTCTGGTACTGGAGCTTGGCGCTGGCGGAGGCCTGAGCCTGACCCGCCATCCCGACCCCTGCTGGTGGCGACACGGAGGACGAGGAGGGCGGAGGCGGGATGGGAATCGGGAGGGAGGTGGGAGACATGGAGGGCTGCTGGGGCGGCGACGGGGAGGGCTGAGGTGGGTGGTCTGTGGGCTGTGTGCTGAGGCTGAGGTTAGACTGGCTGCCTGATTTGGCCTGATCTGGTTTGGGGGGCAGAGGCTTGGGACGGGAGCCCCCGCTGAAGCTGTGGCAGTGGGGGAGCAGCTCCTCCTGGCTGTGGGACAGCGCCGTGGCTCCTCTCTTGGAGTGGGAGGCGTGGGAGCGGCTGTGGGAGTGGGGGTAAGGGTGGGGCTGGGGGTAAAGGCTGCAGGAGCACATGGTGGCCCGTCCTGCTTCGTCCCCTCGATCCCGGCTCCGGCCTTTGCTCTTCCCTCCGCCGCTCTTCCACTTCTTCTCTCCCTTCACGGGAATCTTGTCCATGGACCAGTATCTCCGGGGCGGAGGGAAGGCAGCCGGGGGCGGCGGCCACTGCGATCCCAGGCCTCCGCTTCCACCCCCGGACCCCCAGCCGATGCCAGGCCCCGACCCCCAGAAATCCGTACTGATCCAGCCCTCCGCCCGAGTTCCCAGCAGCGAATCGTCTCGGCTGTTGATGCTGCCCCCTTTCTCCCTGGAGGGGTAAGTGCCGAAGAACCAGCCTCCCCCGATGCCGCCGCTGCTGCCTCCCTCACCGCCCTCCCAGTACCTCTCAAACCGACCAAACTCCCCCGATGAGCCCTCGTCCGAGTAGCTGTCCTCTGCTCTGGCCCTGTCCCTCTCTGACTCTGAAACTGCCCCCCTACCTGCCCTCCTGCCCCTCTCCTCCACCCGCTCCCTCACCCTATCCCTCTCCTCCTCCTCCTCCTCGTCATCGTCATCGTCGTCGTCCTCGGAGTCCCACTCGGGGAAGGACAGCCCTTCTCTCGTCTGTGCTTTCTCTTTCTCATAATGCATCAGCAGAGGACGCCGCTCGCCGAGTCGGCCGCTGTCCTCCCGGTCCATCCCTCCGCTCCGCCGCCGCTTGGAGGTGGGGAGGAGAGGATGGAGGGAGGTGGGAGGAGTGTTATCTCCTCGCCCGTTCACCCAGAACTTGACGGACGCCGGGAGCTTGTTCAGGTTGGGGTAGCGCTTGCTGGGCGTTCGGTGTCTGGAGTGGGAGGATTTGGGTCGCCTCTCCCTGCTCCTGCTGCTGTCCTCCTCCTCCCGGTCGTTGCCCTCCTCTGCTCCTTCCCTCCTGCCTCTATCGCCATCCCATGAGTCCCGACCCTTGTCCCCAAATGTGCCCCGATACTGGGCAGAAAACGAGGAATAGTCCTGCATCCCTCCTTCCCTGTCCCCCTCGGCCTCCCCTTCCCTCTCTGCCTCTACGTCTCCCTCCTCCGGCTCGGAACGTTTCCCTCCGGTCGATTTCTTTCTTTTCTTTGTCTTCAGCGCCTTCTTCTTCTTCTTCTTCACCTTCCTGCGCTTCCTCTCCCTCTCACGCTCCCTCTCCCTCTCCTCCCTCTTTTTCCTCTTTTTGTTCTTTTTCTTTTTCTTCTTCTCCTTCTCCTTCACTTTCCTCCTCTTCTTCTCCCTCTTTTGCCTCTCGGATTCTCCCCCTGGTCCACCCCTCTCCCTCTCGCTCCAGCTCGCCCACCACTCCTGGAGCTGCGACAGTTGGCTGCCTCCCCTCTCCCGCTCCCTCTCTCGGTCTCCCCAGGAGGTGCGAGGTTTCCTGGGCGGGATGGGAGGTGGCAGGCGGCCGTGGCTGAGGGACCGAGGCCGGATGATGGAGCGCTCCCTCTCCCTCCCCCGGCCCAGCAGGAGGCTGGACTCCTCCGTCAGCTGGTCGTCGTCATCGTCATCCTCGCCGTCGATGCCGCCGGTCCGGTCCCTGGTGCTTCTGGAGGAGCTGTAGGAGTAGGTGGGGGAGGAGGAGCGGGACGAGGAGGCGGAGGAGGAGGTGGACGTGGACGAGGTGGTCGAGGACGAGGACGAAGACGTGTAGTGCAGCGACACGGAGGGGGAGGGCGGGGTGTAGGAGGGGCTGAGGGGCACCGGGACCGGGAGGGAGAGCGGGGGAGAGAGGGGGCGGGCCCTCCTGCCTCCTCCCTCCCTCACCCCCCCGTCTCGCGCTCCCCCCCTCCGGCCCAGCGGCAGGATGTTCTCGTACAGCGGCCCGCCGGGTTCTTTGGGCTTCTTGGGCCGGCGCTTCCTCCAGAAGGATGAGGGGAGAGGGGGAGAGGGGTGTGGCAGCGGGGGTGTAGGGGGCAGAGGGGCCTGGCTCTTAGGGGGCTGTCTGGGTGTGCCCAGAGGTTTAGCAGCCCCCTTCCCCGGACCTCCGCTGCCACCTCCCACCACCCTCTTCCCCACCCCGTGGTCCATGCCCTTCTCTGAGTAGAAGGCCACACTGGCTGGAGGGGGCTGGGGGTGGCCCCTTGGCATAGTCTTGGGGGTCTGGGACCCTGCCTGCTGCTCCATGCAGGGCCCCAGTCCCTCAGGGTCAATGGGACCATAGTACCTCTTATAGCCGTCTAGCCCCCCACTCCCTCCAGCAGTCGAAGCCCAGTTTGGTGGGACTTTCTGAGCAAAGGGTCCCATGTCGGCGATGCCCCCCCTCACGGCCATCGGGTTGGTGGCCGTGGCCGACTTTGGAAGCCTCCAGCGATCCACCACGGCCAGCCGGCGGTCCGGCCGGGGCAGGAAGGTGGAGCACGGGAGGGGTGCGCCGGCGATGGGGGTGTTGGAGGGACCCAGTGCCGTCCCAGAATGCACCACGGTGGGAGGAGAGCCTGGCAGAGGCGTCTTGTAGACGGGCTGCGGCTGCTGCGGCTGCTGCTGCTGTTGCGCCATGGCAATGGCTGGGTTGGTCATCGTCGTGGAGACGACGTGCGGCTGCGACGGCACCGTGACCATCGCGGCGTGGTGATGCGACGGCAGAGATTTGGCTCCGCCCGGTGCCGTCTCATCCTCGAAGCTACAGCAACTGTACATACCCTGAAACAGAGAACAACACGGGGCTGAGCGACAAAAACAGGAACAGGAAACAACAGCAGCTTCTAAACAAAAACATTCATATAATAAGTATTGCTCTGAAGTATTTTTGTGGGGTTTTTTGTGTCTTTTTGTAGCCAAATTTTACTTTTTAACCTGTATTTAGTGTCATGTTATGGTAGTTTTGTGTCTTTTTATGGTAATTGTCTAATTTTGTGGTAATTTTGTGTCTTCCTATGATAATTTTGTGTTTTTTGTGGTGATTTTGTCTATTTATGGTAACTGAGTGTGTTTTTGTGGTCATTTTGTGTCTTTTTATGGTAACTTAATGTATTTTTGTGGTGATTTTGTGTCTTTTTATGATCATTTTGTGTCTTTTGTGGTGATTTTGTGTCTTTTTATGGTGTTCGAATGTATTTTTTGTGGTAATTTTGTGTCTTTTTGTGATCATTTTGTCTTCTGTGGTGATTTTGTATGTTTTTATGGTAATTGAGAGTATTTTTGTGGTAATTTTGTGTCTTTTTATGGTAACTGAGTGTATTTTTGTGGTGATTTTTTATTTTATGGTAATTGAGTGTATTTTTGTGGAAATGTGTATGTTTATGGTAATTGAGTGTATTTTATGGTAATTTTATGTTGTTTGTGGTGATTTTGTATGTTTTTATGGTAATTGAGTGTATTTTTGGGTAATACAGATATTAATATTGTTCTCTTTCTACCAAATGTTCATCCTCTAATGATATTTTGAAGAAAAACCTCTAGACTTGGATGTTTTCTGTGGCTTTTTGTTGCTTTTAATGGTCTAAATATTTCATTTTTATTCCAGAATTTGCCGTCCTGTTTCAGCATCATGCAGCCCCGATGACTGAATAATTGGAACAGAGTTAATCTGGAGGCTTTCAGGGCCGCCGGTGTTTTAACTTCCACCTTAGAAACCCGGTATTTTTTCATCTGTTAGTGAACGCTAGAAAATCCCGGGTCAATTCGGTTTCACTCGGTCAATTCTGCAGATTAACTGAAATTCAATTCCGCTCACATCCTGGAAATCCTCCGACCTTGACGGAAACAAAACGGCACGGTGTGATCATCGCAGCTTCACATGTAATTTATGCGGTTTTTATTAACCAAACAACGCTTCTATAAATAGTGGAGCCTGTTTATCTGGAAACAGCAATCTTGCATTTCTTTTGAAAACTGGTTTATTATTATTATTTATTATTTCTGTCTCCTGCTGCAGCCCTCGTGTCCAAACAGGAGAAAACAGCCGGTTTCATCTGCACATGTATGATCTTAGATCTGAGATCATGTTTCTGAACGACTGACTGCATCCTCCTTTTAAAGACACGTGTTTCTGTCACAAATATGCTTCAAATCACGTCTTAAACTGTCCATAAAGACACACAAAATTACTATAAAAAGACACAAATCACCACAAAAATACACTGAATTATCATAAAAAGACACAAATTATCATAAAAAGAAAAAAATCATCATAAACATAGACTCAATTATCATAAAAAGACATAAAATTACCATAAAAGTGTCTCTTTATGCTAATTTTGTGCATTTTTGTTGTAATTTTATGTAATTTTTATACTTTTTATGTTAATTTCACGTCTTTTTGTAGTAATTTAACGTATTTTTGTGGTACTTTTGTGTCTTTTTATGGTAATTGTGTGTCTTTGTGATAATTTTGTGTCTTTTTATGGTAATTAAGTGTATTTTTGTGAAAACTTTGTGTGTTTATATTTTAATTTTGTGTATTTTTGCGGTAATTTTGTGTCTTTTTCTGGTAATTTTGTGTCTTTGAGGCACAAAAGAATCTAAAATCTGACTCTGCATTTCAGTTTTAAGAAACTTTATGGAAATTGGCAGCAGTTTTATTTGTTTTATCCTAAACTGAACATATATAAGTGAGATTTTAGCTGGTCCTGTCTGTGTTTTATCTGTTATTTTACAGATTTACTGACTACTTCTTTGAGCATAGAGGTAAAAACTCAGGTTCAACACAACAGAAGGAAGTTCTAAAGGTGACAGGAAACGGGACTGACTCTGCTGATGGCCAGGAGGAAGTCCAGTTTGCCGGAGCTGGTGGCCATGCAGTGGCGGAGCTTCCAGTAGACCAGATGCTCCCAGGCGAACACCAGCAGACTGAGGCCCATGGCCACCAGCAGCATGTAGAAAACTCCAGCCATGTTGTCGATGTCCAGCTTGCTGCTCATCACCTCGATTTTATCGTTGTGGCAGATTCCGGACAGCCAGAGGCGCTCCAGCATCTCGATCTCATCTGGAAGAGGAGAGAGAGGAGGAAGAAGGGTGATTTCAGGGTTATTTGGGAGGACAGAGTCGAAACCAGGGGTGTCCAACATGAGGCCCGTGGGCCAAAAGCGGTCCTCCAGAGGGTCCAATCCAGCTCTCAACATGTAAAAGTTCCAGAGGAGACATTAACTGCAGATTGTAAATTAGTAAAACTATAAATTTAAAATCATTTCTAGACCATGACAAGTTGTTTGGATCAGAAAGTAAAATACTAGATTGTTCATTGTTCTTTTGTCATTTTGCGTCTCATTTTTGCATATTTTGTGTTGTTTTTTGTCATTTTGTGTCTCGTTTTTGTCATTTTCTTCCTTGTGTTTGTCGTTTTGTTTCTCGTTTTTGTCGCTTTGTGTCTTGTTTTTGTAATTTTGTGTCTTCTTTATGTCATTTTCTGGCTCATTTTTGTCATTTTGTGTCTTGTTTTTGTCGTTTCGTTTCTCTTTTTTGTCGTTTGTCAGGACATAACATCTTTTCTGTTCCTATTTCAGGTTTAAAACTGTAAATGTGTGAAATTAGCAGCTCTGTCTGCAGCCTGCATCCTCTCTGCACTCCATCACTTTAATTTATTGCATATATTTGAGATCTTCGCCTCAAAATTCTTGCACAATATCATCAAATCATGTAGCTAGAAGCGTCAAATGCAGGTTTTATCTGAGAAATCAGGTGTTTTTTGCAGATTATGTGGAAAGACAAGTTGATCTAAAGACAATACAGCTTAGCAACCAAAAGAAACAAAATTAAACTGTAAGAAAATGTGAATAAAACCAAAAACAACGGAAATGCTGCTCTCCAGACAGACAGGCTGAGGATAAATGAGAGCGACAGAGGACACCGAGGAGGACAGAAGTCTAATCATCTCCTCCACAGTCCTGCTGCTGTTTGCTTCTCATCCAAGGTGACTCCTGAAGGTCAGAGGTCGATAAAACCAAACGTTGAGTCCAGAACAGCAACCAGACGCGACCAGCAGGTACGATGAGGCTTCAGCGAGAAGCAAAACAGCTCCGACAACCTAATCTCAGCGCCGTAACCCCGAGCAAATGAGGAGAAGAAGCTCGGCTAGACCGGGAATCCAGCCGAGGAGAGGGGCAGCGTCGGGGGAAATGAGAGGCAGAGGATGCTGGGAGATCGTGTCTTCATGACAAACAGAAACTCTCCAGAAACATGCCAGCAGAAGATCGCAATCAGTTAATTGTGCTGCAGGGATGTCCAGGCAGAAAACCTTCTCAAAGAAACACGAATAACACAAACGAGACACAAAACAACAAAAATTATAAACAAAATGACAAAAACAAGACACACGACAAAAACGAGACAGAAAACATAAACGAAACACAGAATGACACAAACGAAACACAAAATGATAAAAATGAGACAGGACATGACAAAAACAAGACACAAAATGACAAAAACGAGAAACTTTGGATGTGACTCTTCTCCTGCACAGACCGAACCAATCATGAGCAGCTGCTTCAGTCAACGGCTCGTTTTAATGTAGAACAAAAAAACATTCTTAAAAAAAAAAACTTGTTTAACCTCTGACTGTTTATTTAAATGTATTCTAGGTGCTTTAAAAGTTTAAAACATCCAGTATCACAGAAACAACAGGTGTAAAAATTTCAGTTACCACGGAGATCTAGCTGTACAGCACCTGTTACCACGGAGATCTAGCTGTACAGCACCAGTTACCACGGAGATCTAGCTGTACAGCATCAGTTACCATGGAGATCTAGCTGTACAGCACCTGTTACCACGGAGATCTAGCTGTACAGCACCAGTTACCACGGAGATCTAGCTGTACAGCATCAGTTACCATGGAGATCTAGCTGTACAGCACCAGTTACCATGGAGATCTAGCTGTACAGCACCAGTTACCACGGAGATCTAGCTGTACAGCATCAGTTACCATGGAGATCTAGCTGTACAGCACCAGTTACCACGGAGATCTAGCTGTACAGCACCAGTTACCACAAAGATCTAGCTGTACAGCACCAGTTACCACGGAGATCTAGCTGTACAGCATCAGTTACCATGGAGATCTAGCTGTACAGCACCAGTTACCATGGAGATCTAGCTGTACAGCACCAGTTACCACGGAGATCTAGCTGTACAGCATCAGTTACCACGGAGATCTAGCTGTACAGCATCAGTTACCACGGAGATCTAGCTGTACAGCATCAGTTACCATGGAGGTCTAGCTGTACAGCATCAGTTACCATGGAGATCTAGCTGTACAGCATCAGTTACCATGGAGATCTAGCCGGTTAAATCTTTGTGACACTGAAAACTCTGACCTTTGGGCTCCACATTCCTGCTGACACACTAATCCGTCTTCTTGTTCAGCCCTCTGTGCTTCCTCTTCCTCGTCTCCCTCCTTTAAATCTCCTCTCGCTGAGTCTCTCCTGTGATTTCCGTCTCTGAGTCGCATCCAGCTCAGCGCTGCCAAACCTGACAGGTGTGTCGGGTCGGGTCAGGTAGAGCTGGCGACGCTGCCGACACACAGCTGGCACGCGGCACAAAGACATCGTTTAATAAAGGGCGCCGTATTTGTGTCTCTCTGTGTTTGCGTGGGCGATATGTAAATACGGAGTTTGCATTTTGTGCATCCAGAGACGCCGAGCAGCAAACCGTGACCCTCACAACCCGTGCTTTCATCGCAACACGGCAAACCTCTCTGCAAGATTTCTGGGAAAAAACAGAAGCAGCACGGGACTCCAAAAGGCTGCGAGAGACACATTTTAAAAAGAAGAATAAAAATCAAAGCAGCAGAGGCCGAGATATCACACCTACACAACATATCGATTCATCATGATTTGAAGTACGAAGAATTTATTCAAACACATCATCCTGCAACTATTTTTGCAGCTTGATGCAAAAAGTAAACTCAGAGTTCTTATTTTCCAGGAATAATCATTATTCAATCTAACTTAAGGCTTCTTGAATGTTAATTTGAATTTGATCCACATTTCTCACCATTTTCTCACATTTTAGAAACCACACAACTGATTTATTAATCGTGAGAATACTTGACAGATTACTCATTAATGAAAACAGCTCTACTAGCAAAACAAAGGCAAAAAGTAACCAAAAACTACCAAAATGGTGTTTTATTTTAGCACATTTCTCACTATTTGCTCACATTTTGGAAACCACATCATCCTGCAATTATTTCTGCAGCTCGATATGAGAATAAAATTCTAAGATTTCTCAGAAACACCATCCTGCTGGTCACGAAGCATTTTTAATATCTGCTCGCTGAATAATATATTCTCATGATATTATGCAAAAAAAAAGAAAAAAGATCTGATAAGAGGGAGGAAATCTTGCTACTCAGCAGTTTTATCAGCATCGAGTTGTGTTGAGATCAGTGGAGTGACTCTGGAATCAGCAGCAGCTCCGAGAATCTCAGTAATGAAGGAAGACGGCTGAAGGTGCGACGCCGAGTCCTGGAGAGGACGGCGTCTGAATGGGAGCCTCCCTCCCTCCCTCCCCTCCTCCCTCCCATCCTTCCTCCCATCCTCCCTCCCTCCCTCCCATCCTCCCATCCTTCCTCCCATCCTTCCTCCCTCCCTCCCATCCTTCCTCCCATCCTCCCTCCCATCCTTCCTCCCATCCTCCCTCCCATCCTTCCTCCCATCCTCCTCCCTCCCTCCCATCCTTCCTCCCATCCATCCTCCCTCCCTCCCATCCTTCCTCCCTGCCTCCATCCTCCTCCCATCCTCCCTCCATCCTCCCTCCCATCCTTCCTCCCATCCTCCTCCCTCCCATCCTCCCTCCCTCCATCCTTCCTCCCATCCTTCCTCCCATCCTCCCTCCCTCCCATCCTCCTCCCTCCATCCTTCCTCCCATCCTCCTCCCATCCTTCCTCCTCCATCCTCCCTCCCTCCCATCCTTCCTCCCTCCCTCCTCCTCCCTCCCATCCTCCTCCCTCCATCCTCCCTCCCTCCCATCCTTCCTCCCTCCCTCCCATCCTCCCTCCCTCCCATCCTTCCTCCCATCCTTCCTCCCATCCTCCCTCCCTCCCATCCTTCCTCCCATCCTTCCTCCCTCCCTCCCATCCTTCCTCCCATCCTTCCTTCCTCCCTCCCATCCTTCCTCCCATCCATCCCTCCCTCCCTCCCATCCTTCCTCCCTCCTCCCATCCTCCTCCCATCCTCCCTCCCTCCCATCCTTCCTCCCTCCCTCCCATCCTTCCTCCCATCCTTCCTCCCTCCCTCCCATCCTTCCTCCCATCCTTCCTCCCATCCTTCCTCCCATCCTCCCTCCCATCCTTCCTCCCATCCTTCCTCCCATCCTTCCTCCCTCCCATCCTCCCTCCCTTCCATCCTTCCTCCCATCCTTCCTCCCATCCTTCCTCCCTTCCATCCTCCCTCCCTCCCATCCTTCCTCCCTCCCTCCCATCCTCCCTCCCTCCCATCCTCCCTCCCTTCCATCCTCCCTCCCTCCCTCCCATCCTTCCTCCCTCCCTCCCATCCTCCCTCCCTCCCATCCTTCCTCCCATCCTCCCTCCCTCCCATCCTCCCTCCCTCCCATCCTTCCTCCCATCCTTCCTCCCATCCTCCCTCCCTCCCATCCTTCCTCCCATCCTTCCTCCCTCCCTCCCATCCTTCCTCCCATCCTTCCTTCCTCCCTCCCATCCTTCCTCCCATCCATCCCTCCCTCCCTCCCATCCTTCCTCCCTTCCTCCCATCCTTCCTCCCATCCTCCCTCCCTCCCATCCTTCCTCCCTCCCTCCCATCCTTCCTCCCATCCTTCCTCCCATCCTTCCTCCCTCCCTCCCATCCTTCCTCCCATCCTTCCTCCCATCCTTCCTCCCATCCTCCCTCCCATCCTTCCTCCCATCCTTCCTCCCATCCTTCCTCCCTCCCTCCCATCCTTCCTCCCATTCTTCCTCCCATCCTTCCTCCCATCCTCCCTCCCATCCTCCCTCCCATCCTTCCTCCCATCCTCCCTCCCTCCCTCCCAACCTTCCTCCCATCCTTCCTCCCATCCTTCCTCCCTCCCTCCCATCCTTCCTCCCATCCTTCCTCCCATCCTTCCTCCCATCCTCCCTCCCTCCCTCCCTCCCCCCCTTCCTCCCATCCTTCCTCCCATCCATCCCTCCCTTCCTCCCATCCTTCCTCCCATCCTCCCTCCCTCCCATCCTCCCTCCCTCCCTCCCTCCCTCCCTCCCTCCCTCCCTCCCTCCCATCCTTCCTCCCATCCTTCCTCCCATCCTCCCTCCCTCCCTCCCATCCTTCCTCCCTCCCTCCCATCCTTCCTCCCTCCCTCCCATCCTTCCTCCCTCCCATCCTTCCTCCCTCCCTCCCATCCTCCCTCCCTCCCATCCTCCCTCCCTCCCATCCTTCCTCCCATCCTTCCTTCCTCCCTCCCATCCTTCCTCCCATCCTTCCTCCCTCCCTCCCATCCTTCCTCCCATCCTTCCTCCCTCCCTTCCATCCTTCCTCCCTCCATCCTTCCTCCCTCCCTCCCATCCTTCCTCCCATCCTTCCTCCCTGCCTCCCATCCTTCCTCCCATCCTCCCTCCCTTCCATCCTCCCTCCCTCCCTCCCATCCTCCCTCCCTCCCATCCTCCCTCCCATCCTTCCTCCCATCCTCCCTCCCATCCTTCCTCCCATCCTTCCTGCCATCCTCCCTCCCATCCTTCCTCCCATCCTTCCTCCCTGCCTCCCATCCTTCCTCCCATACTCCCTCCCTCCCTCCCTCCCATCCTTCCTCCCATCCTTCCTCCCATCCTTCCTCCCTGCCTCCCATCCTTCCTCCCATCCTCCCTCCCTCCCATCCTTCCTTCCTCCCATCCTCCCTCCCTCCCATCCTCCCTCCCTTCCATCCTCCCTCCCTCCCTCCCATCCTCCCTCCCTCCCTCCCTCTCCTCCACGTCGCTCTACATCCAAACAAACTAATCCTCTCCTTAGTAATCCACTCCAATACAACCAGAACCCTCAGCTACACCCTCAGACTGCATCCGTCCTCGGTTGAATTAGCAGAAACAACAAACCGCCGGTGTCAGGCCCGTCTGGAGCGCTGCTTTCCTCTCAGGTCCAGCTATTCAGTCTTATTTAATAGATCTTGGCAGTATCAGTGTGTAAGCAGCTAAAGGGAGTCTCTGCCAGAAACAGCTAAAGGGCTTTGTCCGCCACGCCACGAGCAAAGCTGATTAAAAAAACACGACGGAAAGCCAAACAAGCTGCATCCGATTGAGACAATAAACGCGTGTGGCGGACTGTGTAAAATGACAATCAAGCATTAGTGTACTGACGGCTTAAAACAGACTCCCGGACTAATAGCGATAATGAAGCTCTCGGTTATTTAATGATGTGTTTTCTCCTCGTGTTCGGCCCGTTTTCAGGTGCTTCTTCCTCGGTGTCACTCTCAGCTAATCTGCAGGAAGCGTGAATCTGTCAACTTGTGACTTCTTTACAACACTGACTCACGAGTAAATCCTTTTTTCTTTTACCACTTCAAGCAGGGGGAAAAAAACTAGGAAAGTGAGAGAAACTCAGATGGGTTTACTGCTGCACAATATATCGACTCAGCATCGACTCTGAGACGTGCAAAGACAAATTAAGTCGACCACATCAGCCTGAAACTATTCCTCCTCCTTAATAGCAAAAGAAAACTCCTGATGATTTGCGTTTTCCATAAGAAGAAGTCCGTCTGATAGAAAACAATTTATCAACATTTTTCAGCATTTTCTTGCATTTTCAAAACCAAACAACTGATCGATTAAGCGAGAAAACACTCGACAGGTTAATAAATGATGAAAAATCCTCCAAGCGAAGCAAAAAGAAACCACAAAACTGACGAAATGGGACAAAGGATGTCGTGCAGCTGCATTAAATCGATGCTCCAACAGTTTTTAACTCCAAAAGACTACAAGAGACTCATTTTAAAAAATGGTATGTCAATTAGCAATTTGTCATTTACCTCACAAATTTCAGTAACGCAAACACATCATCCTGAAACTATTTCCACTGCTTGATACAAAAAGGATCTTGTTTTCCATGAATAGTCATCATTTCCTTTGATTTAAGGCTCCTTGGGCTTCAAGAAACCTACATGAGCTACATTCTTCACTATTTTCTCACATTTTAGAAACCAAACAACTGATCGCTTACTCGAGAAAATACTCTACGATCAATCAAGAAGAAAAAAAAAATCAGCTTTAGTTGCATCTCTATGAACAAAATAAAATCAAAACCTGCCAAAATGGATGTCATGTAGCTGCATTAAGTCGTTGCTCCAACAGTTTCTAACAGGTCGACGTATTAAATCTGCACCATGTTCAGTTTATGATCAACATCATAATGTGCAATAAGAAAGAATTTACTCAAACACATCATCTTGCAATGCTATTTGTAGCTTGAAACAGAAAGAAAACTCACACAGTTCACACCATAATCAACATTTTCTGCTATTTTCTGACATTTTAGAAACCAAACAACTGACCGATTACTCAGGAAAACACTCGACAGGTTAATAAATAATGAAAAATCATGTTTAGCAGCAGCTCTGCTCACAAAATAAAGACAAAAAAGTAAACCAAATCTGTGAAAATGGGCCAAAGCCAGTGCCTGGTTTTTTATTGATGGGTTTGGATTTCCTGCAGCTGCAATAAATTGTTGCTTGGACACTTTTAACTCCAAAAGAAAGACAGAATTTAAAATGAAAGCAGCAGAGGCCGAGGTATAATTTCTGCATGATATATTGATTCAGAAAACGACGTTGCAACGTGCAATAAGGCAAAAAATCAGCTTCAGCATTGGCCACTTGATTAAAAAAAAACCCCTCACTCATCATGATCAACATTTTTCACCATTTTCTGACATTTTAGAGACCAAACCCCTGATCATTTGATGGAGAAAATGCTCCATAGAATAATCAATAATTAAAATCATCCTTAGTTTCAGCTCTGCTAACAAAATAAAGGCACAAAAGCAATCAAAAGCTGCCAAAAATATCAAAATAAGGCAAAGTTAATCTGGGAGATTCTTGCTAAACACCAAAGCACAAAGCCACAGCCATCTTATACGACAACCTGGTGTTTAACTCAAACACATCATCCTGTAACTATTTTTGCAGCTTGATACAAAAACAAAACTCACCTGGATCTTATTTCCCAGACTAATCATCGTTTACTCTGATTCTTAGTAACACTGGTGGACATTTTTCAGCATTTTCTGAAAATTTAGAAACCAAACAACTGATGGATGACACGGGAAAATTCATCAACAATGAAAAAACATCCAAAATAAAAAGAAACAAAAAAGCTGCAGCCTGGTGTCGTATCCATCCATCCATCCATCCATCCATCCATCCATCCATCCATCCATCCATCCATCCATCCATCCATCCATCCTTTTTCTTACCATCTCCCACCAGCTGCAGCAGCGCCAGGTCAAGAGGACGTTTCCAGCGTGAGTTTTTGTGCAGGGCGATACCGTAGCCTGTGGTGGCAAAAACCTTCCCCGAGCCTATGGTCATCACCTTGGACAGGACAGGACGACGGATATGAACAAAAATACCAAAGAGACAAACATATGGCTAATATACACTGTAAAAAATACACGTTTTAACATTGATTTTATTTGTTACAATGTTTGATGGTAAAATTACACTTTTTAAAAAATCTATTTAAATCAGGAATAAATATTAATATTACAATAGTACATAATAATAATAATAATAATAATAATAATAATAATAATAACAACAACAGCAACAACAACAATAATAACAACAACAACAACAACAATAATAATAATAATAATAATAATAAGAATAATAACAATAATAATAATTTGCAAATATTACAAATATATATTTATTTATTTACTTAACAGAAATTTCATGTTATTTTCACAGTAGTTTTTTTTCCAACTTTACTATATTCCATCTTTTTATACAGATTTTTACTGGAACTTTTACTGCCATATTTTCACAATTTATTTTTTTTCAGATTTTTCTTTTAAAATTGTGTAATATTATTAATGGACCTTATTCCGAGCTGAGGTTTTGATTCCACAAACATATATTAATATTTGTGGAATCAAAATAGCAACAAAAACAATAATAATAATAATAACAATAATAATAATAATAATAATAATAATAATAATAATAATAATAATAATAATAATAATAATAATAATAATAATAATAATAATAAAATAGTAAAATTAATATTTATTACCAATTTAAGAATAGTTTTTAAAAAGTGTAATTTTATCATCAAAAATTGTAAAAAAAAAAAATTCTGTTTATAAAATAAATAATTGGATTTGTTAAGTTTTAATATATATTTGTGGAATTATTATTATTATTATTATTATTATTATTATCATTAATAATAATACTGTTTTTTATATATTATTATTAATTATTATTATTATTATTATTATCATTAATAATAATAATAATACTGTTTTTTATATTATTATTATTATTATTATTATTATTATTATTATTATTATTATTATTATTATTTGCAAATATTAAAATATTTATTTATTTAACAGATATTGGATGTTATTTTCACAGTTTTTTTTGTCAGCCTTACTGTATTCTATCTATTTATACAGATTTTTGGCAGCTCTTTTTTAGTTTATTAACTTATAATTTTTCTTTTTAAAATTGTACAATGTTATTAATTATTAACGGACATCAGCCTGACTTATTTAGAGCTTTAGGTTTTGATTCCACAAACATGCATTACAACAAATCCAAGGACTTCCTGGATCCCCGATGAGTGAGTTGTGTTTATTTATGTGTTTTGAATGTTACATTATTCCACCATTTCTTGACTATCGCAGATTTTCACTGTGTTCTCATGCGATCTTTACTTTTTTCTACAGAGTGCAGCTTCGTCCTCACCTTACAACCTTCGTCCTTCCTGGCCATATAGTTCAGCACTGCAGCATCATAAATAAAAGCATCCAGCTTCCTGTAAAGGGATCAAGGGAGAATTCATTCATCATTTAATGGAGGCCGAGGCAGGGGAGCTCATATAGAGAGCCGGCGTACCTGAGAAGCAGAAATATACGGCAGGCAGCACACGGAATGATAGAAAAGGGCATAAAAAGTTAAATCATGACAAGGTAGAAAAGAAAAAGGACGGGTGGAATAGGGAAGCAGGAGAGCGAAAACACAAGGAGAATAAAATAAGGCAGAGATCAGGGGGAAGATGTGCGAGGAAGAGGAAGCTGGAGGTGGCGACGGAGGAGGATTTATTCGGCGGTGACAGGAGCAGAGGAAGAGGGGGGAAAGATTTACACACTTCAGGGGGGAAAAGACGTGGATAGAGCCGGAGAGTGATGAGGATTATAAAGTTTAAATACAGACACGCCGAGGAGGAAGCTCGCTGGGAGGCAAAGAATGGACCGAAGAGGGAGGAAAGAAAAGAAGACGGAGACGTAAGAGGGCAGCCGAGGAGCGAAGAGGAAGGAGGAGATAAAGAACAGAGAGAAGGGAGAATAAATAGAGGAAAAGTTTCTCATTCTTGTTAAGTTCTAATTGTCGAGGCGGCGAGGAAGAGGAGGGGTGATGACAGGGGCTTAGGAGGAAGTAAACTGGGATTATCCGGCACATGACGGCTGATGGAGATTCTAGAGGAAGCTGCTGCTCTGAGTGGGCGGTGAGACGGGAAAGGTGAGAGAATCCAAGCATGAAGGCATGAAGCGCGACAGAAGATGTGAAATGTTGGTCGAAGAGAACGGAGCTCGAAAACACAGCCGGGGAAAAAGAGAAAATAAAAGAATGAGACATGAAATGAGAAAAATGAGACACGAAATATAAAGAGTGAGACAAAATATTAAGAATGAGACATGAGATGAGAAAAAATGAGAAACAAAATATTAAAAAATTAGACACAAAATGAGAAGTATTAGACAAAATATTGAGAATGAGACATGTAATGAGAAAAAATAGACGCAAAATAGTAACAATGAGACATGAAATGAGAAAAAAAATACAAAATATTAAGAATGAGACACAATATGAGAAAAAATTAGAAACAAAATAATAAGAATGAGACATGACATGAAAAAAATGTGACAAAATATTAAGAATGGGACACAAAATATTAAGAATAAGAAATAAAATGAGAAAAAAACAAGACACAAAATGAGACACAAAATGAGAAAAAATAGGTAAAATATAAAGAATGAGACATGAAATGAGAAAAATTAGACAAAATATTGAGAATGAGACATGAAATGAGAAAAATGTGACACAAAATATAAAGAGTAAGACAAAATATTACGAATGAGACATGAAATGAGAAAAATGAGACACAAAATACTAAAAATGAGACACAAAATGAGAAAAGTGAGACACAAAATATTAAGAATGACACACGAAATGAGAAAATTAGATGTAAAATATTAAGAATGAGACGAAATGAGAAAAATGTGACAAAATATTAAGAATGAGATGAAACGAGAAAAAATAGACATAAAATATTAAGAATGAGACAAAATGAGAAAAATGAGACAAAATATTAACAAATTCAACCACGTCCCACTGACAGAAGACATTCTGAGCTCAGAGTGGCAAAAAATGTCCAGAAACTCAGTTCAGAGGATTAAAACTTTAAGCGAATCACAATATATGTCAGAAATATCAGATAATTTTCCCCGAATCGTTCGTCCTAATGTCAGCTGCTGCTTCCAAGGTCAAGAGGAAACTTTTTATTACTCAGAAAATCTTTAAAAAGTCCTTTAAGACGAATGGAAACCTGATTATTTAATCACAAACTGTCAACGGATCAGATCATAAATGGACCAAAAGTCATTGTAGGAGAGTTTTAGTATCAGTTTAAAGCAGTCATGTTTCACTGATGGGTTTAAATTATTAAAAGTTCCAGAGCTGCTCCGTCGTTTACGTGATCAATGTTTTTTTATCGCTTTTTTCAGAGTTCATACGGTGACATGAAGAGTCTGGAGGAGGAGGAGGTTCTGTTTCTGGAGGATTCACAGAGAAACATCACATCTCTTTTATTTTAAAAGATATTCTGCACATTTCCAGGCCGTGCAGGTTAAATATGAACATGAATTTAATCTCGGGTCACTCGGACAGTTTGAATATTCTCCAAAACGGAGCCAAATCCATCCTTGAACTCTCAAATTTCATGAAACGCTGCAGGGGAAGTTTAAAGAAAGGCCAAAAAACCTCAATAAAGTGCTAAGTTCAGGGTCAGATCAGGTCAACAGCAGCAAAACAAATCAAATATCTCTGTGAAATCCTCTTTTTGAGAGATTTATGAGGCAAATTCACTATTTCTTTTACAGCTCAGAAGGTCATCCTGAATAGTGTTGCTCTGTGATATTACAAATCAACAATAATGTGTGTTTTTGCAAAATAAATCTTTAAATTTGACTATTTTTGTGTGATTTCTCATTTCGCATCTCATTCTTAAGATTTTGTGACTCATTTTTCTCATTTCATGTCTCATTCTTAATATTTTGCCTCTAATTTTTCCCATTTTGTGTGTCATTCTTAATATTTTGTGTCTCATTTTTCTCATTTCTTGTTTCATTTTTGTCTTTGTGTGTCTCATTCTTGATATTTTTCATCTAACTTTTCTCATTTTCTGTCATTCTGAGGCATTTCTGAGTTCTCTTTCCTTAATGGTTGTTCTGTTTCTACAGAGCTGCAGGAAAATGAACCACAGTGAAGTAAAATTAGACAGAAGTTGAGGATTTTTTGTAGTTCAGAAGGTTAATTTGATATTTGACTATTTTTCCTGTCGCTACCTTGTGTTTCAGAAGCATTTATGGGCAAAAAAAAAAAAAGGGTATATCTCAAACAAAAACATCAAAAAAATGCAGTTTTGTAATGGATTGAGGAATCTTCCTGATCAGTAATGTGCAGAAGATGTTGACATAAATGGTGTAAATGTGGAGCTAGGACATGCAGAAAGGTGCTTCAGGTGGACTGACCCGGTCTTCAGGTTGAGGATGGCATCTTCCACCCCTCTCTGGTTGTATTTGCCCATGTACTGGTGCATGTCCGGGTAGTTGGAGCGGATGTTTTTCTCGGTGCTGCCGTTGGGCACCGTTCCAAACTTCAGAGGTGGGTACTGCTCCTCGGGATGCTGAAACTAGCAGAGCAGACGAAGGCTGAGACTCACCAATCTGTCTGACCTACTTCTGTCCTCAGACGAGCATTCAGAAGTGTCTCTTAAATGCTGCACATTTCTAGTTAAAAGAGATTTTTATCCCTTTTTCTAAATTCCTCATGTGCTTTAATACATTTAACATTCAAAAACGTGCCAGAGTTGGCTAAAAAAAAGAGACACAAAATACTAAGATTGACTCATGAAATGAGAAAAATGAGACACAAAATATTAAGAATGAGACACGAAATGAGAAAAATGAGACACAAAATATTAAGAATGAGACAAAATGAGAAAAATTAGACATGAAATATTAAGAATGACACACAAAATGAGAAAAATGAGACACAAAACATTAATGAGACATGAAATGAGAAAAATGAGACACTAAATATTAAGAATGAGACAAAATGAGAAAAATGAGACACAAAACATTAAGAATGAGACATGAAATGAGAAAATTGAGGCACTCTAAGACTTTAATTCTGTTCCTCTTAACCCTCCTGTTGTGTCATGTATCGGATTGACCCATTTTAGAGGTTAACTGGCACCGGGAACCTAACTGGAGGGTTAACTGGCCCCAGGAACCTAACTGGAGGGTTAACTGGCACCGGGAACCTAACTGGAGGGTTAACTAGCACCGGGGTACCTTCTTGTCCGAGAGGCCCGACACCGTGTCGATATACTCCTCCTGGATCATGAAGGCGGCCAGGTTGGCGGTATAGGAGGCCAGGAAGATGACGGCGAAGAAGGCCCAAATCAGCACCATGATCTTGCTTGTGGTTCCTCTCGGGTTCTCCACCGGCACCGAGTTGTTGAAGACGATGGCCCAGAGCAGCCACACGGACTTCCCGATGGTGAAGGTAGAGCCTCCGGCCTCTGGAAGAAAGAGAATCAAAGAAAGTATGTTCTAATAGATCCCAAAAACACAAAAACAAACCTCAGTCCAGGTGATTAGTGCCCATTTTGAAGTATTATATTATAATATTTATGAAAATATGATGATTTTAGGCAGATTTTTATTGTATTTTTCATTTTTTCAACACAAAATCTCAGATGATTAGTTCAAGGACCATCTTAAAAATCGTTTTTTTACAATTTCCAGGTAATAAATTGATGGGATTTTGGTCTTTTTTAAAATAAGAAGATTTTGAACTTTAGAACAGGTAAATATATTCTAGTAGAATCTAAAAATACAATTATTAACATTAATCCTGGTGATTTCTGCAGCTTTTGAGGTTTTATATTAAAGTATTTTAAAAAAATTTTGATTTTAGGTAGATTTTCATTTGTTTTTCAACACAAAGGCCAGGTGTTTAGTTCAAGGACCATCGTAGAATTGAAAGTCTGCTGTGATACCAGTCATTTTTAAAAAAGGAGCTGTGTGCCGGTCAGCTGTTGGGTTGTAAATGAAGCCGACGTGCTGCTCTGAATCCTAAACTGTGGCTGTGAAAAGAGGAAACCGTCCCCTCGGAATGTTGAACTGCATCCAGTAATTCTGGATATTGAAGCAGCCATTTATTATTCAGCAGCGTGGTTTGTAGCGCTGTGATCGTCTCTTCTACTGCATGATCGCTACGCTCCACATAATTCTACCTTTCTGCCGTCCTCCCATGTTTCCCCTCGTTCGCTCTCATCTCCGCTGCTTCGCTCCCGTCGCGTAGAAAAGACTTTTTTTTTTGTTTATCCTTTTCAGTGGAGATTTGCATCTTGAAGTTTAATCATTTGTAGGAGCACGTAGCGATTAAACTAAATTTACCTCTTGTCTATTTAAGCCCCCTTAAGGCGTGTTGTTTTTTTTTTTTAATGACCAAAATCACATCAATTTATCAGCCAGAAACTGCAAAATCAGATTTTTACTATGGTTTCTTGAAAAATCAGATCAACTAAAAATTAATCTGAATATTTTTATCAATATTATAATATAACACCTCAAAACTGGTACTAATCACCTGGACTAAGGTTTGTTTTTGCATTTTTGGAGTCTACTAGAATATATTTACCTGCTAAAATAATTAATTTATCAGCCAGTAACTGTAAAACCAGATTTTTACGATGGTCTTTGAACTAATCACGTGTGCAAAATTGGCACCAATCACCTGGACTGAGGTTTGTTTTTGTATCTTTGGGTTCTACTAGAATATATTTACCTGTTTTAATGTTCCAAAACACATTATTTTCCCTAAGCTCTACATTCCTGCAGCTTTGTTTCAGCTCTTGTTTATTTAAACTCCTTTAAGGCATGTTATATTTAGAAAAAAATGACCACAATCACTTCAAGTTATCAGTTATCAGTTTTTCAGTTTTACGATGGTTTTTGAACTAAACACCTGAGCCTTTGTATTGAAAAAATAAAACATAAAATCTGCCTAAAATCACAACATTTTAATATATATTGGAATATAACACCTCAAAATTGGCACAAATCCCTAGGATTAAGGTTTGTATTTGTATTTTTGGCTTCTACTCGAATATATTTAGCTGCTTTAAAGTGAAAAAAACACATTATTTTCCTCATATTGTACATTCCTGCAGCTTTGTTTCAGTTCCTTTCTATTTAAGTTCCTTTAAGGAATATTATCATTTTTTTTAACTTAAAAAAAATTCTAAAATATATGTATCTATAAAAAATATATCATTTTAGTCTTGTATTAAAAATTTGTGAAAAATAAATCAAATTCATCAGTTCAACTGTGTAAAAACTAAAAAATTCTATGATGCTTTGTGTAACCGTGAAGCCATTAATGACTCAACTGTGGCCAACGGTCACGTTGTAAAAATTCAGGAATATTTCAACTGAACTGAAAAATCTTGGACATGTTGATTTCTTTTTTCCCTTAAATTTTTGTGGAATAAATCATCAAAGAAATTCAACTTTGGCTGCAGTTCCCAGCATCTTACCAGCAAGAAAACACTTAAAACATAAAAGTTCATTATGATTCTTTGAAAAAGTCGTCGTTAAAGCAGTTTTGCAGGAGTGTTTGTCCGTCTGATGGACCGAACTCAGCAGCGTTTATCAGCTCAGACTCGTCACTCACTCTTGCTGGTCTGCAGACTTCGGTTGTAGCCAACGGGGCTGAAGAACTCAAAGATGAAGACGGTCACAGCGACCACGGTCAGGCACATGACGAACATCATCACCCACACGGCCGGACTGTAGGGTTCTGAGAACATGAGATGAGTTTTTAAAAAAAAAAGAAAATCAGGAAAATCTGAACCCTGAAACCTGCCAGAAGGCTTGAAAGGCATGTTTTCCTGAAAAAAATTCCATAATTAGACCAATAAATACAACAAAAAACTGCAAAATCCAGAAGAAAATGTCAACTGTCCGGCAATCGTTGAACCAATCATGCGTAACACGTGGTCCATCGGGAAAATTACATTTCATACGTCACTTTTTTATTTTTTAAATTGCCAAACCTTAATGGTTTACACTAAAAAGATCTTGTAGAACACACAATATCATAAGCTCCAAAACACAACCACGAAGTCATGATGGACTCAACTGTGATTTGACAAAAACAGGCAAAAATTTAGAGAGTTTTCAAAACTTATTGAAAAATTTGTCAAAAATGACTAAAAACTGGTCAAGAATGAAAATGTCCACATTGAAAGTGATTAAAAATTGGTTCAAAATTATACAAATGTGCCCAAAATTATTTAAAAATTGTCCAAAATGAGAAAAATGAAACACAAAATGAGAAAGAATGAGACAAAATGAGACACAAAATAGGAAAAATGAGACAAAAAATTAGAGAAATTAGAAAAACAAGATACAGAATGAGAGAAATGAGACACAAAATGAGAAACAATGAAAAAAATGAATGAGACATGAACTCAGAAATATTTAACAAAGTGACAAAAATTAAATAGGAAAAAATGGGGGGGAAATGGATTTTTACCATTTTGTAAAATAAATAATCATTGAAATGTTCTATTTGGTGTTTCCAAAGAGGTGCACGACTTTCTACTGCAGTACAAAATGTTCAGAGTTCAAGTGTTTCATGCTGCATTCTTAAATTATTATTGTTGTTGTTCATTTATTAGCACTAGAAAGGACGAGAACCTGGCAGCTTATGTAGGATAAAGGTGCAGATACGAGGCTTTAATGCAGTGAAAACAAGAACCTTTGGAGCGAACATAATCTCCAGAAGTCCATAAACTCTTTTTTATTTATTTATTTTTTTTACAACCATCTCAATGCAGTCTACAGGCCAATAACAGCGTTCTCCCGCCGGAGCCCCGAGTCTGCTGACGGAGTGAAAGTAAAAGTTAAGAAGCAGCTTGGAGAAGAAGAAAAAAAAAAATCTAGATGTAAAGAGCAGCAAACCAGAGAGCAAGGAGCTTTTGTGCACACTCGACACTTCGATTGGACAGATTGGATCCCGTACAGACGGAACGACGGACTCCTACCTAAGAAGGCGGACGGTGAGACTGTTCCGTTGCTACGGGAGACCATGACGCTGATCCCCGTCTCCACGAAGGGGACGGAGAAATCCACGACCTCCGACCTCTCCTCGTTGATGGTCAGCGAGCCGATGGCCATGTCCGCTCGCTTGTACACCACCTGGAGCAGAAGGAGCAGGGATGAGAAGGAAACAGACTGATTGATGCTGCAACATGAATTCTGGATCTGTCAGGATTTCTTTCTCCATCACGATCCAACAGATTCGATCGCAGGCTTAAGTCTCCAGTGGACCAGACCAGTAAAATCACAGCATAATGACCTAGAAATAACCACAACTCCTAATGGTTCCTTTGTTCATATTTAAGGAATTATCTTTTTACTAAACACCATGAACAACCTGAAGTTTGTTCAGAAAAATCAATCCAATTTCAGCAACATTCAGCCTCAGTTTATCATTTCCACATTACAACTTCCAGATCACAGAGCGTCGACAAAGGAACACAACATTTAGTCAACTGGAACTGAACCATAGAGGAAACGACAAAAGTCAGACAAAAAAACAACAAAAACAAGACAAAATATTACAAAAAAGAGACACAAAATGACAAAATAATAGACAAACGACACAAGCAAGACAAAAACACAGAATGACAAAAACAAGACAAAAAATGACAGAAACGAAACACAAAACGACAAAAGCCAGAAACAAAACGACAAAAATATAGACAAATAATGCAAAGGAGACAAAAGAGAAACACAAAACGACAAAAACGATACACAAATAACACAAAGGAGACAAAAGAGAAACACAAAACGACAAAAACAGACAAAACAACGAATAAAGCAAAACACAAAATGACAAAAATAAGACAAAAAACACAAGCGAGACAAAAAGGAAACACAAAACAACCAAAACATGAGACAAATGACTAAAAACAACAGAAACAAGACAAAATATTACAAAAAGGAGACCCAAAACGACAAAAAAGAGAAATAAAATGAGAAAAATGAGACACAAAATTAGATATAAAATGAAAAAAATGAGATACAAAGGGCGAAAAATGAGTCATGAAATGGGAAAAATCATCACAAAATGGAAAAATTGAGACACAAAATGAGAAAAATGAGAAAACAGAAAAATGAGAAAAATGAGACATGAAATGGGAAAAATTAATCATAAAATAAGAAAATGAGATATAAAAAGAGAAAAATGAGACGTAACATGGGAAAACAGACACAAAATGAGAAACATGAGACACAAAAGTAGAAAAATAAGTCATGAAATGAGAAAAATTTAACAAAAATGATGAAAATAAGACACAAAATGAGAAAAATGATACACAAAATGAGAAACATGAGACAAAATTAGAAAAATGAAACACGAAATGGGAGAAATTAATCACAAAATAAGAAAGATGAGACATAAAATGAGCAAAATGAGACACAAAATAAGAAAAATAATACATGAAATGAGAAAAATGAAATACAAAATGGAACAATGAGACATGAAATGAGAAAATGAGACATGACGTGAGAAAAATGAAATAAAATGACAAAAACATGTCTCAATTTGTGAAAAATGACAGACACTTGCCCAAACTGTCCAAAATGACTCAAAACTTATTTAGAACCACAGGCTGGATAGTTAAAAATCTATATTATGAAGAGACGATAAACACACAAAACAGCTAAAATGAGTCCCAAAACAACAACACAACTACTCAGAAATCTGCAGAGCAATGAAACGTTGCCCTAAAAACCAGGAGCAGTGATGAGAGAGGATCTAATTCTGATTCAGAAGTCTTTACTTCCAGCTGAGATCTGACTCCTCTCCACCTTGACCTCCTTGTTGGCCCTCCGATGAGGATCCGGATGTGAACATGTGTCTGCGGAGCGTCTCTTTAGCATACCAAACGAGCCGCTCGCTGCCACCATCCAGCAGAAACCTGAAAACCGCTGCGTCTGCTGATTGTTCCGGTGAAATGTTAATCTACATTAGATGTGGCACGTCCGCTCCTTCAGAGCAGATCAGCAGAAAAACCAAGCGAGGCGGAAAGCGAGGCGCCCTCCGCTCAACTTCGCCAAGTCCCTGGATTACCTGATCAAAGAACGGCCGCCTTTGGAACATCTGATCAAAAGGAAGACATTAGTTTGGGAAAACAACATTCGCTCGGCCTTTTGCTCATGGAAACAGATCCGACAGGCAGCTGTGGCCTCATTCGGAGATGATAAAGTCAGCTTTGGAGACTGTTTGGTGACTTCCTGTTTGGGACGAAGACAGAACCAGTGGGACGCTTCAATCAATCCAGGAAGTGCGAGTGTGAACGCCTGTTTCTTCCTCCTGATGAGGATCGTGAAACTTATCGCCAAGAAAATATCAAGGACTAACCAGCAGAATATATAAAATACATAAAGAATTGTCCACAATGGCTCAAAAATAGTTTAAAGTTCTTTAAAGTTTGTCTAAAATGACTCAAACTTTGTCTAAAATTAAGCAAATTTTGTCTAAAATTACTTAAAATATGTCCAACACGATGCAACGTTTGCTCAAAATGACTGAAAACGTATTCAAAATTAAATAAACTACATAAAAAAAGACTCAAACTTTGTCTAAAATTACTTAAATGACTCAAAATTTGTCCAATATATATTTAAAAAATTTTCCAAAATGACTGAAGATTAGTTTAAAATTCTTTAAAGTTGGTCTAAAACGACCCAAATTAGCCCACAATTTATTAAATTTGTTTAAACAACTTTTAAACAATCAAACTGCTGCACAGCAACAACACTGTGTGCAAAACATCATAAAATCAAACTGAAAAACTAAAGAAAATAGAATAAAACAGGAGACAAACTTGTACGATCAGTTTCTAAAGGATAAATATGAAATATTTCGACCATTAGAGCAGCAAAAAGCCTTAAAATCTGCACATCTTGATGTTTTTCTTTAAATATATCAATAGAGGAGCATCTGAAAGCGTAATTAAACTCCATTCTTGTTCTAATTTGTGTGTTTTGCCTCTAATAGTTTGTGTGTCTGTAATAAATGACAGCTGTCTGACGGCCTGAAGGGTTTAAGTGACTCTCCCTGTGACTGATGCCACTCTCAGTGTTTAACCGGTGGAAGAGGACGAAACGTCTTTTAGCATTTAACTGGTCGACGAGGACGAAACGTCTTTTAGAGTTTAACTGGTCGATGAGGACGAAACGTCTTTTAGAGTTTAACCGGTAGAACAGGACGGAATGTCACTCAGTGTTTTACCGGTCGATGAGGACGAAACGTCTTTTAGCATTTAACTGGTCGACGAGGACGAAACGTCTTTTAGAGTTTAATAGGTCGACGAGGACGAAACGTCTTTTAGAGTTTAATAGGTCGACGAGGACGAAACGTCTTTTAGAGTTTAATCGGTCGACAAGGACGAAACGTCTTTTAGAGTTTAACTCGGTCGACGAGGACGAAACGCTGCTCGCTGTGGATCAGAACCGGCAGCTGTCGGATGGAACCACAACGGGAACACTCAACTCAGGGGAAACAGACACTCGCCTCTCCGATCATGCCGTTCCAAACGCCGTCGATCTTCTTGCCGTGCTTCCCGTTGGTCACCAGGTAGAGGTCGTAGGTGAAGCCCACGATCTTGGCCAGCCGCTTCAGGATGTCGATGCAGAAACCTTTGCAGCACTGCTTCATGGGAGCCACACCTTCATGGATGGCGCTGCAAAGAGAGGGAAAAATAGAAGGAATAATAAATTCAATAAATTCACTCTGACTGAGTCCCTCCTACAAACTTACTACTGTCACACACTAGCACAAAATTATATATAAACAAAAGGAAAGAAGAGGAAAGGAAAGGAAAGATGAGGAAAGGAAAGGAAAGGAAAGGAAAGGAAAGGAAAGGAAAGGAAAGGAAAGGAAAGGAAAGGAAAGGAAAGGAAAGGAAAGGAAAGGAAAGAAAAAAGAAGAAAGGAAAGAAACGGAAAGGAAAGGACACGATTAGGACCCAGCGACACAGGATTAGGACAGTAAGGCAAAGGGAACAGGTGAGGCACCTGCAGTATTTAGACCCGTCCTGGTTCTGACAGTATTTAGACCCGTCCTGGTTGTGACAGTATTTAGACCCGTCCTGGTTGTGACAGTATTTAGACCCGTCCTGGTTGTGACAGTATTTAGACCCGTCCTGGTTGTGACAGTATTTAGACCCGTCCTGGTTCTGACAGGTTCTGGGTCGATGCTGTCGTCCTGCAGCAGCTGACGATCCGTAAATCTCTTTCCTCTGATCCTCTTATTGATCCGACCGGAGGCTTCAGTTTTATCTCTGCTACTGCTGGAGAAATATTATGTTTTTAATTCTTTAATCTTTATTTTCCAGATCTGCACCGTTTTTTAAATCAACAATAAATATCATTCTGCTGAAATCTGCTGTTATTTGAACGGAAATTTGGAAATATTAAGTATTAAAAATAGCAAGTAATTGTTTAAACTGTTTTAAAGACTTTCTGTGTTTTGATTTGGAAAGAGAAATTGTATAAATTAAGGATTCGGAAAATGACAAAATATTCTTTAAACTGTTATTTTACACATTTTCCTTGTTTTGTTGGACAACAGGAAAAAATATAAATTTATATGTTGACCTTTTAACAAATAGTGATTTGTTCTTTTATAATGTGTGGCTGTTAATGAACAGGTTTACTGCATTTTACTCAGCTAAAAATATGAATATTTTCCAGAGAACCAAAGGTATTTTTTACAGTTTTTTTTATGTTACGGTATTTATTATTATTTTTACAGTGTTTTTCATCAGACATTTCTTAACCCTGTAAAACCCACTGTTGCAGAAATACAACATAAGTTTTATTTTTTTAAATATTGTACTATATATATATATATATATATATATATATACACACATCTAACTTTTTTCAGTTTTACTGACTTTTTTCCCTATACTTGGGTCTTCCAGGGTTAATACCCCCCCAGTGCCACTCATGGAAACCAGCTCCGTTACTTAGATCCAGACCTGGCGTTCAGCGGCCTCCTGCAGGGCACCGAGTCCCGGATGCAGGTTCCGGACGCCGGATCGGCCAGCTCCACGATGACGAACGGCCTCTCCTCCAGGGTGACGACTCGCAGGTGCTGGGCGTCGTCGGGCGGCTTGAGGAACGGTCCGTAACGCGACCAGGCGGGATACCGGAGCCTCAGCACGCCGTTCTCCCACCAGCCTACCTGCCAGGGCAGCAGACAGACGCACACATTACAGGCTGGTAATGAGAAACAAACACACGTCGAGCATCAAACACACAAATCCTCCTCTTAGACATACACTTCAAGTCGTTAAAACAAAGCTCCTGCAAATTACATGACAGAATCAGTTCACGGAACCGTTTTTGGAAGCAGAACTTTGGCTCCAACCGTCCCATCATCAAGGCGAGTGTCCTCCAGTTATATCTGAAAATATCTCAGAGTCAGTGAGCTTCATTAGGCTGCATGTATGCTTCATTATCAGCATCTCTGAGCTCAGATCTGTTTATGAGTTTCTACTGATACCAGCCCAACGCATCGATGGAGAAATTCAGGTTTTAACATTTAGCATCCGTACTGAGGCTGTACCGCAAATATGTGTGATCCACAAAACAACCACAAAGAGACGGAATGTCCACAGGACGCAAAAACGACCAGAAACTACCACAAAAAAGTTGCAGAACGACCACAAAGAGACACAAAACAACCACAAAGAGACACAAAACAGTCAAAAGAGACACAAATCAACCACAAAGAGATGCAAAACGACCCCAAGGAGACACAAAATGTCCACAAAGGGACACAAATCGACCACAAAGAGAGGCAAAACGACCACAAAGAGATACAAAACAATCAAAAAGAGACGCAAAACAACCACAAAGAGACGCAAATCAACCACAAAGAGATGCAAAACGACCCCAAGGAGACACAAAATGTCCACAAAGAGACACAAAACAACCATAAATAGACGCAAAAGAACCGCAAATAGACACAAAACAACCACAAAGAGACGCAAATCAACCACAAAGAGACACAAAACAGTCAAAAGAGACACAAATCAACCACAAAGAGACGCAAATCAACCACCACAAAGAGACACAAAATGTCCACAAAGAGACACAAATCAACCACAAAGAGACGCAAATCAACCACAAAGAGATGCAAAACGACCCCAAGGAGACACAAAATGTCCACAAAGAGACACAAAACAACCATAAAGAGACGCAAAACAACCACAAAGACACAAAATGACCACAAAGAGACACAGAACAACCACAAAGAGACACAAAACAGTCAAAAGAGACACAAATCAACCACAAAGAGATGCAAAACGACCCCAAGGAGACACAAAATGTCCACAAAGAGACACAAATCGACCACAAAGAGACGCAAAACGACCACAAAGAGATACAAAACAATCAAAAAGAGATGCAAAACAACCACAAAGACACAAAATGACCACAAAGAGACACAAAACAACCATAAACAGACGCAAAAGAACCGCAAATAGACACAAAACGACCACAAAGATGCAAAGACATTGTAAACAGGGTTGAGTTTTGCTTCTCATCCATAATCTGAGTGAAACTAGATGAGACCATGAACATAAATTTCTTCCTGGTTGAACCTTTTGTTCCTAAAATGCTGATTATTCAGCTTTAATTCTTAGTTTATCACTTCACAGAGAAATTATAGAAGCAGCGGATAATAAAAAGTACAGACTGAATGTTTTCTGTTTCTACATTCTATGTGACGTCTGTGTGTGGAGAAGAAGAATCGGATTAACCTACATTTTAAAATAAACTGCCCAAAACTCCTTCTTTTCTTTTTTTTCTCTCTCTACATATTTGAAAACAGAAATATCTGATGGAGATGAATCAGCTGCTGGAGCACCAGAATCTGGGACTGTGGAGCCTCAACACCAGTATTAATGTCTGAAGGCTGCAGAATCAGATAAAGGAGAGCAAAATAATCACTTCATGTGGAGGCTTTAATTTCCCACTTTTATATTTAAACAAATCATATTTCTGAGTCTGCATCTTCGCCTGCAACCACGTTCATTTTAGCTCATAAATATGCATGTATGCAGAGAGTGACTGAATGACTCCATCACACATTTTTAAAACGGGACGCACCGAGGCAGGACAAAATAATGTTCGACCGCTGCAGCAGCAGTTTCACCAAATGCTTCCATAGGACAGACGGAGAAAAATAAATTCTGTACTGAAACAATCTGCAGCAGCAACAAACAGGAAAGATGTAAAATGTCCACAAAGAGACACAAAACGACCGAAAAGAGAAAAAAACAACACAAATTTCTCAAAACAATCCAAAACATATGTAAAATGTCCCCAAAGACACATAAAATGACCAAAAAGAGACACAAAACAACCACAAAGACACACAAAACACACACGTTTTTAAACTAGGACAAACTGAGGATGGACAGAACAACATGAACATTGGAAAGCTCATGATGTTCACCATCATTCTGCCAAAACCCGGATCATACAGACGGAGAAAAATAAATTCTACAATAGAAAACAATCTGCAGCAGCAGCAGCAGCTGTGGACACTAAAGGACTCCAGAGATTAATGAAGGTGTCTCCAGGAAAAACAGAATATTATGGGCTTCATAAAGGCACAGCGGAGTGGTGTTAGATGATGCTGTACAGGTGATATACAGGATGCTGTTCCCACTCGCTGCCTTTCAGCTCCTAAATATTCACCGTTACGTGGGACGCCAGCGATTAGCCGACGAACCCGGCCACGGAAAGGTTCTGCACACGTACATCAGACCATAAACCCAGTAATAATCATTTCCATACAGCAGCAGTAAGTACAATAACCTGAGCAGTTAAATGTCAAATGATTCTAAACTCAGTCACCTCCAACGGGCTGCAGCGTTTCCACATTAAACAGCAGAGACACAAAACGACCACAAACAGACACAAACCAACTTTTCAGGGGACGATATTGAAAATTCAGGCCCCAACATAGAAACTCAAATAACCAAAGTGAATCCAGCTGTGATTTCCAATCAGTCTGACCACAAAGAGACACAAAACGACCACAAAGAGACACAAAACGACCACAAAGAGACACAAAACGACCACAAAGAGACACAAAACGACCACAAAGAGACACAAAACGACCACAAAGAGACACAAAACGACCACAAAGAGACACAAAACGACCACAAACAGACACAAAATGACCACAAAGAGACATAAAATGACCACAAAGAGACAAAACGACCACAAAGAGACACAAAACAACCACAAAGAGACACAAAACAACCACAAAGAGACACAAAACGACCACAAACAGACACAAAACGACCACAAAGAGACATAAAACGACCGCAAAGAGACAAAACGACCACAAAGAGACACAAAACGACCACAAAGAGACACAAAACAACCACAAAGAGACATAAAACGACCACAAAGATACATAAAACGACCACAAAGAGACACAAAATGACCACAAAGAGACACAAAATGACCACAAAGAGACATAAAACGACCACAAAGAGACACAAAACGACCACAAAGAGACACAAAACATCCACAAAGAAACACAAAATGACCACAGACACAAAACGACCACAAAGAGATGCAAAAAGAAAAGCAAAACAACCACATTTATGAAAATAATAAAATAAAATTCCTTTTTTAAAAAAAATCCCCAAATTTGGCAAGGAATAAAAATTTTAAAAATACAAAAATTGTAAATATTTTTTAAAAATTTATAAAAATCTTCCAAAAAAATCCTAAAAATATCTAAAGTGATTCCATATATATCAGTAAAACTTCTAATATTTTCTTTAAGAACATTCAGAAAAAAATCAACCAAAATCCAGCGAAATTTGCTGGATTTTGGTTGATTTTTTCTGAATGTTCTTAAAGAAATATTTTTTAAATTTTTTTTTAGCATTTCTTTATTCCCACCAAAAAATGTTCAAAAATTTCCCAGAAACGTTGAAAATGTGGACATCAGAAGTTTCACTGCGAAAATTTTATTTGATTTTTTTACATTTTCAAACTTTAAAATGGGTCGACATGAGGGTTAAAGATTTTTTGCACCAATCTTGAGTCGGTGGGCCCTTAAAGAGGCGTTTAAACCCTGGAGAAGCTGCTGAGCTCCAGCTGGACGTCATGTGAGTGATTTCTCAGAGACCTCGCTGCTCCGAGTCCACCAGTGACCTGAAAACGTCCGTCATCCTCCCTCCGGCTGCTTCCTGCTCCTCGCTTATCTCAGCTCGTCTGGGAGTTTTTTAAAAAACACACCGAGAAAAAGTGTCACGACAGCTGCAGCCGAGGCGACAGGTAAGAAGAAACACGAAAGGAGGAATAAAAACGGTGGAGGGAAGTCTGGCAGCACAGGAGGGTTTAACAGCAGAAACACTGCAGCTCTCTGAGACCAACGGACACAAAGAAAAAAACACTAACGTTACGTCAGGAAGAAAAACGAAACATTTCAGGACAGAGGAGGAGGTTCTGGTTTGGATGCAGCGATAGTGGAATCAATTCTGTCACTTTACAGCAAATTATCTGGAATAAAACATAGAATATCTGTAAAATAACACTTTAAAATGTTTTATTAATTAGAGTGTGTACAGTGTGTGTATACAGTGTGTGTACAGTGTGTGTACAGTGTGTGTACAGTGTGTGTATACAGTGTGTGTACAGTGTGTGTACAGTGTGTGTATACAGTGTGTGTACAGTGTGTGTATACAGTGTATGTACAGTGTGTGTATACAGTGTGTATACAGTGTGTGTGTACAGTGTGTGTGTACAGTGTGTGTGTACAGTGTGTGTACAGTGTGTGTACAGTGTGTGTACAGTGTGTGTACAGTGTGTGTACAGTGTGTGTACAGTGTGTGTGTACAGTGTGTGTACAGTGTGTGTGTACAGTGTGTGTACAGTGTGTGTACAGTGTGTGTGTACAGTGTGTATACAGTGTGTGTACAGTGTGTGTACAGTGTGTGTACAGTGTGTGTACAGTGTGTGTACAGTGTGTGTGTACAGTGTGTATACAGTGTGTGTGTACAGTGTGTTACAGTGTGTGTGTACAGTGTGTGTGTACAGTGTGTGTGCAGTGTGTGTGCAGTGTGTGTACAGTGTGTGTGTACAGTGTGTGTGTACAGTGTGTGTGTCCTCATTTGTGTGGATGTGTGGCTGTTTGTGTGTCCACCCTCATGTCGTGTTCCATTAAACTAATCTCAAACAGCACTAAAACAACACAATTTATCAGCCAGAAACTGCAAAGAAACAAAAATGATGTAAAAACACAACAACACACAACTAGATTCTGTGAGAAACAAAAGCCTTCAACTCTCCACAAAAAAGAAATAAAATGTGATCATTCCGAAACCTCTGAACCCTGAATTTTGTCTTTTTTTTCAATCATTTGAAGTGTTTTTATATTAGTTTTTGCAACATTTTCTAGTTTTCTCTGCACATTTTCTCCAGAATTATGAAAGCTGAACTGGAAATTGTAAATAAAAGAACATTTTTAAGCCCCGCCTCATCAGGCAGCCGTGGTTTTATTTGGAAAAAGCTCTTTAGTGGTGATATTTGTCATTCTGTTGGTCAAAGAGAACATTTCAGGTCAGCTTTTTGTGTTTTAGAGCAACATCTATAAAAGCACCGACACGACGGCTTAAAGTCCAAACTGCTGATCAATGCGCTGCAGAAACAACCTTTTTCCAGCTTTAATCTGATTATTTAACCTCCTGAGATTCACTAATTGCTTCGTTTCAGTTCCAAATCGATGAATCGTTCCGTCTTAATCGCTTCACAGCCGCTAATTTCTTTAAGTTGTGTTAAAATAAACTAAACATGTGATGATGTCGGTTCATTTTCACACCAAAAAAACTTCCCACAATATTCAATTTACAGTCAAATCAGAGAAGCTAAATGTAGGACTAATATCTCCCTGTTATTAACCTTCCAGTTCTCCTCATCTACGGACAGAAAAAAATATTGTTCCTCCGTCTGAAAAAATCCCAAAATTCAGCAAATAAAAAAAAAAAATTGTAAAATCATCAGGAAGAAAATTCTTTAAAAGTTTCCCTTAAAAATTTTATTTTAAAAAATCCCCAAATTTGGAGAGAAATAAAATTTTATTTAAAATAATAAAAATTGTAAATACTTTCAAAAAAATGATTAAAAGTCTTCCAAAAAAATCCTAAAAACATCTAAAGTGATTACATATATATCAGTAAAAGTTCAAATATTTTCTTTAAGAACATTCACATAAAAATCCAGCAAATTTTGCAGGATTTTGGTTGATTTTTTTTAACTGTATTTAAATCTCTAAAAAAAAATCTTTATTTTCCACATATTTGCAATTACTTGCAGGAAAAATTCTTTATATTCAGGAAATTTTTTTAAAAAAAAGAAGAACTTTTTAAAGTGTTATTTTGCAAATTTCCCGTTTTATTACAGAAAATATGTAGAAAAATCACAGAAAAAAATATGAATTTATGTTGACTGAAAAAAAGAGACCAAAACTGCAAATAAAGTCCACAATAAAATTTGTATTTTTACAAATAACAATTCATAAAATTAGATTCATAAAATTGCAGTTTTTACTGTATTTAAATGAGCAAAATGTCGCTTTTTTAAACAGATATTTACCATTATGTGAAAGAAAAATTCTGTATATTAAGGATAATTTTTTAAAATATTTTTAAAAATGTTATTTCACCAGATTTTCCCTGTTTTATTACAGATAAGATTTTGTAAACTCACAGGAAAAAAATATTAATTTACATGTTGACTGTTAATGTCCACAATAAAATCTGCATTTCTTTTTTTAAGTTTTGTTTTCTTTTTCTTTTTTGTTTGTTTTGCAATGTGTGGAAATAAAATTTTAACTGTATTTATTTTACTGATAAAAACCTAATTATTTTCGATATATTTGCAGTTACTTGCAGGAAAATGTTTTTATATTAAGGAGATTTTTTTAAAATAATTTTTAAAGTGTTATTTTACAGATCTCCCCTGTTTTTAAATAATCAGAAAAGATATATATTTTTATTTTTTACAAATATTAATTTGTTGTTTTACAATGTTTTACTGTAAACTTACAGCATTTTTACTGTATTTAGAACAGAAAAATGCCATTAATTTTCAGATATTTGCTGTTATTTTACCAGTTTTTCCATTATTTTTGTGTCCGTTTGCGTTTTTTACAGATTTGTTTTTGCAGCGTTCATGTAGATATCCTCATCATTTCTACCATTGTCAACCTGTTACTCATATAAAACCAAAGAAAACAGCAAATCTCTTTTTAAAAGCAGGAAACTTGTTGTTAATTCTAGTTTAATGAGTGACTGAAATGAATGATCAGGTTTTAGAGGTTCAGAAGCAGCTGCAGCACCTTTAAGAGGAACAAACAAGTCGGTGGAGCTGCAGATCCTCCGCCTCGGGCAGAAAATCCTGAACTTTCCATGAACAGGAACCCGTGACCCGTTCATCTCCTGTCAGGTTTCTGCTTTTATTTCCATCCTGCAGCCTTCAGACCAACACGCTGCTCCGGGTTCAGGAGCTGGAGGCTTTAGTTCCTCCAGATTCACAGAGAAGCAGATTACAGCCACTCAGTTACAGAACGCCCACATTCAGCCTGTTTTCAGTCCTTTTCTCCTCTAAACCCTGATTCCTGCAAGATCACAGAGACCTGGAGATCTACAGGAACTTAGAAGAACTGAATGGATGACCTTCATCCTGGAAGACCCGCATATAGAAAAAAATGAGCAAAAATAAGCAAAAAAAAGATATACATTGTTGTGTGTGTGTGTGTGTTATAAAACTGATGTGGTATTTGTGCTACAGTGGGTTCTACAGGGTTAATCCTGTGTAAATCTGCCAAGTCTGCAATATGGACAGCAGAAATTCAAATTAACGACCACATTTCACCAAACACAGAGCGTAGTCCCGTACGAATCAGTATCTCAGTGACTTGAGGTCATTTTTTATGTGATTTTTTCTTGTTTTCGCTGCATCTTTTCTCCACAATTATGGAAGTTATGTTGGAAATTGTAAATAAAAGCACATTTTGGATGCAAATTCAGGAGGACATTCATCACCAGAAATAGTAAAAACCATCAGAAGACTAAATCCTGAAACTAAGTTAGAGGAATTTCTACATTTAGAATTAAATGCTATCAAGTGTAGCATGTTTTTCATTCCTAGTCCTGATTCCCAGAGGACCAGAGATACCTGGACATCTCCACTAACTTGGAATAACTGAATAAGTGACCTTAACCACTAGTAATGTGTAAAAAGTGGAGAACTCTGGAGGAAATCTGCAGTAAAACTAGAAACTAAATGAGTCCTAACTGGCATGAGGCTGTGTGAGAGCGTGGCCAGAGGTGAAGGAGCGTCAGGTGCTTACATCCTCCCATCCTCGTCCAGGGGTCCAGGAGATGACGTCCAGGAAGGGGTTGGCCAGGTAGCCGTCCATGTTGAAGGAGTAATCTCTGCCGCCCAGCGTGATGTTGCTGAAGTACCTGCAGAGACACGAGGACACGATGAGGACATGATCAGCTTTTTAACGTTGTTGGGCTTCAGATCTGTGGTTGTTCTCCCACCAACTGGTCTAATCTCCATCTGTGGGATGCTGCTGCTGACCTTCCTCCAGCCCACTGCTTCCAGCTGCCCATTTCCATCAATCTACTCTGCATCACCCTCACTATAGTTGATGTGCTCATCTACATATTTCTGAATTTACCAGCAGCTATATATGTAGTATATTTAATGCCAGAGCTGTACACCATAGCAGTAAACTATAATCAGTTTCCATGTTAGTTGTACTTTGCATGTATCATCTGTCTGATCATGCATGTATTAAACTGTGTGTTTTATGGTCCTTGTTCCCCCCCTCTACCCCTCTTTGTGAAGCACTTTGGTCACTCTTTGGGCTGCTGGAAAGAACGATATAGATAAACTTTGATTGATAGATTGATTGATTAGCGGGTTAATTAGCGGTGTGCTGAGTGTGAGTTCAGCCTGTGATGCAGCAGAACGTCTGCTTCGTTCTGTTTCCAGCTGAAACCAGCAGCAGCAGCAGCAGCTCTGCAGTGAATCTGCTCATCAGACCTGCAGACGGCGGATCCACAGCTGCTTTGAAGTCAAACAACAATCAGACGGGACCAGACCTTCTCACTGTCTCCTCGTCATCCTGCTGCCTTCACAGACAACCTGAACGCTGCTTCCTTTCTGCTGCAGTTGCAGCCGATGAACGGCAGGCAGCAGAAAGATGCAAATGAAAACATCTCCTGGACGTTGTTTCTGCACACAGACAGAAGAATCCATTCATCACGTTCTGATAATTGCCACGCTGTTTGTGCTGAGCATCATTTACTAAAATTACTGCCAGTAAACTAATTAATTACACGTCGGTGACCGGAGCCTGGACGAGGAGAGCGTGAGGAAGAATAAGATGAAGCTACCTGTTGGAGTGTTTGTGCTGCCGACCAGGAATACATTACAGCAGCTCATTAATATTCATGAGACACGGCTGCTTTCAACTCACAACTACAGCAGCAGCAGCAGCATCTATTCTGCATGGACGATAGCCAGGATGTTCCCTGACGTCCTGCAGCTGATCCTGGACCTGGACCTGGACCTGGACCTGGACCACAACCACAACTAGAACCAGAACCAGAAGCAGGACGACAACAAGAACCACAACCAGAACCAGAACCACAACCACAATCAGAACTAGAACCAGAACCAGAAGCAGGACGACAACCACAACCAGAAATAGAATCATAACCACAACTAGAACCACAACCACAATCAGAACCAGAACCACAACCACAACCACAATCAGAACCAGAACCACAACCACAACCACAACCAGAACCACAACCAGAACCACAACCATAACCAGAACCACAACCACAACTAGAATCACAACCAGAACCAGGACCACAACCAGAACTAGAACCATAACCAGAACTAGAACCACAACCACAATCAGAACTAGAACCACAACCAGAAATAGAACCATAACCAGAACTAGAACCACAACCACAACCAGAACCAGAAGCAGAAGCAGGGCCACAACCAGAACTAGAATCATAACCAGAACTAGAACCACAACCACAACTAGAACCACAACCACAACCAGAACCACAACCACAACCACAAGCACACACATATATATATATATATATATATATATATATATATAATATATATATATATATATATATATATATATATATATATATAATAAAAATAAATAAATAAATAAATAAAAACAACAGGGTTTACAGGGTTAAATCAATAGATTTTGGGCACGTTCCTTTATACACAAAATCAAACTAACCAATTCCTAAAACCTTCAATTAGCTTCAATGACAGAAATGAGACAGGAAACAGAGTCCGTCTTCTGAGTGTATCTTTCTCACCTCATCCTCCCTCTCAGCCTCTGGGTCTGGTTGGCGTCCGTCATGCAGTTGGTGACGAAGTTGGGCCCCCCGGTGGTCCCGTACTCCTTCCTCATGGCCACGGCCCCGTGGGTCAGCACCGACACCCCCCTGGCGATCCTCCGGCGGGGCTCGTCCCTCCAGCCCTGGGGCCTGACGGCGAACAGGGCCCGGGGCAGGCTCTCCATGCCCAGACCCGACAGCGCCGGGCCCACGGCGAACCACATGTGGGACGCTCCGGCCTGACCGGCGGCCCAGGCGGCCCGGAACACCAGCTCAGCCTCCTCCTGGGAGCAGTACAGCAGACGCACCTGTAGGGGAGGCAGGGAGGCAGGGAGGGAGCCGGGGGAGGACACACACACACCTGTGAGATAAGGAGGGGAGACGGGGGAGAGGACAGGGGGAGGCAGAGAGGACGGAGGGGAGAGAATCGACGAGAGAGAAGAGGACAGATAGCAGGAAGCCGATGAAACGGTCAGCAAGGATGAAAAATACAAGACCAGGAAGGTGAGTCCACAACTGGAGGATGTTTGGGCTTCAAAACGTTCAATGTTAAAATGGTGAAAGCAAGACACAAAATGATAAAAACAAGACACAAAATGACAGAAACGAGACACAAAATGACAGAAATGAGACACAAAATGATAAAAACAAGACACAAAATGACAAAAATGAGAAAAAATGATAAAAACAAGACACAAAATGACAGAAACGAGACACAAAATGATAAAAACAAGACACAAAATGACAGAAACGAGACACAAAATGATAAAAACAAGACACAAAATGATAAAAACAAGACACAAAATGATAAAAACAAGACACAAAATGACAGAAACGAGACACAAAATGATAAAAACAAGACACAAAATGATAAAAACAAGACACAAAATGACAGAAACGAGACACAAAATGATAAAAACAATACACAAAATGACAGAAATGAGACACAAAATGACAGAAATGAGACACAAAATGATAAAAACAAGACACAAAATGACAGAAACGAGACACAAAATGATAAAAACAATACACAAAATGACAGAAATGAGACACAAAATGACAGAAATGAGACACAAAATGATAAAAACAAGACACAAAATGATAAAAACAAGACACAAAATGACAAAAACAAGACACAAATGATAAAAACCAGACACAAAATGACTAAAACGTCATCACCAGCTTATGCTAACATGTTGTAGGACACGTTCCATGTATCATAATTATTTAGGATTTTGGATTATTTGAAATTTGATGTCAAATGTCCTCCAGTTCTGGAACGACTGAGGACGGAAGGAGGAGGAATCTGGAGACCAAACACACCTGACGGAACGACGACAGGACAGAAGGTTAAACTGAGACGCGCCATTAAAAGAAGACAACAGTCTCCTTTCTGTCTCGTTTTTGTCATTTCATGTCTCGTTTTTGTCATTTTATGTCTCGTTTTTGTCTTTTTCTGTTTAGTTTTTGTTGTTTTCTGTCTCGTTTTTGTCATTTTGTGTCTCGTTTCTGTTGTTTTATGTCTCACTTTTGTCATTTTATGTCTTGTTTTTGTCATTTTATGTCTCGTTTTTGTCTTTTTCTGTTTAGTTTTTGTTTTCTGTCTCGTTTTTGTCATTTTGTGTCTCGTTTCTGTTGTTTTATGTCTCACTTTTGTCATTTTATGTCTTGTTTTTGTTGGTTTCTCTTTTGTTTCTGTCGTTTTGTGTCTTGTTTTTGTCTTTTATGTGTCCCTTTTGTCGTTTTATGTCATTTTTTGTCTTTGGTGTCTCGTTTTGTTGTCTGTTTTTGTCGTTTTATGTTTCGTTTTTGTCGTTTTGTGTCTCATTTTGTCAGGAGGAGGAAGAGGAGGAAAGGAGAGGGTGACATATTTTGGTGGAATCAGGGCCTGGAGAGATAAGAGAGATTTGTGAGAGAAGAGGTGGGATGATTGAAGAGAGAGAGACAGAGAGAGAGGGAGGAAAAAATAACATTAAAGACGGCAGCGACATCGGATGAGCTCTCTGCTGCAAATACTGAGGTGAGGAGGGATGAAGAAGAGGAAGAAAGAGGTGGAAAAAAGAGGGACAAAGGGGAAGCGAAGGACGAGTGTTTGATGCAATAGGAGGTGGAGGAGTAACAGACTGGAGGCACATCCAGAGAACTGCGCCTTCATTGAATTCTGAACTGTAATGGCTTGGCAAAACAACCCAGCCTGGATGCCAATAAAGCTCCAGTGAATTAGGCAGGGAATGAGAGGAAAGGGGGAGGCAGGGGGTGACAGACAGGGGAGGACGGGGGAGAGAATCAGTCCAGGCCTGGAGGACATTTTAAATTCCAAATAATCCAGAATCCTAAAACATGCAGTTGGTGTGTAAAGGTTCTTATCCTGAGACCAAATCTATAAAAACTAGGAGAAAAGAATGTCTGAAAATATTTTGAAAATACCAAATAAGTCTGAAGTTCCCCTAAAATGACATTTTTCTCTTGTTCCACCCACCGATGACCAAAGTGAATCTCTAATAAAACGGTTCAAATGAAATTTCCCCCCCGATGAATGGCCACCTTATCGCGGTGGAGGGGTTTGATTGTCCCTGTGATGCTGGGAGCTGTGTTGTCCGGGGCAACAGCCCCTGGTAGGGTGTCCCAGGGCAAATTGGTCCTGGGGGACGGACCAGACAAAGAGCGATTCAGAAACCCTGATGACAGCATAGAAAACGCCCGCCAGCTCCTGCCTGCTGCCTGAGTGGGCGTCTGGACGCAGCGCCCCCTGGTGGCGTAGCCTCGATCTGGGGACGTGGAACGAACCGGAGCTGGTGCAGGAGGTGGAGCGATACCGGCTACATGTGGTTGGGCTCACCTCCACCTACAGCAAAGGTTCCAGAACCAGAATCCTGGAGAGGAGCTGGACTCTCTCCTTTTCTGGAGTTGCCCAGGGTGAGAGGCTCTGGGTGGGGGTGGGGAACCTCAGGAGCCCCCGGCTGAGCGCCGCTTGTTGGAGTATGGGCTACCAGGTTCTCTGATACCAGCCATCCAGTCCCTGTACAACCACACTGAGAGCTGTGTCCTCATACTCAGCACTAAGTCAGACTGGTTTCCAGTGGGTGTTGGACTCCTCCAGGGCTGTCCCTTGTCTCTGGTCCTGTTCGTGGTCTTCATGGACAGGATCTGAAGGTGCAGCTGCCTCCCCAACCTGACCCAGGATCAGCGGAAGACAATGGATGGAGGGAAATTAAATTTAAATCTCCTTTTTATTTGGTTTTATTTGTTTCAGTCATGTCTCTGTAATTGTGGGAACATTTTTTTAAATCAACATAATATTTTAAATAATTATTATACGTGGAACATGTCTCACAACGTGTAAGCAGAACCTGTTGATAATGTTACTGTCGTTTTGTGTTTCGTTTTCGTCCTTTTGTGTTTCGTTTCTGTCGTTTTGTGTCTTGTTTTTGTAGATTCTGGTTTTTGTTGTTTTCTGTCTCGTTTCTGTTGTTTTGTGTCTCATTTTTATCATTTTGTGCCTCTTTTCTGTCATTTTATGTCTCGTTTTGTCGTTTTCTGTTTTGTTTCTGTCATTTTGTTTTTGTCCTTTGTGTCTCGTTTTTGTCATTTTGTCTTGTTTTTATCATTTTCGGTTTGGTTTTTGTCATTTTGTGTCTTGCTTTTGTTATTTTGTGTCTCATTTTTGTCATCTTGTCTTGTTTTTGACTTTTCTGTCTTGTTTTTGTCATCTTATGTCTTATTTTTGTCGTTTTGTGTCTCGTTTTTGTCGTCAACACCATTACCAGTACCACTGATGTATAAGCTGAGCCAATCAGGCCTTTGATAGTTTATTACCTATTATTGATCAATATGGAGCAGAAACCTGGAAAAGAGCAGGTGTATTTTTCAAGCATTTTGAAGCCCAAATGTCCTCCAGTTCTAGAATGAAACAGACATAGTATCTGAAGACGGGAGACGGAGACAGAGAGGGAGGAAACGGGACAGAAGCCGGACGGTGAGGTCGACCCGGAGACCTGCGTCGGGCCGACAAGACTTTAGAAAGAGAAAAACAGCATCAGAGTTATTATTTATCAGCCCTGCAGGAAGGAAAAGAAGCAGGAGGGTTAGAAAAGCAGCGTTCACGTGCACACGCCTCACACACGGCTGCAGGGGGATGTTAGCGATGACATTGAGACCCAACGGTGGACATGCAGCAGGACGGACGGAGTGCGGCAGTGAAAGATGGAGGTGAAAAAGCAGCAGAGGAGGGTGAGCTTGTCTCCAGGCAAAGAAAAGGCAGAACGGGGGAGGAGGGGAGGGAGAAGCGGGAACACGGACATTAGCGAAACAAGCTAACGGGGGAGGAACGGCAGGGGTCAGAGACGAGGTTTGAGGGAGGTCTGATTGGGAGAAACCATGAAAAATGAAGGAGGCAAGTTCAGAGTGAGAGGAAGGAAGGAAGGAAGGAAGGAAGGAAGGAAGGAAGGAAGGACAGCAGGCCAACAGCGAGAAGGAAGGAAACATCAGAAGGACAAACCAAAACCACGATTCTTCCTGGTCAACGCTGATGAATCTGCTCAGATCTGACTGTAAGATCCAGACCATTAATTCTAATTAACATTCAATAAGGACAGAGATTCCATCATGACACTAAACTGAGCTACATTCTGTAGGTTCTGGTCGATTCGTACGAAATGCGCATCAAAAAAAATCTATCAAAAAATTCCCACAGCTTCCACACATATCAGAGATTTAACTGTAATATCCAGATGATAAATTAAAATCACATATTAGTAAAAACAAGACACAAAACAACAAAAAAACAACAAAAAAGGCAGAAAACAACACAAACTGAACTGTACCTCCTTCAAAACAGAATCTTAAATCTGTTCACAGACAGAAAGTATGAGATGAAACATCCCATAAAAACCACATATATCTAATAGTTTGTACAAAATTTGTTCCAGTTTCATTGCATTATTTGAATTTCATGTGTAATTTTAGACTTTATAATTCAATATTCCACTTTCATGCACAGTATTTCAGCTTTATGTGATATTTTTGACATTAAACTGAGTTGAATCTCCTTCAAACTGAAATCATAAATCAGTCCTACGGAGTCGTACTGATTCTCAAAACATACAATGAACCTTTTATTCTGTTACTGCGCTTGAAAAGCTGGAATACATTGAATGTTTTTGCTTCTTGGTGAGACAGAACAACGTGCAAACCTGGGATTTAGGAAATTAAATCTCACTGTTTTCTGATGTTTTGCTGATAAAAGTTAAATGAATTAATTGGAGAAATAATCTGCAGATAAGTGGAAAATGAAAACAGTTATTTTATTAGTTTCCTGCCACCAAACTAAACAACTGGGTTCAAGAATTCCAGAAGAAACATCCCCTAAACCACTTATATCGGAAATATATAGAATGTATATCATATATAATATGATGTCAAGTCACTTTGGACACGTTTTAAGTCCTTTAGGACACTTTTTGATTTATTTTGAACCAGTTTCAAGACATTTCGAACAATTTTACCAAATTTTGGACGTGCTTCAAGTAATTTTTGGACGTTTGAGTCACTTTGGACCCACTGTGAGACATTTTTGGACAGTTTTCAAGACATTTTCGATAAGTGTGAGTCCTTTTAGTTCATTTTTAGGGACCCTAGATCCTTGTTTTTCATTTTAGGCATGTTTCAAGTAATTCTGAACTATTTTAGACACTGTGGACACGTTTAAAGCTTTTGGACGGTTTTTAACTCATTTTGGGAAGCATTTTCAGACATTATGGGGCGGTTTCAAGACATATTAGATGCTATTTCACTCAATTTAGGCACGTCAAGCCATTTTGGATAAATTTTTGTCCTTTTGGACAGTTTTTGACTTATTTTGCACGTCTCAAGACATTTCAAACAGTTTTACCAAATTTTGGACATGCTTCAAGTCATTTTTGACAAATTTAGAGTCACTTTGGATCCACTGTGAGACATTTCTGGACAGTTTTCATGACATTGTTGACAAGCGTGAGTCCTTTTGGGTCATTTTTTAGGAACTCTGGATCCTTATTTTTGATAGTTTTTTTAAAAAAAAAATTTAGGCATGTTTCAAGTAATTTTGAACATTTTTAGGCATTTTGGACACTTTTTGCACAGTTGGACAGGGCAAGTTGGATTATTTTGGATATTTCAAGTCTAATTTTTGGTCAGTTTCATGTCCTTTGGGACAATGAAGTTTAACTCATTTTGCGAAACATTTTGAGACTTTTTTGACCACTTACAAGACACATTAGATGTTTTTAGGCAGATATCAAGTCATTTTGGACAGTTTTTCAGTATGAGGACCTCTGACACCGTCCAGCCTTCACACTGGACATCATCTAGCTGCAACCTGAAACCACCCTAAGGAGGAACCTGTCCTTGACTGGCCTCTGCCTCGGACCAGGCTGAATGGTGGTTTTGGTTGTACCGTGGACCTCTGGAAGCCTCAGCAGATGGAGGGAGAGAAGAACAGAGGGATAGAGGAGAGAGGGGAGAGAGAGACGTGGAGGGACAGAGGGAGAGTCGAAGAAGAAGGAAGGAAAAACCCGGGGAGCCACCTGCGAGGACCGGGGGCGGCACTTCCTCCCACTTTCCTCCCCCTCTCCTCCCCCCTCCCTCCCCCCTGTCTCACCTGCGCCTCGTTCTCCTTCAGCAGGCGGCGGGTTCGAGCCCCGCCGGGGTCGTCGGTCACGTTCAGGATCACCACGCTCTTCTTCTCCCAGCCGATGAACGAGCCGTCCGTCAGGCCCTCCACCACCGACAGGAAGTCCTGGTAGCCGTGGTGACGGGTGGACACCACGGAGAAGGCGGTCCAGTCGTACTCCTCCAGCACCTCGAAGATGACCTCCAGCTGCAGCGCCGTGGAGGAGCTGAACTGGAGAAAGATGGAACCTGATTCCTGATTTGGGGGTGAGGAGGGGGGAGAGAGAGCAGCAGATGTGGTTTAAAAAAATGCAAAAAAATGCCTCCGCAAGAGTCCAAACTGCAGCTGAAGAAACAACAAACAGCGTCGGCGTGCTGCAGCGTTAGCAGGGCTGCAACAGGTTCTCCAGGAGGGACAAAAACAAGACAGAGTTCCTAAAGGACGAGTTCAGCAAAGTGCTGCCAGTCATTTTATGTCTCATCTTTGTAGTTTTGTGTCTCGTTTTTGTCATTTTGTGTCTCGTTTTTGGCGTTTTGTGTCCTTTTTTTGTCATTTTGTGTCTCGTTTTTGGCGTTTTGTGTCCTTTTTTGGTCATTTTGTGTCTTGTTTTGGTCATTTTGTTTCATTTTTGTCATTTTATGTCTCGTTTTTGTCATTTTGTGTCTCGTTTTAGTCGTGTCTCGTTTTTGTCATTTTGTGTCCTTTTTTGGTCATTTTGTGTCTCGTTTTAGTCGTTTTGTGTCTCGTTTTTGTCATTTTGTGTCTCGTTTTAGTCATTTTGTGTCTCGTTTTTGTTGTTTTGTGTCTTTTTTTGGTCATTTTGTGTCTTGTTTTGGTCATTTTGTTTCATTTTTGTCATTTTATGTCTCGTTTTTGTCATTTTGTGTCTCGTTTTAGTTGTTTTGTGTCTCGTTTTTGACTTCTTGTGTCTTGTTTTGGTCATTTTGTTTTTGTTTTTTTGCCATTTTGGGTCTCATTTTTGTCGTTTTGGGTCTTGTTTTTGTCAATGTGTCTCGCTTTTGACATTTTCTGTTTAGTTTTTGTCATTTTGTGTCTCGTTTTTGTCATTTTCTGTCTTGTTGTCTTTTTCTGTCTTGTTTTTGTCTTTTTCTGTCAGTTCCTCAGTGGGTTAAAATCCTTGTTTGTGGACGTGACGCCTTTTGTTGCTTTCCTCTGCGTTAGGTGATGAAATGTGGCGCCGGCTCGCTGCGATGCACACACAACCACGTCACACACAGATGTGCAGCGGACACACACATGCCCTTACTCACTCTCATACCCATGTCTGCTCACTGCCTCCCTCCCAGGAACATCACAGGCCCGGCCTCGGCCCCAGTCGCTGCCATTTACAGATCAAACAGTGCCGAGTTTCTGCAGATCAGTGACCCTGACCTTCAGATCCCCCTCCATCCCAAAGCTTCTCTTCACACGGAGGATGTGCGACATTGTGACACGGCGAGTTGTTACGACAATACGAGCAGCTCTGCCTTTGTGTCCCGCTAGTCCACGACGCTTCAGAGTACAGTGGAGCTGCACGATACCAACACACTGGGAAACACCTCATCCTGCTGCCTGCTGCACTAAAAGAGTCGGTCTGCAGCCTCCCAACAGGCTGCTGCAGATACAGCTGTGCACATCTGTACCATTTACTGCGCTGCACACTGATTTGGTGGTTAGCACCGTCACCTTGCAGCCAGAACATCAATGGCCTTCCTTAGATCTTCCTGCATGGAGTTTGCATATTCTCCCTACTGGGTTTTCTCCAGGTTCTCCAGCTTCAAACTCATCTTAGTTCAGGTTCCACATTCAGTCCAGTTTGATCTGCAGTGGATCGGACCAGTAAAATCACAGCACAATAACCTAGAAATAACCACAACTCCTCATGGTTCCTTTGTTTTAGTGCAAAAATGTTCACATTTAAGGAATTATCTCTTTACTAAACATCATGAACAACCTGAAATTTATGAAAAATAAGTTCAATTTCAACAACATTCAGCCTGTTTATCATTTCCACATTACAACTTCCAGATCCCAGAGTGTCTACAAAGGAACACAACATTTAGTCACAGATACCTAAAAAGTATTTTACTTTTTAATCAAAATGACAAAAGTCAGACAAAAAAAGACAAACAACAACAAAAACAAGACAAAAATATTATAAAAATGAGACACAAAATGACAAAAACGAGAAACAAACTGACAAAAAAATTAGACAAATGACACGAAACAAAAGAAAAAGTGAGACAAAAAACTTACAAAGCAAAATTGACTAACGACAAAAATGAGACAAATAACTTCCACAAAATGACACAAGTGAGAAAAAAAATTACATGTTGGACACCCCTGTACTGAACAGTCCGAATGCTGTTTAAAAATTCCTTGAAACTAATCCAAAATTACTTTAAAACTTTCTAAAATGTAAAGAAAAGAGCAAAATGGGTGCAAAGATCCTGATGTCATCTGAAGAAAAACACTAGGTTGGATGCCTTTGCCAGTGTAACACCATAAGCTTTTCAAAAATTATTTTCAAAATTTTCCAAACCTATAGATTAACCAAACAACAAATCAACAGCAGCTCTAGTTAGGACCGTTCTACTGCCTGAGCATCCATGTTGGGATGTAAAGCAGCTCCAACACGTGATGCTACGACTTGTTTCGCTGTCAGCAGCAGTTTTTGCCGCCACATGAGGCGATTAATTTGTTTTACCGTTTCAGTCAAGCAGCACAAAGAATCTGAATCCCATCCAAAGCGAGAAAAAAAACAACTAAACCAAATGAGAACAGCTCCAAACGGCAGAGCATCCCCGATGTGAAAGACACAATACCAATTAACACAGTCACCAAAGGGGGCTTTTAAAACACAATACGCTACGTAGCACCACCGCCAGCTAACGTCCCGGAGCTGCAGGAAAACAGGAAGTGAGAAGCGACGGTGGAAGATTCTGCAGCTACAGACGGCCAAACTCCGACCGTCCACTTTATTAACGAGGACTGACATGTGAGAAGTCGCTGTTTGCAAACAAGCGAGAATACGACAGACGGACGACAGACGGACAACAGACGGACGACAGACGGACGACAGACGGACGACAGACGTCCAGTCAGGGTGGTGAACCAGTGGAGCAGCAGGCAGAGCTTTAAAACAGACAGAGACAGACCAGATATCAGGCCCGTATCTGGCATTCTTTCCACAATCCGTATTGTTTATTTAATTAATCGATTACAGGAGGTCCTCGACTTCTGTCAGAGTTCCGTTCCCACAAATTGATGAAAGTCGATTTTTGCCGTAAGTCGGAACTCCATCAGAAGAGTCTGATTGACGCTTGGGAGCCGTAATGAAGGGCAAAAAGTTAGTGAATGTAGGACAATCCAAGGTGGCGTACAACCGGAGAATGGAAACAAAGCCGTCTTATAGCACCACGTGATGACGTATTCATCCGCTCTGCTCGTCAACTAGTTCCATGGAACCAGTTCTGACGTAACGATCAAATGCTGTAAGTCGAGGACGTTGTGAAGCGAGGACCTCCTGTATTGATATATTCAATGTACTACTCTGAGTCTGCTGCAAAACCCGCAAAAACTGAACGGGGAACAAGTCGTGAAAACAAACCAGGAAATTTACAACTTTCACAGCGGCTAAAGCTATGCTAACGGCTAGCACCTACACTACTGTTCAACAGTTTGGGGTCATCCAGACAATTCCATGTTTTCCATAAAAACGCCCACTTTTATCCATGTGCTAACATAACTGCACAAGGGTTTTCTAATCATCCATTAGCCTTTCAACACCATTAGCTAACATTAGCTTTTGTGATCGATATCGGCCCTGAAAAACCCAGATCGGTCCATTGCTAATCCTGCAATTGAGAAGACTTTCTTGATTTTGTATATTTGTTTTTTAATTCATAATTCTGAGTATTGTTAGTATTTAATTTTTTAAAAACTTGTAATTTTGACATTTTTCTGATAATTCTTGCAATTTTGAATAAAATCCTTGAAATTTTGACCCTCTTTCTGATCGTTTTTAATAAAACTATGAATACAATTCCTGTCATTTTGACCTTTCAACTTATAATCATGATCAAAACTCAGAAAATTTTGATCTTTGTAACAAAATATGGCAGTGTTTCCAGCAGTATCATGCAGCTCCAGAGTACAGCATTAATATATAACATGTCATGTATATCGGGTCCAATATCGGTTGCCCCTCTTTCATGATTACCAAAAATTGGCATCGATATCGGCCTTAAAAAAAGCCTTATCAGTCAATCCGTAATTCTAAAGGTAGTCTGTAATTACAGTAGAATAATATACGTCAGTGTTGCCAATAGTTAGAATTACTGTTTAAAAAATCCTAGTTCTGCATCAGTATCGGCCCTGGAAAACTCATATCAGTTGATCTCTAATAATGCAGCTGTATTTTCACAATACAGAAGAGAGTACAGAAGAAAATATATTATATATATGACAATATACAACATGTCATGTACATCGGGTCCAATATTGGTTAACCGTCTGTCTTGATTACCGATATTTGGCATCGATATCGGCCCTAAAAATGCCTAATCAGTCGATCCCTATCGTAAATCTGGCAAGTCATTTTTTTATGTTACAGTAGAATAAAATACGTCAGTGTTTCCTATAGTTAGAATCACGTTTGCAGCAACAGATCTGTTCCGGCGGCCTCCTCCTCTTCCTCCTCACTCCTCACCACACACACACACAGCTGCAGAAAGCACCTCCTCACCACACACACACACACACACAGCTGCAGACAGCACCTCCTCACCACACACAGCTGCAGAAAGCACCTCCTCACCACACACAGCTGCAGAAAGCACCTCCTCACCACACACACACACACACACACACACACACAGCTGCAGAAAGCACCTCCTCACCACACACAGCTGCAGAAAGCACCTCCTCACCACACACAGCTGCAGAAAGCACCTCCTCACCACACACAGCTGCAGACAGCACCTCCTCACCACACACACACACACACACAGCTGCAGAAGCACCTCCTCACCACACACAGAGCTGCAGAAAGCACCTCCTCACCACACACAGCTGCAGAAAGCACCTCCTCACCACACACAGCTGCAGACAGCACCTCCTCACCACCATCACTCCCCCACCCAGTCCCAGCCTCCCTCCTCCTACCTGTGGCATCCTCCCCAGCCCCGCTCCCCCTCCTACAGCCACTATGGGCAGTCCTGTTTGCGCGGAGACAAACTCCAGCATGGGGGCCAGAGGGCCCCAGGCGGTCCTGGGGGGCCGCTCCTCTTCGTAGACCAGACCCTGCAGGGGCCGCGCCGCCAGCAGCTCACACAGCTGGGACAGCACCGTCTTCGGACTGCTGTCGTTCACCTGGAGGGACACACAGGGAGAGTGTGAGCGGCTGCTGGGGGGTTTAACGTGCTCAGATACAAACACGAGCGCTGCAGCCACAACAAGCCCGCATCTCACTCAGATAATTCTGCATCTTCGACTCCTTTGCTCTCATGGCATCTTAGGTTCGATGCAAGGATAGGACAGTCGAGCAAAGAGGTATTTGGGTTTTTGTTTTTGTCGTTTAGTGTTTAGTTTTGTCGTTTTATGTTTAGTTTTGTCATTTTATATCTTGTTTTTGTCGTTTTGGGTCTTTTGTGTCTTGTTTTTGTTGTTTTCTGTCTTGTTTTTGTCGTTTTGGGTCTAGTTTTGTCATTTCTTGTCTTGTTTTCTCTGGGGCAATGCAGTTCGAAACGTACCACAACACAACCAGCATGCAATGCGGGACATTTGAAATAGACAACGAATGGTAATCGAGGATTTGACGGATCCTCTGGACACGTAGCATCAGTCCCAAAGCTTCGATGCAAGAATAGAGGAGTTGATAAAGATAAAGAGGTGTTTAACAAAATGAGACATCCTGTCCAACTAAGCGTGTACAGATAACACTGCAGCTCCAATAATCCCTCATCTCATTTAGCTAGTTGAGTTTCCTCGATTCCTTTCGTCCCAGCAGAGAGTCGAGGTGATGTGGATTTAACAAAACGAGACCTCCTGCAGTTTGAAGCACCATCAGTTAAACATGACGTGTTTCAGAGCTGGATCTCCTGTATTTTGTTTTCTTATAACCCACCACTTTATTTCAGGATCTCCGTCAGACGAGGAGGACGGTGCTCACGGTCATTTACAGCATTATTTACTTAGAATTCAATTCACAGCATGGCACTATCTGAAGAGAATGTAAAGATTTGCTTTTGTCATTTTCTGTCTAGTTTTTGTTGTTTTCTGTCTTGTTTTTGTCATTTTCTGTCTAGTTTTTGTTTTCTGTCTTGTTTTTGTCATTTTGTGCCTCATTTTAGTCGTTTTCTGTCTCGTTTTGTCATTTTTGTCTCGTTTTTGTTGTTTTGTCTCTCGTTTTTGTCGTTTTCTCGTTTTGTCATTTCGTGTCTTGTTTTGTCCTTTTCTGCCTCATTTTTGTTATTCTCTGTCTCGTTTTTGTCGTTTTCTGTCTCATTTATATTGTTTTCTGTTTCATTTTTACTTCTATAAGTTTTTAACTTGAATGTGATGATGCACCTCGATTGGTTGGAGGATTGACGAGGCTGAAATCAGTGAAATGAGCTTGACCATGAGGACAATGAGGACGATGGTGGGCGGAGCCTCACCTGCAGCCAGATGACGTTAGCAGAACCCCACTGGGTGACCACGCTCTCCCCCAGGGAGCCGTAGACCCGACCGAAGCCGGGGTAGAGCACCCTCCCCCCGGGCCCCGCCACCGCCGCCTCCGCCTGCACCGTAGCGCCGGCGTGGATCACGGCGATGTTGAAGTTCATCATGGCCCCGGCGTCGCGCTCCCGAGGGCTCGGCCGGAGCAGGAGGTGGGGGGACGCTTCCACCGGACCCGCCCACTCTGCCAGGACCAACAGGAGAGAGAGAGTGGGTATGGCGACCATGGCAACCTGCCGAGGGGGGGGAGGCAGATATATATCGCACTAAGAGAGGGCGCCTGGAAGGAAGAGACAGCAGGTAGAGGAGGGAAGGTGAAGAAGAAGAAGAAGCGAGAGATTAAGTTAGTGTGTTTGTCTGTAACGTCCAGCACAGAGGACATCAAATCAAATCAGAGGGAATGAAGAAGCAGAACACAGGGAGAAGGGAGGCGCAGACGGAAACTGATCAGAGATTGCACACGGGCGAGACTGCATAACAGATTCTGAATCCAATCACGCGGTAATAAAAGTTAGCTTTGGCTGGAGAAAACGCCGGACGAGGAGGAGCACGATGAGATGGAGGGAGCAAAAACAATGCAAAGAAAGCACGACGGAGAAAACAAGATGAAATGAGAAAAATGAGACAGAAAATGACAAAACAGAGACATGGAATGAGAAAAACGAGACACGAAATGAGAAAAACGAGACATGGAATGACAAAAACAAAGCACGAATTGAGAAAAATGAGACAGAAAATGAGACAGAAAATGGCAAAAAGTATACATGAAAATGACAAAAACGAGAAAGAAAATGAGACAGAAAATGACAAAGGAAACATGAAAACGACAAAAACAAGAAAGAAAATGAGACAGAAAATGAGCAAAATGAGACAGAAAACGCCAAAAATGAAACACAAACAAAAACGAGACACGAAAACAACAAAAATGAGACACAAAATGAGACAAGAAAATGACAAACATGAGACATGAAAACAACAAAAATGAGACACGAAATAAGAAAAATGACAGAAAACAACAAAAATGAGACACAAAATGAGAAAAACGGAACAAAAAATGAGACACAAAATAAAAAAATGACAGAAAACAACAAAAATGAGACACAAAATGAGGAAAAATGAGACGAGAGAAAACGAGAGAGAAGATGAAATGGTGCTATTTAGGCTGCAGGCTGAGGCTGAAACAATACGAGGAGAAATAGAAACCGGCCGTTAGAAAGGGAAGGAGGGAGCGCCTGTTAATAGCAGAAGGAGGCGAAGATGGGGGCGGAGGTGGTTACTGTGCTGAATGAGTGATAACAACAATTAAGATCACTGTAAACACACACACACACACACAGACACACACACACAGATAAATCCACCGTGCCCGCAGAGCAGCTTAATGATAGAGAGATATGAGGGTTAATGCACAAACATGCATTCACACAAACAGGAAGATAATGACTACCTGGGAGATAGCAGGGTTAATATGTGAGTCGCACACACACACACACACACACACACACACAAACACACAAACGCATCATTTTCAATTTACTCCCGCCGCCAACTGCCCTCCCTCCCCTCCTCTTCCTCTCACTTTCTCGCCGCTCCGTCTCCATCTTTTCACATTCCCCTCGTCTCTCTTCTCCCAATTTTCATGGCTTCAGGTACCAAACACAATCGCACTGATTAACAGCGGCCCGCTGACATAATATTCCCTCTAAAGTCACTCTCTCTTGCGCCTCTGTTTCTTCCTTCTCTACTTTTTTCTTCCCTCTCCTCCCTTTGTCACAGTCTGCCGATTCTTTGACCCTGATCAGTCTCTTGGATGGAAGAGAAAGGAAAAAGGCAGTGGAGGAAAAGAAAAAAAGGAAAGCGACTGCAGGAATGAGAGAAGGGCAGAGCTGTGGAGTGAATAGGAATGGAGAGTACTGTAAATACAGGAGGAGGAAGGTGAGCTGTGCTGGAGGAAATATCGACGAGCATACGTGTTCGGCCTAAACAAATAAAACGCCAAAGCTCCTGGTTTCTGAGTGACGGCTTGTTGGTGTTTGTGTGCATCGTGTGAGGCGACGGCAGCAAGAAGAAGAAGAAGAGGAAAAGACGAGGAGGAGGGAGGCGAAAGAGATGGAGGTGTGGGGAGATGGGGAGAGACAGACTTGTTAGTGGGAGAGAGGGAAAGGGAGAATGTAATAATGAAGGAGGAAAACAGGGCTTTGTTGTTTTGGGGAGAATAGCGAGGACAGACAGACAGACAGACGAACATGGAGAAGCTCTGAGCCATCAACCGTCGGGCCTCATCGCTACGTTTCACTCTGTTTACGTTGCTCTCAGTGTCGCAGTAAATAACCTAAATATAGCTTTACTATATACTTCATTATGAGCTCCAATCTGTGGGGCTGTGAACGATAGAGAGCGCCGCAGATTAACAACTTCGTTTCATACGAAAATGACAATAATGAGACACGTAACGAGAAAAATTAGACAATCTGCAGTGGAGCCGAGGGGACGTTTATTCGTACGGGTTTCTGTTTTTACTGCGCAGGGGGTGAAGAACCGGTTATTGAATCAACCTGTGCGCCTTGTTAGGATCTTTGTTGAATATCATAATTAGGGCTGGGACTTTAACGCATTCATTAATCAATTGCAGAAAAAACAACCCTTTCTCAGTTCCCTAATTTCTGGCACACCGTTAACGCTGATGAACACTCCAGCCCAGTAGGTGGCGCTAATGAACCTGAAGTCTGTTTTCCAGCTGTGAAGAAGATCCACACAACGTACACGTCTCATTTTTGACAAGAAAACCTGACTAAAACAAGACATGAAATGACAGAACAAGACAGAAGATGACAAAAACGAGACACGAAAATGATAAAAATGAGACATGAAATGACAAAAACGAGACATGAAACAACAAGAACGAGTCACAAAACAAGAACGAAATGCGAATTGACAAAAATGAGACACAAAATGACAAAAATGAGACAAAACGACAAAAACAAGACACGAAACATTGAAAAAATGAGACTGGAAATGACAAGAACGAGACACGAAATGAGAAAAATCAGACATGAAATGAGAAAAATGAGACAGAAAATGTCAAAAAGGAGACATGAAATGATAAAAACAACACCAACGAAGATAAAACGAAGTCTTGGTCTTCAGAGGAGGTTCTTCTCAGGCCGCATGTTTTCCAGCTGCTCTGCTTCACTGCAGCGGGGAGCAGCTGCATTACTCTGCATGACAGCACGGGATGAAGCAACACAACGCCGAGTGCTGCACTTCCACAACTCCACTCAGTCTCCCAGCAGGTCCGGAGCAGCGTCTCCGAGAAGCGACTCCTCTCCGGGGAAGCCGTGCAGCCACTGCAGGCCTCGCTGCAGCTCCGAGGGAGGAGGACATGGAGCTCTGAAACATCACTGACACCCGCAATCAATTTCATTCTGTGTTTGGAGGCGATACAAGTTCTCAGTGTCTTTGGAGGCCTCGCTTCGCCCTCAGCTAGTTTCTGCTCATACCATTAATTCCTGCATGCACCGACTCGGAGTCGCAGCGAGGCGCATTATGCAGCAAATCAAATGTTTAAGCAGAGGTGGGATTTAAACGACAAAAAACAAGACATGAAATGACAAAAACAAGACAGAAAACGACAAAAACGAGACTGAAAACAACAAAAATGAGACACAAAACAAGAAAAACGACACATGAAATGACAAAAATGACACGAAACGACAAAAACGAGAACAAAATGAAAAAAACAACACATGAAATGACAAAAACAAGACCGAAAATGACAAAAACGAGATACAAAACGACAAAAACAAGACACAAAAAAACAATGAGATACAAAACGAGAAAAACGAGGCATGAAATGACAAAAATCAGACATAAAATGACAAAAATGAGACAGAAAACAACAAAAACAAGACACAAAACAACAAAAAAGAGGCATGAAACGACAAAAATCAGACAGAAATTGACAAAAACAAGACAGAAAACAACAAAAACGAGACACGAAATGCCAAAAACGAGACATGAAATGCCAAAAATGACAGAAAACAACAAAAACGAGACACAAAACGACAAAAACAAGACACAAAACAACAAAAACAAGACACGAGACGACAAAAACAAGACACGAAATGAGAAAAATGAGACAGAAAATGACGAGAAACGAAAATGAAAAAATGAGATCTGAAATGAGAAAAATGAGACAGAAAACGTCAAAAAGGAGACACGAAACGACACAAACGAGACACGAAACAACAAAAATGAGACAAAACGAGACAAACAAGATAAAAAAACACCAAAAACAAGAAAAATGAGAAACGAAACGAGAAAAACGAGGCCTCACTGTAGAGAAGCCCTCAGCTAGTTTCTGCTCGTACCATTAATTCCTGCATGCGTCGACTCGGAGTCACAGCGAGGCGCATTATGCAGCAAATCAAATGTTTAAGCGGAGACGGGACGGGACGTGTTTTGATTGCGAGGCGGCGGCTGGTATTTTTTGGAGGAGGCTGAGCTGCCTGGGTGAACATTTCCTCTCTCATCTCACTGATTAGCCGTCAGCAGGAGAATATTCTGCTCTTAAGTTCTCGGTAAATATTCCTGAAGGTGCTTTTTAGTTTGGCTCCTAACAGTCGCCGGCTGTAAATGCCACTTTCTTTGTTTGGGGAAGACAAACCAAACAGGCGCAGCAGAGAAATAATTACAGTGTAGATACAGTCAGCTGCTTGTTACAGCGACGGATCAACGCTGCCAAATAGAAATAAAAATAAAAGTGTTTTAGCTGATATAATGAGTCAGACAGGAGATGATGGTTGGAGGCTCCACCAAGACGTTTCCACACCTGTGACAACAATCACAGTCCATTTTTACAAGATGTTTGAAATTCAGGAGGAGAACCCAATTAAAATAAAATCAGTCTAGTTCATTAGAGGCTTTGGAATTAAGACGAACGACTAAAGTCAGACAAAAAAAAGACTAAATATTACAAAAATGAGGCAGAAAACGATTAAAAAATAGACAAACGATGCAAGCGAGACAAAAAGGAAACACAAAATGACAGAAACTGTCAGAAATTTCTGAAGGAATTTGAGGTGAGAAATAAGCTGTGCAGCAGCTGAACCTGTCCTGATTTTAGTTCAGTGTCGGCTGGTTTAGACGTTTGATGAAAGTTTTGTGATGCGTCAGACCTCCGCACTCCTCATCGAATTTGTATCGTCTTTCGTTTTTATCATTTTCAGTCTCATTTTTGTCGTTTTCTGCCTTATTTTTGTCATTTCACGTCTTGCTTTTGTCATTTCGTCTCGTTTTTGTCATTTCGTGTCTCATTTTTGTCTTTTCCTGTCTTGTTTGTGTCGTGTTGTGTCTCGTTTTCTCATACGAAATGACAAAACTGCGATGCCTCCCTGGAGAGGAGTCGCTTCCCGGTTGAACTGAGCCTGGCCTCGGCGCTGCTCCGGACCTGCTGGGAGACTGAATGGAGTTATGGAAGTGCAGCGCTCGGCGTTGTGTTGCTTCATCACGTGCTGTCATGCAGAGTAATGCAGCTGCTCCCCGCTGCAGTGAAGCAGAGCAGCTGGAAAACATGCGGCCTGAGAAGAACCTCCTCTGAAGACCAAGACTTCGTTCGTCGCCTCTTCATTTGTGCACGTTTAAGCGAAAACTGCTATATGTGGCCTCTGTAATTTTTTCCGGTCCACGGCTGTAGTACGCTGGGAGATGAGATGAAGTTGTGGAGCGGCGTGCACACGCGTGTGAGTGTGTGTGTGTGTGTCGGCGTGCACACGCGTGTGAGTGTGTGTGTCGGCGTGTGCGTCGCCGGGAATGAAGAGGAGAGTGCAGCTGGAGCTCAATGCTCCTTGTGTTAATTGGCCCATACTTCAATCACAGCCGCTGGAGTGTGTCCTCTCTGACGGAACAGATCCTCTCCTCCGTTCATCCATTCATCCACTCATCCACTCACTCCTTCATCCAGTCACTCCGCTCTGCAGCATCTCCTCACTCTCACCTCCCTCCACATGTCTTTGTCCTGCACTTCCTCCCTCCCTGTCGCTGCCCTTCCTTCTCTTTGATCCCCGTCGAGTAGAAGAGCCACCAGGCAGCCGAGCGCCTCTTGTTCCCGTTTCTGTCTCGTTTTTGTCGTTTCGTATCACATTTTTGTCATTTCATGTTTCATTTATGTCGTTTTGTGTCTCATTTGTCCTTTTTGTCTTATTTTGTCTTTTGTGTCTTGTTTTTGTCATTTTCTGTCGTTTTTGTCTTTAAGTGTTCCGTTTTTGTCATTTTCTGTCGTTTTTGTCTTTAAGTGTTTCGTTTTTGTCCTTTCGTTTCTTGTTTTTGACTTTTTCTCCTGTTTTGTCATTTCATGTCGTTTTGTGTCTCATTTTGTCTCATGTCACGTTTATGTCGTTTTGTGTCTCGTTTTTGTGGTTTCATGTCTTGTTTTTGCGGTTTTGTACCTCGTCATTTTGTGTCTCGTTTTGTCATTTTGTGTTGCATTTTTGTCGTTTTGTCTCATTTTTGTCGTTTCATGTCTCATTTTATCGTTTCATGTCTGGTTGTCGTTTCGTGTCTTGTTTTTGTCGTTTCGTGTCTTGTTTTTGTCGTTTTGTCTCATTTTATCGTTTCATGTCTGGTTGTTGTCGTTTCGTGTCTTGTTTTTGTCATTTCGTGTCTTGTTTTTGTCGTTTTGTCTTGTTTTTGTCGTTTTGTCTTGTTTTTGTCGTTTCATGTCTCATTTTATCGTTTCGTGTCTGGTTGTTGTCGTTTCGTGTCTGGTTGTTGTTGTTTCGTGTCTTGTTTTTGTTGTTTCGTGTTTTGTTTTTGTCGCTTTGTCTTGTTTTTGTTGTTTCATGTCTCATTTTATCGTTTCATGTCTGGTTGTTGTCATTTCGTGTCTTGTTTTTGTCATTTCGTGTCTTGTTTTTGTCGTTTTGTCTTGTTTTTGTCGTTTTGTCTCATTTTATCGTTTCATGTCTGGTTGTTGTCGTTTCATGTCTGGTTGTTGTCGTTTCGTGTCTGGTTGTTGTCGTTTCGTGTCTGGTTGTTGTCGTTTCATGTCCTGTTTTTGTTGTTTTGTTTCATTTTTGTCATTTCATGTCTCATTTTATCGTTTCATGTCTGGTTGTTGTCGTTTCGTGTCTGGTTGTTGTCGTTTCATGTCTGGTTGTTGTCGTTTCGTGTCTTGTTTTTGTCGTTTTGTCTTGTTTTTGTCGTTTTGTCTCATTTTATCGTTTCGTGTCTGGTTGTTGTTGTTTCGTGTCTTGTTTTTGTCGTTTTGTCTTGTTTTTGTCGTTTTGTCTCATTTTATCGTTTCGTGTCTGGTTGTTGTTGTTTCGTGTCTTGTTTTTGTCATTTCGTGTCTTGTTTTTGTTGTTTTGTCTTGTTTTTGTCGTTTTGTCTTGTTTTTGTCGTTTCGTGTCTTGTTTTTGTCGTTTTGTCTTGTTTTTGTCGTTTCGTGTCTGGTTGTTGTTGTTTCGTGTCTTGTTTTTGTCATTTCGTGTCTTGTTTTTGTTGTTTTGTCTTGTTTTTGTTGTTTCATGTCTCATTTTATCGTTTCATGTCTTGTTTTTGTCGTTTCGTGTCTTGTTTTTGTTGTTTTGTCTTGTTTTTGTTGTTTCATGTCTCATTTTATCGTTTCATGTCTTGTTTTTGTTGTTTCGTGTCTTGTTTTTGTCGTTTTGTCTTGTTTTTGTCGTTTCGCAGCAGCAGCAGCAGCAGCAGCAGCAGCAGCAGCGGGGCGTTCAGGCGCTGCATGTTTCTGCTGCATGTCTGTAATAAATGCGACTACTAAAGCTCCTGGTATCTGTGGCTATCACCAGCCGTTCAGAGGACAAACAATGGAGCCATCTATCAACGCGCCACCAGAACCTCACAGGGAAATCCGACGCACAATATTTCTGAGTTCCACATGCCACGGGCCGATAACCCGATTAGAGCCGCTCGCTTCTGTCGTGACACGATTCTTTATGCGTATCAGTAAAATGTAAGGGGCTAGCTGATATTTACTGCAGGAAATAAACAAATTTAAGGCACATGCACAGAGAAAAACACAAAAGGAAGGTGTAATAGACAGTCTAGGCCTTCATTCTAGTGTGTAAATGTGAGAAAACATCTTGGATATACAACAGCTGGAAGGAAGAATCAGCTGATAGCATTCAAATCCTGTCAGCTGCTTCACTTTTCTCTCCGAGGAGACCTCAATTATTGGGACAAGCGTGTGTTTCCATGGCAACGTGTGAGGGGTTTGGGACAAAAGTCCAGAATTACAGTTTAGATCTAAAGTTTATGTGCAAGAAATGAGTGGAAGTCAATGAGATGTTCATCCTCAGGACTCTGCAGACTCTCATTCTGCAGAACATGAACTGTTCTTCACACATTTAAGGCACAGAGAAAAACACAAAAGGAAGGTGTAATAGACACACATAGTGACAGACATTTGTTGTTTTGTGTCTCATTTTTAATATTTTTTATTTTTTTGTCTGACTTGTTGCTTTTGTCATGTTTTTGTCGACTTGCTTGTTTTTGTCATCTTGTGCTTTGCTTCATTGTTTTGAGCGTCGTTTTGTCGTTTGTCCGTTCTTGTTTCTTTGTTTTGTTTTGTGAAATTTGTCTAATTTTTTGTCTTTTTTTTGTCATTTTGTGTCTTGCTTTATTTGTTGTTTTGAGCATTGTTTTTGTCATTTTGTGTTTTTTTGGTCTCTTTTTTCTCATTTACTGCAGGACATAAACTGTTCTTTACAAATTTAAGGCACATGCACAGACAAACACAAAGGAAAGGTGTAACTGACAGCTCAGGTGTGTCAAAGCAAACACACAACCTCTTGTACATCACGTATAAAACGCTGCAGGAGGAAGGAGAATAAAATCGGAGCTGCTTCAGGTCATCTCCGTTTGTCCTTTTCCTGTTTTCTAACCTTTAGCAGGAACAAAATGAAACAGTCGCCTTGACATCTCGCTCTGATGTTTCCTCGCCACTAAACCACATCTTATTCTGACATTTCCAGCCCCGTTAATTTCCACAAAAAAAAGATGCTCCTGCGGTTCAGAGTATCGCGCCTTTAATTCAGAATTTCTTGGTGGGATTAAACTCTTCTGCCAGGAGACAGTGTGGATTAATTGGACTTCACTTCTGTACATCGAGGGGAGAACTTTCATTACGTGAATGGGAGGAACGCTCCTTGTTTCTGGGGCCTCTGTGGATTGATGGAAATGAGATGGAGCTGACCCCGGACCCCTCCACGGCGGCGCACTAACAATTCTCTGACCTCATTTTTCAACAAAAAGGAAAATGTCTCAGCTCTCCGGCTCAGCAGACACCAAATCACATCCACCACGGAGCGATTATTACTGAAATATCTCACATCATCTCATCTTTCCAACCAGCAGCATTCAGTGCAGAGTGTGTAATTACCTCTAATTCTGCTTTATTACAACCCCACACGTGTCTAGTAATTACAGGAACGCTTCAAAATGAACCTGAGAGGAGGAAATCAGCTGAAAAATGGGAAATAACTGGGATATTAGGAGGTTTGCTTCTATTTGAGAGACAAAAAAAAACCAAATCAACAGAAGAAAATGCTCATTTTTAAGGCTACATTTTAAAATCGGTGACATGATCTCTAGAAATCAAATAAAGCTTGAAAACTATGAGAAGGACCAGAATTTTAGCTGTAATTGTGCTAAAAGTTGAAAAAATTTTAAGTGTGCAGCTCCTAAATACTGTATAATAACTTATTGGGGCTTATTTAAACTGCTAGTTGTTTATTTTCTGAATAAACTGATCAGTTTTTTGGTCTCTAAAATGTCAGAAAATGCTGAAAATTGTCAGATACATAAAATAATGTCTGATTATTGGTGAGTTGAAAAATGACACAACAAAAATTAAAGCTGCCATGAAAAATTCCATCTATGAGCTGATATTGTCAAAAACAAAAAGACCATTTAAAAGTCAGCTGGTGATATTTTCTCAAGGTTTCTATTCAGAGTTTATGGAACAGAATGAATGTAAGTCGACGTAATGTGTGTGTGTGTGTCGTAGTTCAGCCTCCTGTCATTTATTTAATCGTCGGACGATTCTCTGACTTACAGGCTGTAAAAAAATAAAATCAATTTGTGTTTGAACGATGCGCAGAAACGTCTCTATTTTATCCTCGCATCCGTTCAGAGAGTCACAGCTACAGATGCTTTACTGCCCTCACCAGTGTTCACACATAAATATCAGGAAGGTCGCATGCTTTCATGTGGAAAGGCCGGCGTCTGGGGATCCGGGAGCACGAACACGAACACACCGTTATTTCAATCAGAACTCCGCTCGAACAAATAGAAAGGGTTTAGTAAAGAGCGCTTCATTTGCCAACGATGCTGCAACATAAGAGCTTTCTTTAAGGTCGGCCAAGGAGCAAGAATATTTCATTTTCCCACCTCGACACCTGACGTCTAATAGAGCGGGGATCAGATCATCATTTACTGCAGGGGGTCAGAATCAGTCTAGTCCAGGTTCCACATTCAGTCCAGTCTGATCTCCAGTAAAATCACAGCATAATAACCTATTCCATTTGTTTTAGTGCAAACATGTTCACATTTAAGGAATTATTGTTTTACCAAATCCTTCAGAAAAATAAATTCAGTTTCAACAACATTCAGCCTCAGTTTATGATTTCCACATTACAACTTCCAGATCAAAATGACAAAATATTTCAAAAAGGAGACACAAAATGACAAAATAATGACCAAATGACACAAGACAAAAAGGAAACACAAAACGACCAAAACATGAGACACAAGCAACAAAAGTCAAACAAAAAAAGGTAAAAATAAGACAAAATATTTCAAAAAGGGGACACAAAACTAGGCACAAAATGACAAAAAGGAGACACAAAACGAGAATAAAACGACAACAAAAAGACTAACGATGCAAGCAAGACAAAAAGGAAACACAAAATGACGATAATGAGAAACAAAACGACAAAACCATGAGACAAACAACAAAAGTCAGACAAAAAAAGACAACAAGCAACAAAAACTAGATAAAATATTACAAAAATGAGACACAAAATGACAAAAGAACAATGAACAATCTAATATTTTACTTTCTGATCCAAACAACTTGTCATGGTCTAGAAATGATTTTAAATTTACAGTTTTACTAATTTACAATCTGCAGTTAATGTCTTCTCTGGAGTTTTTACACTTTAAGGGCCGGATTGGACCCTCTGGAGGACCGCTTTTGGCCCACGGGCCGCATGTTGGACACCCCTGGTTTAATGGATGTAATGTACACAGAAATTGTTTCGTGTAGTTGCTTTTTTTCTTTTCTTGAATCCTCCGTCAAGATGTCCTGACGCTGCACGGCCCCAGGGATTATCTTATTGTTTTAAAACGGAATAATTTCCGAACCTTTTACATCCGGCACCTCGGAGGATTTAGTGTTTGAGGGAAAATAGCTGCAGAATAAAGATACACAACGTACTGTACGTCCATGAATGGAGCGCTCAGCTGACTGTTGTTGTTTTCCTTTAGCAGGCATTGAGATTGAAATTAGGAACAAATTGGATGAGAGATCCTGGGCAGATGTGACGAGGCGGGAGAAACGTGCCGGAATCACGTTAAAGCACCGAGCCAACGCCGGCTTTCTTAACAATAACGTTAAATGGATTATTTTCCCATCCGACCTGAGCCTATAGCCACAAAGCTGCCGCTCGGCTCGCACCGCAGCTTCCATTAATTCCCTCATTGATTGGCCAGACGCCGGGATCACCTCGGAAGATCTAAATCAGTCACTAATTAAAAGAGCGAGATGAAAAGCAGCCGACACTGCAGCCCTGCAGGACCTGCGAGGTGAAACATTCTGGAACAGCTACGAAGTGGAGAAAAAAAAAAAAAAGCAGCTAGCTCTGCATGGCAACGATTCACAATCTCATTCTGAGGATAAACTGATTAAACCCGAGTGGGAAACCTTCGCTGATAACTGTGGCGCCTTCACAAGGTCACAGGCAGGTACACAAACACATGGACGGACGTCTGTCACTCATTTAACCCTCAGAGGCTCCAGGGATCGGACCCTACACGCTTCCATAAGTGGGTCAACAATGAACCACAGAAGATTTAATGTGTTTTCATGCCATTTTTGTCATTTTGGTTGAGAATAATCATGAATAATCATTGCAGCTTTAATTAGGGTCTGGAGCCCCTAATGGACGAATCGGACAAAAGAAATGCGTGTTTGAGGCCCCAAAAATACTCTAAAACATTTTGCACACACATCAGGATGGGCAAAAAAATTCATATTTGAAGTTGTGAGCCAAGATGGCTCCATAGCACCACCTGGACAATTTCAAACGTTTATTATGACCAGTAAGTGTGACCTGGACTTATGAAATTTGGTAGGCATATGCAATTCGTCAAGACACAGAAAAATGTAATTGACACCCATGACCAAAACCCAACAGAAGTCGGCCATTTTGAATTTTGTGTCATATTTTGGATGATTTTGGGTCATTTTTTGGACATTTTCAAAAGCTATAAACTCAACCAGGGTAAACCCGACTGAGCTCAAATTTGGCCAGGAGGTACACCAGGCATGGGTGATCAAAAGGTATCAAAATGTTTTGCAAAAGTCTGACGGTCCACAGAATTTCAACGTTTCGCCATGAAACAGGAAGTGCTGTCTAACTAGCCTGTACATGCTCCAATCTGTCTCCAACTTTGCATGTTTGATCAGAGGCCCGCCCTGATCACATCTACTGGCCGAAATATAATCTCAGTCACAGCGCCACCTGGTGGACTTACATGGATTCACTGACCAGCAAGGATGCGAGGACCTGATCAACACTGCTTGCAGCTTTAATTAGGGTCTGAGCACCAACGGTGTAATGCATGTTTTTTTCTTTAGACCTTCTTCTTTGGACCAAAGAAATGCATTTTTGAGGCCTATAAATACTCGAAAATGTGTGAAAATTTGTACATATATCAGGACTGGCAAAAAAAATTGATATTGTAAGAGAAATACAAATGTATCTTGCAAAATGGCTCATTGGCGCCTCCTGCAATATTATGAAAATTCAGCCCCCGAACCATGTTTCACCTACAGCTACGAAATTTGGCGCGCATCTGTAACACATCAGGACGTACAAAAAAGCCTCACAAATACTCAAAACCCAACAGGAAGTCGGCCATTCTGAATTTTGTATCATATTTTGGACGATTTTGGGTCATTTTTGGACATTTTCAAAAGCTAGAAATTCAAACAAAGTAACCCCGACAGAGCTGTATTTTGGCCAGGAGGTGCAGCAGACATGGGTGATCACAAGGTATCAAAATGCTTCGCAAAAGTCTGACGGTGTGAAAATGGCAGCCCCCCAGAATTTCGATGTTTCGCCGTGAAACAGGAAGTGCGATCTAACTAGGCTGTACATGCAGTCCTGGTAGAGTTAGTTTTATTCATAGAGCATAAAAACATGTATTACAATGCAGTAAATATTGGACAAAATCAATATTTACAGAGTAGAAAGATGCAAAGAGGGCTGCAAATAATAATTATTTCCACTGTCAATTGATCTGTTGATTATTTTCTGGATTAATTGATTTGTTGTTTGGTCTTTAAATTATCAAAAAGAGGACAATCACTTTACTGTCATGTTTTGAGGAATAGCTGGAGTATGACAGAAACTTTTAGGAAAACGAAGTCACCGGCTCATTTTTGACCCACTTAGCAATACAAATACTATCATTTCTTAAAAAGTATAAAAGGTAACTTAAAAATTTAAATGGAATGATATCAAAGACATATTTTTTGAGGAATAGCTGGAATATAAATGTATAAAAACTTTTCATTACAAAGATATTGCAGGAAAACAACGCCACCGGCTCATTTTCACTTGTGCATCTAAGGGTCAACCAAATTTAGACCAACGCTGAGCTTCGTCCCTGCAGCAGAAGGAGCCACATGTTGTTCTAACGCTACACAACCAACGCCGTTCACAGCACATCTGGCTCGGCTCACATCCAGAGGTGTGAGAAACACTCCGTCAGCCGATCCCGTAAACACGGCGGATCAGCTCGGCTCTGGAAACGTACTCAGCGGCACACAGGAGGCTGACGGGGAGGAGAGGAATCTGAGGATTGAGAGTGGCGAGTGGTTTTTTTTTCTTCTTCTTTTTTCAGATGATCCTCAAACATAAGAGGTGGTGAGAGGTTAGCGGAGGGATGTCAGAGCCCCACTGTGGCGTCTTCACCGAGCCAAATCTGGGAGCTCGCTAATCCTGCGATGTTTGTTTCACAGCAACAAAAATGAAATGTGTGTCTCCTCCTGACACATAAAGCTGCAGCAGCTCATCGCCGAGGTGTCGAGGAGTCTGAGGAGGCCGAAGCTCTTCCTGCAGAGTTCATATCTTATAGCACACGACGTGATTATGAGCACAGATTTCACCAGCTGTGACATCTAAATACGATTCTGTGTTGATAAATTGATTCACTGTTTGGTTCACTTGTCAATGATATCACCCAAAAAAAGTAGGCCTGACATGCTTCATCTGCTGTGGCTGGGAATAAATTGGAATAACGATTTTTCCACATGATGACAGAATGTCGGCTGGTCCTGCATAACCAGCTCTATCTGCACAGCGCTGTGTAGAATGGTCTGCTGCACCTCGTTATGCTATAGTGGTGGAAAATACATTGCTTTAACCCTCCTGTTGTGCTCATTTACAGGCACCAAAAATATTGTTTCCTTGTCTGAAAAAAAATCCAAAATTCAGCAAAAAAGTTCCCCAAATTTCTGAAAATTTGCAAAAGCTTCAGGAAGAAAATTCCAATAATTCCTCAAAAGTTTCCCTTCAATTTTTATTTTTAAAAAAATCCCCTATGTTTGGCAAGAAAATTCTTGTAAATATTTTTAAAAAATGAATAAAAATCTTCCAAAAAATCCTAAAAATATCTGAAATGATTCCATATATATCAGTAAAACTTGTAATATTTTCTTTAAGAACATTCACATAAAAATCAACCAAAATCCAGTGAAATTCGCTGGATTTCGGTTGATTTTTTTTTTTTGTGAATGTTCTGAAGAAACTTTTTTAACATTTCTTTTTTCCACCAAAAAATGTTCAAAGATTTCCCAAAAATGTTGAAAATGTGGACATCAGAAGTTTCAATGTGAAAATTTTAATTTTTTTCCCCACATTTTCAACCTTTAAAACGGGTCAGTTTTGACCCGCAGGACGACATGAGGGTTAAACCAATCATAGTCGTCTGAACATTTGCACGCATTCACCAAAAGAACCAGGCCTGCCTTACTGCACGATTCAAATCTTCATCAAAATGTGTCCTTTTTTAGCGTATTCATTGTTGTTTTTGTTTCCCGTAACAACAACAAAAAACAGCAACATGCTGCTAGTAGTAGAAAACAACAATGCTACCTGAAATCAGCAGCCAATAGCAGAATGATACCTGCATCCATACATACTCCAGCATCAGTAGACCATTAACACGTGAACGATAGTCCTTCATATCCAAAACACGGTGTAGAATGGTCTGCTGCACCTCATCATTATTCCGCTATAAAGGAGGGAAAACGATCTGGATTGTTTGTAAGCAAAATAGAAATCTAACAAACTGCACAATTAGATCGTCAACAAAACTTTTCAGCATGCATGTTACAACTCAGAGGTTGTTGTTGCATTAGTAGTGCACATGAATGATAGTCCTGCATATCCACAGTGTTGTGTAGAATGGTCTGCTGCAACTCATTATTATTGGCCTATCAGGCAGGGAAAACACTATGGATTATTTGGAAGCAAAATAGAAATCTAATGAAGCAAGAAAGTGAGCATTACAGCACAATTAAATCTTCAACAAAACCTGAAGCACCGTGCAGAATGGTCTGCTGCACTTCCACATGCAGCTAGTGGAAGAAAACAACGCTACCTAAAATCAGCAGCCAGTAGCAGAATGATACCTGCATCCTACATACTCCAGCATCAGTAGACCATTAACACGTGAACGATAGTCCTTCATATACACAACACGGTGTAGAATGGTCTGCTGCACCTCATCATTATTCCGCTAATGCTCTGGATTGTTTGTAAGCAAAATAGAAATCTAACAAAGCAATAAAGTGAGCCTTACAGCACAATTAGATCTTGAACAAAACCTTTCAGGCTGCACCTCGGAGGTTGTTGTTGCCTCTGGTATTTAAAGGTATCTTGAAAATGAATGCACACAGATAGCAGAAATTAAACAACAAAGCTGCCTTAAATGAGCAGCAAATAGAAGACTTCTAGTCGCATCCTACATCAGTGAGGCGGACTACAACATTAGCCGCACACAAACACATGAATGATCGTCCTGCATGTCCACAGCGGTGTGTAGAATGGTCTGCTGCACCTCATTATTATTCATCATCAAATAAACACTCTGGATTGGTTGTATTTCTTTAAACCAGGGGTGTCAAATTAATCTCAGTTCAGGAGCAACAACAACATTCAGCCTCAGTTTATCATTTCCACATTACAACTTTCAGATCACAAAGACACACAACATTTAGTCATCTGGAACTGAATGATATAGTGTTTCACTTTAAAAAAAGACAAAAAAACAAGACAAAATATTACAAAAATGTGACACAAAATGACAAAAGCGAGAAACAAAACGTCAAAAAAGAAAACATTTGACAAGAGTTACAAAGCGACAAAAAATGGATAAACAAGACAAAAAATGACAAAAGCATGAAACAAAATGACCAAAACGATACAGAAAACAATAAAGCAAAACCAAAAAAACATGAGACAAATGACAAGTCAGACAAAAAACAACAAAAACAATACAAAAAAGTCCAAAAATTGACAAAAAATTAGATAAATGATATGAAACAAAACAAAAAAAGAGACAAAAATGGACAAACTACAAAAACAAGACAAACACAACCCACAAAACGACAAAAATTATGATTAAAAATTACAAAAATGAGACAAAATGACAAAAGCAAGAAACAAAATGACAAAAATGAGACAAAAAATTAGACAAGAAAGGTAAAGTGACAAAAAAAATGGACAAACGAGACAAAAAATGACAAAAGCGTGAAGCAAAATGACCAAAACGAGAGACAAACGACAAAAGTAGGACAAAAAATTACAAAAATGAGACACAAAATAACTAAAGAACAATGAAAAAAATAGTATTTTACTTTATGATCAAAACAACTTGTCATGGTGTAGAAATTATTATAAATCTGCAGTTAATGTCTTCCCTGTAATTTTTACAATTTATAAAGTCGTACCGTGGGCCGGATTAGACTCTCCTGAGGGCCGCTTTTGGCCCGCGGGCCGCATGTTGGACACCCCTGATTTAAACCAATCACAGTTTGTGTGGTGTTCCTGCAAAATATAAATCCACTGAACTGCACGATCGCATTTTGGACAAAAGCTGTCGTTTTTAGCCTTTTTTTAGAAACGCAGGCTGCTGTTCGAAGGTCATTGTTGTCGTTTTCTAAAACAGGAACATGTAAACAGTGGAAGAGGAGCAGAAAACGGACTAAACGTGAAGCAGAAGTCTGCATGAATGATGACTCGACATTCTGCCGACGGCACGCATGACGCGATGCCAACACGGAGCTCATTTCACAAAGTGACACGGCGCTGCAGGAAACAGCTGACTTCATATCTGGGTTTAGATGACACACAGCGTCCCGAGCCAACAATTGATCTCGTGTCGTTTCCCCATCGCCGCTCGCTGCAAAACGTGCGAACGAGTCTCCGTTTCCCAGAGCTGAGGGGAAACGAAGCCGTTACAGATTCACAGATCACACAACAATCAACCCGACGAGTCCGATCGGCGCCGGATCAGAGCCTTTTATCGGCTCGTTTAAAGAAAATACCAGACTGAAACTGCTGTTACATCATTTAAGAAGAGGACGTCGGCTCCTAATCACCTTCCAGGAGATCGACTGAAGAAGGCGGAGCTGTGAAAAATGTCCACTTTGAATAATGAAAAGCCATAAATTCATCAAACCACCTGCATCTTTTTCACATTTTGTTCTTTTCGGTGCAAAAAAAAAAAAAAAAATCCAAAATTAATTTAAAAATATATGCAGAAAGAAAGACAGGATAAAGACTTCAGAAACTGTAAAGCAAAAATAAAACAGTAGAAACAACAAGGCCAAGCATGGCTGTTCCCCATCTTTTTGTGGTTGTTTAACATCTTTTTGTGGTTGTTTAGAGCAACCAAAAGCCTCTTAGAACATGAACGGCTTGAGGTTTTCCTGAAAACATCTGACTGAGAGAACAGAGGTGGAGCTGCTGCTGCAAAAGAACAACCACCAGAGCTTCAGATTTAACCGAATGTCACTAAAATAACCGCCATCCCTCTGGATTTTTACATTTTTAGAAAATTGAATTGATATTTTTCTAGTTTTCTGGTGTCTTTCAGGCTAAAACTGTCCAGTGTTGGTGGTAAACCTGATCAAATTTGCGGTTACATAACTGAAAAGAGGCCGTCAGCTCCTAATCACCTTCCAAGAGATAAACTAAAGAAGGCTGAGTTTGAATCATGAAAAGCCACAAATTAATCAAACCGCCTGCATCTTTTGGACATTTTGTTCTTTTTAGTGCAAAAAAATCCAGAATTCAGTAAAAATTATGTGGAGAAAATAAGACAAGATGAAGACTTTACTATTTGTAAAGCAAAATAAAAGAGTAGAAAGAACAACAAGGTCAAGCATGGAGAGATCAACGTCTAAAAGAAAATGAAGGCCTTGAAATTTTCCTGAAAACATCTGATTGAGAACCAATGTGTGGAGCTGCTGCTGCAAAAGAACAACCAGCAGAACTTCAGATTTAACCGAATGTCACTAAAATAACCATCATCCTTCTGGATTTTTACATTTTTAAAGAAATCAATCCATATTTTTGGTGTCTTTAGGTGTAAAACTGTCCAGTTTTGGTAGATAACATGATTAAATTTGCGGTTACATAACTGAAAAAAGGCCATCGGCTCCTAATCACCTTCCAGGAGATAAACTAAAGAAGGCTGAGCTGGGAAAAATGTCCAGTTTGAAAAATGAAAAGCCACAAATTAATGAAAGCGCCTGCATCTTCTGGACATTTTGTTCTTCTCCGTGCAGAGGATGTGTGAAGGCCGGTTTCAGAAGCTGCAGCTATTTACATGCGGAGATGAAGCGCGTTAAAACAAACTATCTCCATCAGAGGCTTCCTTCCTCTTCCTCGTCCTGCTGCAGATAACACGCTGAGCAGACTCCATTCAGACGCACGTATTTGCATTAGTAACGGCTGTACGGTGGGCTCCTGTTTACGGAGGAATCTCACATTCAGACATGAAAGGAGAACGGAGCGGAGCTATTTTTGTTGTGAGGTGATAAGGCAATGAAACGGCTTCAACTTTGCACCTGCTGCCTGTAAATCCTCCTCAGAGCTGCGGATACCAACGCAGCGTTACGACGCCGAGGTTTCAGGGGAGCCTCGTGGATCGGGAGGCGTGACACGGAGACGCCCGGACGACTCGGACACGGTTTTTACAAATGCCCCCATTTCCTCTTTTTAATAACCACTTATGCTGTCATTTCCTGCCCCATCCATCATGATGAAGGAGCTGCAAAACCTGCCGCTGCTGCCGCTGCTGCTGCACATCTCCACGTCCTGCTGCAGCGCTTCATCCCGCATCCTCCACCTCCAAACTCACAGAATGAAGAAACATCTGCACCTCATGTCATCCTGCACACGCTTACATCCCGCTGCACCACTTCATGTGTTCAACAATGTGCAATATCCACAATCAATCAGTCACACTTCACTGCAGACCGTCTCCACATCCTCCTGCATCACTTTGCATCAAGACAGTCAAACTCCTCTGAGTCCAGGTTCCACATTCAGCCCACGTTGATCTCCAGTGACCAGTAAAACCACAGCAGAATAACTCAGAAATAACCACAATTCCAAAATGTTCCTTTGTTTTACTACAAAAAAAGTTCACATCGAAGAAATTATTATTTCTTCAGAAAAACAAATTCAGTTTCAGCAACATCATGCCTCAATTTATCATCTGGAACCGAATGATGTGGTGTTTTACTTTATGATCAAAACGACAAAAGTCAGATTAAAAAAATAGACAAAAAGCACACACAAAACTACAAAAGCGAGAAACAAAATGACCAAAAAAATGAGACAAACGACACAAAACAAAAAAGAAACCAAAAAAATTACAAAGCGTCAAAAAAGTAGACAGCACAAGCAAGACAAAAAAAATGCTACACAAAACAACAAATAAAGCAAAGTGACAAAAAAAGACAAAAAGCACAGGCAAGACAAAAAAGAAACACAAAATGACAAAAACAATGAGACACAAAACGACAAAAGAACAACAGAACAATCTAGATTTTACTTTCTGATCCAAACAACTTGTCATGGTCTAGAAATGATTTTAAATTTATAGTTTTACTAATTTACAACCTGCAGTTAATGTCTTCTCTGGAGTTTTTACACTTTGAGGACCAGATTGGACCCTCTGGAGGACCGGATTGGACCTTCTGGAGGACCGGATTGGACCTTCTGGAGGACCGGATTGGACCCTCTGGAGGACCGGATTGGACCCTCTGGAGGACCGGATTGGACCCTCTGGAGGACCGGATTGGACCCTCTGGGGGACCGGGTTTGAGAACGTGCAATACCCAGAATTATTCCTTCTATAAATCAGACTTATATGCAAACAACTGCACCCTGCCAACTCTGCTGCACGTCTCTTCATCCTCCTCTGTTTTTAATTCATAAAATCTGGAAATAGCTGCAGCTCAGGCGTCTTCTTCTACACGCAGCTGCAGCTTGGATGTAGTTTTTTCACTATTTAATAAACGCTCAGCAACGTTCAGCATCCACAATCAATCAGTCCAACTTCATTTACAGAGAACTTTAGAGATAGGAAAGAAATAAAAATGCAATAAAACAACACAAACAGCATCATAGATAGATAGATAGATAGATTATTGATGCTCACAGAATGTGTCCATTTACTATAGATGAACCCACAAACACAATGACCTGAGCACAGGTGTGTTCTGCATGTGAACGTTATGTACGGATACCGGATCACGTGACCTAAATATGTAGCAGGAATTGATGGGACTCAGAAACACCCCCACAATTTAATCAGTTGTTCCTGGTATCATTTCTGATGGATAAGTCCTGATAAGTCCTCAGTGGTGGATTTATAGTAGGATCACAATCAGCTGACGTAGTGTTCACTGGTTGTCATGGTTACAGTGACGCCGTGCCGCTATCTCGCAATGATACGTAAATCTTTAACCAATCCGTGGATCCAGATTATAAGCCGCATCACTGCTAAAATCTAATCACTTGGTCCTTGAGTCATTTCTGAACTTCCCTGAAAATTGTATCCAAATCCACTGGTCTGTTTTTGAGTAATGTTGCTGACAGTCAGACAGACAGACAAACCAACGCCGATCGTCACATAGCTCCGCCTCCTTGGCGGAGTAATATAGCGAAACAAGAAGGGCACAACACAACATGAATGAGACACAAATGAACAAAAATGAGACACTAAACGGCATGTACAAGACACCAAACTACACAAACGAGAAACATGACAAAAATGAAACAAGACAAAACAAGATGAATGAGACAAAATGACGCATTAAAGGCACAAAACTACACAGATGAGAAACAACATGACAAAAATGAGACACAAATTGACAAAAACAAGACATAAAATCACAAAATAGAGACACAAGATGACAGAAAAAGGGCACGAATCAACATGAATGTGGTGTAACATGACAAAAATTAGATGTAAAGCTACACAAATGAGAAACAAAAGTACACAAATGAGACGCAAAACTACACAAATGAGAAACAAAACTACACAAAATGACAGAAACGCTACCATCACTGTTTTCATAGACTACACTTGTACATACATGTACAATGATTTACACGTGCTCCTTTAAATTACTGGGTTTACTGAACATTGTGTAATTGTGTGTGTGTTGTGTGTCTGTGCATTAGTGACATATTTCTGTTGTGAGTCGAACTTTAACAGCAGACACAAACATCTGATCTTATGTCACAGTTTTCATAGATACACATTTTTGTTTTTATTCTTGCACATTTCTTTCTGTACTTTTTAAAAACAGTCTGGTTGTGTCATCTAATTTTGCTGATTTATTTGGTTTTTGTGTGTTTTTTGTGTGTTTTTGTGTGTCTGTGCAGATGTATGTTCACCTATAGGAGTGTGTGTCTCCTGGGCGACGTCCTCTCATCCAAAAACTGTGACTCCGTGTTCGCCGTGAGTGTGTTTCTGTGTGTTTGTGTGTCTGTCTGCGTACCCCTGAGAGTGTGTGTGTGTCTGTGTGTTGCATGCAGCCATGTGAAGCTGTGCGCTGCCTTCAGACTTATATTCCCAAAACAAGCCGCAGGGCTTCGGCTCAGCTGCGTGTGTGTGTGTGTGTGTGTGTGTGTGTGTGTGTGTGTGTGTGTGTGTGTGTGTGTGTGTGTGTGTGTGTGTGTGTGTGTGTGTGTGTGTACCTGTTTGATAACAGCGAGCCGTGCACATTAAATTGTCCCTCAGTGTTGTGTCCTACCTGTCTGTGTGATTGTGTTCATCAGTCTTTCTGCTGGTTACTGAGAGAGTCATGATGTAGAACTGGGATAGAACTGGTGCAGAACTGGTGTAGAACTGGTGTAGAACTGGTGCAGAACTGGGATAGAACTGGGATAGAACTGGTGTAGAACTGGTGTAGAACTGGTGCAGAACTGGTGTAGAACTGGTGCAGAACTGGGATAGAACTGGGATAGAACTGGTGTAGAACTGGGATAGAACTGGTGCAGAACTGGTGCAGAACTGGTGTAGAACTGGTGTAGAACTGGTGTAGAACTGGGATAGAACTGGGATAGAACTGGTGTAGAACTGGTGTAGAACTGGTGTAGAACTGGTGTAGAACTGGTGCAGAACTGGGATAGAACTGGTGTAGAACTGGGATAGAACTGGTGTAGAACTGGGATAGAACTGATGCAGAACTGGGATAGAACTGGGATAGAACTGGGATAGAACTGGTGTAGAACTGGTGCAGAACTGGTGCAGAACTGGGATAGAACTGGTGTAGAACTGGGATAGAACTGATGCAGAACTGGGATAGAACTGGGATAGAACTGGGATAGAACTGGGATAGAACTGGTGTAGAACTGGGATAGAACTGGTGTAGAACTGGGATAGAACTGATGCAGAACTGGGATAGAACTGGGATAGAACTGGGATAGAACTGGGATAGAACTGGTGTAGAACTGGTGCAGAACTGGTGCAGAACTGGGATAGAACTGGTGTAGAACTGGTGCAGAACTGGTGTAGAACTGGTGCAGAACTGGTGCAGAACTGGGATAGAACTGATGCAGAACTGGGATAGAACTGGGATAGAACTGGGATAGAACTGGGATAGAACTGGTGTAGAACTGGTGCAGAACTGGTGCAGAACTGGGATAGAACTGGTGTAGAACTGGTGCAGAACTGGGATAGAACTGGTGCAGAACTGAGACACATCACAAAATTGAGACATAAAGTGACAAAAATGGGACAAAATGCTACAAACTAAACACAAAAACAGACAGAAAGGGCACAAAACTAAATAAATGACACAAAGCTACACAAATGACATGCAAAACTACACGAATAAGACACAAAACTACAAAAATGAGAAAGAAAACTACACAAATGAGACATCTCAAAACTGAGACATAAATTGACAAAAACAGGACAAAATGATAAAAAGGAGACACAAAATGCGATATTAATAACACAAAACTACACAAATGAAATGCAACACTACACAAATGAGACACAACATGAGAAAAATTATACACACTTGGACAAAAACTAGACATACAATCATAAAAAAGACACAAAATTACACAATTGAGACACAAAGGGACAAAAACAAGACAAGAAATGATAAAAACGAGATACAAAAAGACAGAAATGACACAAAACAACAGGAATGACACAAAACTACACAAATGAGATGCAAAGGGACAAAAATGAGACATAAAATGATATAAACTAGACATAAAAATACACACAAAGGACACAAAACTACATGAATGAGATGCAGCATGACAAAAATAGCACACAAATGAACAAAAACGAGACATAAAATCATTAAAAAAAAATAAGACGCAAAACTAGACAAATAAGACAGAAAGGGACAAAAACAAGACATAAAATGATTTAAAAAAAAAACAAGACACAAAAAGACACAGAAAGGACACAAAACCACATGAATGACACAAAACTTCACAAATGAGACGCAACATGGGAAAAATTACACAGAAAATCACAAAAAATAGCCAGAAAATCATGAAAGTGAGACACAAAACAACAAACCAGAAAGCTTTAAAACAGGACGTTGCTTGAAATCGTGTTTTATGAGTAAATATGTTGGAAAACTTTTCATGTTCAGGTTTAGTTTCTGTAAAATTAAGTCCCAGCAGTTGAGAGGAATGAAAAGATTGAAGTGGATCCACCTTAAACCAGCAGCATTAAAGCTTCTTGTTATCTTGATCTGGATAAACTGAATTCAATCGCATGTTTTTCGTCCTACAATTCCCTCTTTTCCCCCAGTGGACGTCACTTTCTATTCTCCTGCAGCTTGTCATCATAAAGTCGCTGTTGTCAGTAATTAGTGGAGGTAGGGAGAGTTTCTCTGAACGTTTGGCAGCCGTGACAGAATCCATCAAAAACAAACGCTAGTTCTGCTGATGCCAAATTAAATTAGAATAAACTGGTGCTGCGGTTTTATCCAATATTCTGCGATTTCAATTAAATAAGACGATTCTGCAGCTGCCGATTTTCACCAATTATCCTGCAGAAAATCAACACTTTAGTCCAGAAAACGTTCAAAATGCGTCACCAAAACTTCCCCGAGTCCGACCGACAATCTGCGACGTTCAGCTAGGCACGAAAACAAGACACAAAATTACACAAAATTGGCTCAAATAAGACACAATGTGACACAAAACTACACAAGCGGGCCAAAATGACAACTACACAAACAAGACTCATGACATAAAACGACACAAAACGAGACACAAAGTTGCGCAAACCAGACAAAATGTGAAAAAACAAGACACAAAACAACACAAACAGGACACAAAACTGCACAAATAAGACACAACATGACAAAAATGAACCACAGAGGGACACAAATGAAATAAAACAACAAAAACGAAATGCAAAATGACACAAACGACACACAGAACGACACACAAAGGGCCAAAATGATACAAATAAGACACAAAGCTACACAAACGAGACACATGATGAAAATGAGACACAAAAGGACATAAACATGGCTTAAAATGACAAAAACAAGACACAAAATGGCCACAGATAAGCCACAACGTGACAAAAATGAGACACAAAGCGACAAAAATGAGACACAAAGCTGCACAAATGCGACAACCTGAAAAAAATTTAAGGCAAAGGGACGTAAATGTGACAACACAAACAGGACATAAAACTACACAAACAAGAGACGTGACAAAAATGAAACAAAATGACAACAATGAGACGCAAAACAACACAAGAAGGGCACAAAAATTATGCAAACAGGTTAATATGAGACACAAAGCAACGTAAAAGTGACGTAAAATGACAAAAAGAGGACACAAAATGGCCGCAAATAAGCCACAATGTGACAAAAACGAGACACAAATGAGACAACATGAAAAAAATGAAAAAAATGAAAGCCAAAGGGACGTAAACATAACAGAACGACACAAAAAGGACACAAAACTACACACATAAGAAACAACATGACAAAAACGAAACAAAACAGGACAAAAACGAACTACAGAGGGACACGAATGAATTAAAACAACAAAAATGAGACGCAAATTGACACAAACGACACACAAAACGACACATAAAGGGCCAAAATGACACAAATAAGACATAAAGCTACACAAACGAGACATAACATGATGAAAACAAGACACAAAAGGACGTAAACGTGACATAAAATGACAAAAACAGGACACAAAATTACACAAAATGGGCACACATACGACAAAACTGTACAAATAAGACACAAGATGACAAAAACGAGGCACAAAACTACACAAATAAGACAACATGACAAAATGATACAAAATGGGACAAAAATAAGGCATAAAACGACAAAATCAAGAACCTAAACAATACAAAAAGGTCACAAAACGACACAAACAGGACACAAAACTGTACAAATAAGACACGACAAAAATTAGACAAAACAGGCCGAAAATGAGACACAAAGGGGCGCAAACATGGCGTAAAATGCCGAAAACAAGACACAAAGTTACACAAAATGGGCACAAATAAGACACAAAGCTACGCAAATGAGACACAAAGGGACGAAAATGAGACCAGTCATTCTGCAGAAAATCAACACTTCAGCGGCTGAAAACGTTCACAATGTGTCACCAAAACTTCCCAGAGTCCGACCGACGATCCGAGACGTTCCATTTACAGAATAGTTTGGAGAAACTCGATCTGAAAAACGTGTGAATTGTGAAAGCAGAAAGTGTTTATTTACTCGACTGCAGAGTAATCGGACTAATTAGCTGGAAGTGTGTGAGCGTAATCGGTTTATTTATTCAGCTCCGTTAAGACACAACGTGTCGAACAGGAAGCAGGAAACATGTTCAGAAACGGGACAAAACACGGGATAAATACAGAAAAATACAATAAATATAAAATACTAAAATGTTAAGACGTGAACGAGACACAAAGAAAGAAAACCGAGGCAGAAAACTACACAAATGAGACGCAACATGACAACAAAATCAAGACACTAAACAACACAAATGTGAAACGATGTGACAAAAATGAGACAAAATGGGACAAAAATAAGACGAATGAGACACAAAATGACGCATTAAGGCCACAAAACAACACATATGAGACATAAAACTACACAAATGAGACACAACGTGACAAAAAACAGAGACAGAGGGACACGAATGAATTAAAACGACAAAAATGAGACGGAGGAACTGGAACCTCAAGGAGGAACTAGAACCTGAAGGAGGAACTACAACCTGAAGGTGGAACTGGAACCTGAAGGTGGAACTAGAACCTCAAGGAGGAACTAGAACCTGAAGGTGGAACTAGAACCTGAAGGAGGAACTACAACCTGAAGGTGGAACTGGAACCTGAAGGAGGAACTAGAACCTGAAGGTGGAACTAGAACCTGAAGGTGGAACTAGAACCTGAAGGTGGAACTAGAACCTGAAGGAGGAACTGGAACCTGAAGGAGGAACTACAACCTGAAGGAGGAACTGGAACCTGAAGGAGGAACTACAACCTGAAGGTGGAACTGGAACCTGAAGGAGGAACTACAACCTGAAGGTGGAACTAGAACCTGAAGGTGGAACTAGAACCTGAAGGAGGAACTACAACCTGAAGGTGGAACTAGAACCTCAAGGAGGAACTAGAACCTGAAGGTGGAACTAGAACCTGAAGGAGGAACTACAACCTGAAGGTGGAACTGGAACCTGAAGTAGGAACTACAACCTGAAGGTGGAACTAGAACCTGAAGGTGGAACTAGAACCTGAAGGAGGAACTACAACCTGAAGGTGGAACTAGAACCTGAAGGTGGAACTAGAACCTGAAGGAGGAACTAGAACCTGAAGGAGGAACTACAACCTGAAGGTGGAACTAGAACCTGAAGGTGGAACTGGAACTACAACCTGAAGGTGGAACTGGAACCTGAAGGAGGAACTAGAACCTGAAGGAGGAACTAGAACCTGAAGGAGGAACTACAACCTGAAGGAGGAACTAGAACCTGAAGGAGGAACTACAACCTGAAGGAGGAACTACAACCTGAAGGTGGAACTGGAACCTGAAGGAGGAACTAGAACCTGAAGGAGGAACTAGAACCTGAAGGAGGAACTACAACCTGAAGGAGGAACTACAACCTGAAGGAGGAACTAGAACCTGAAGGAGGAACTACAACCTGAAGGAGGAACTACAACCTGAAGGTGGAACTAGAACCTGAAGATAGAACTAGAACTGGAACCTGATGGTAGAACTAGAACCTGAAGGAGGGACTAGAACCTGAAGGACAAACTCGAACCTGAAGGTGGAACTAGAACCTGAGGGTGGAACTAGAACTGGAACCTGATGGTAGAACTAGAACCTGAAGGTGGAACTAGAACCTGAAGGTGGAACTGGAACTAGAACCTGAAGGTGGAACTAGAACCTGAAAGTGGAACTGGAACTAGAACCTGAAGGTACAACTGAAACCTGAAGGTAGAACTAGAACCTGAAGATAGAACTAGAACTGGAACCTGATTGTAGAACTAGAACCTGAAGGTGGAAATAGAACCTGAAAGTGGAACTGGAACTAGAACCTGAAGGTAGAACTGAAACCTGAAGGTAGAACTAGAACCTGAAGGAGGGACTAGAACCTGAAGGACAAACTCGAACCTGAAGGTGGAACTAGAAATAGAACCTGAAAGTGGAACTAGAACCTGAGGGTGGAAGTAGATCTTGAAGGAGGAACTCGAACCTGAACGTGGAACTAGAACCTGAAGGTGGAACTAGAACCTGAGGGTGGAAGTAGACCTTGAAGGAGGAACTAGAACCTGAAGGTTGAACTAGAACTAGAACCTGAAGGTGGAACTAGAACCTGAGGGTGGAAGTAGATCTTGAAGGAGGAACTAGAACCTGAACGTGGAACTAGAACCTGAAGGTGGAACTAGAACCTGAAGGTGGAACTTGATCCATTTAGTGTTTGAGTCTAAAACCAGTGATGGAGGCTTCAAAATCTCAAATAAAAATAAATCTGCAGAGTTCCGTCCTGCTGCTGCTGCTGCTTTAGTTCCTCAAACATCTGGATTTATTTCGCTCTCATGTCATCGAAGCTAAACGCACATCTGGACTGAACGACTCTGACTTCCAGGAGGACCCGGACTCGGAGCTACGGGGCCCGGTGCAGCGGCAGCGGAGCGTCCAGCGGCGGAGGAGCGGCTCCACACCGGCGGCCTCTGATCTCGTTAAGCGCTAATTGATGTTCGGTGTTAACGAGCTTTGCGTTAATTAGCGCCGTTAGAAGGAGCCGCGGAGCCACGCGAGCGTAAAAAGCTGCACAAGTCTGCGCTTCGTGTTGCATCAAAACGGGATGAAAAAGGGAAGCGGGGAGGGAGGATAGAGGGTGAGGAGGGTGAGGAGAGAGGGTGAGGAGGAGGGAGCAGGAAGTCGAAGAATCAATGAGACGAAATTGATGAAGAGCAGAAAAAAAAACAGGCGCACTAATGTTGACACTGTTCCTGATCCTCCTCCCCCCTTCCTCCCCCGTCTCCCCCCTCACAGCTGGTACAGTAGGGCTCTGGGTGACTGTACGGAGCTCCTTCCCGGTGCTCTGCTGCAGTACGCCGGTGCGTAAAAATCTCACACCGCGGTGGTGCTCCCGAACCGGATCCGAGCAGACATAAAAAACGGTCAAAGAACCGCTGCGGAGAAGCAACACGGTGCTCCTCCGTTTCCACAGCGGCCTCCTCCTCCTCACCGGAAAGTTCTCCGGTGGTGGAGGAGGTTCGCCCCGAATCTCTCCGCGCAGCTGGAGATCAAATCCAGCTGCCGGGGATGAGATTCCTCGGTGGCGCCGCTCTCCGCCCAAACATCCCGGGATATAAATAGATCGGGAGCGGGAAGTGATCGGTGGATGTTGCGGGGCTGAGAACCGGAGACGGACGCGCACATGCACGCAGCATCAACAGATACGATCAAACATCCGCAGCAAAGTGAAACCGTTCAACTCCGAATGAATTATGCACCGGGAGCCGCTCCGGTCTGAACTGCCGGTAAACTGCCCGCCTGCGTCCCGGCGAGCGCAGCAATGACAGAGGGGTCAAAGCCCCGGTGCGCCGCTCCGTCCCTCGGTCCGTCCGTCCACCCAGAGCCCCTGCCCCCCGTCCTCAATGACGCGCCGCGGCAACACCATGACCGCGGCACAAACATGCCTCTGCAGCCGCAGGGGGGAAAAGCACCGGATCGGTACATCGGTAGCTACTCACCGTTTCTCAGCAGCAGCCGCCGGTCCCCCCTCTTCTTTTCCTGCGTCCCTCCATCCTTTTTCACATCCTTCCTTTTTTTTTTTTTTTGAGGTATCCGTTTTGCGGGTGTCCTCCCCCCCACCCCCCTCCAACGCCGCCGCCGCCACACACACTCACACACACACTCACACTCACACACGGACACGCACGCCGTGGAAATATAAATGTAAATCTCTAGATATGTTCTACATGGACTCCGCTGCTCGCATCCTCACCTCTCTCCCTCCCTCTCTCCTCTCCTCTCCTCTCTCTCTCTCTCCCCGGCTCTCCCTCTTTTCCCCGTTCCTTTTGTTAAAATTCAGTATATGCGCCCCGTCACCTAGCAACCGTCAACCTCTCTCTCTCCCCCTCTCTCTCCCTCTCTCTCCTCCCTCCCTCCCCTCCATCGCTGGCGACACGTGTTGAATGCTAAACTTAGCGGTCCGGAATAGAATTAAAGCTGCGCTGCGTCTCCCCCCTCCACTATCATAATGCAATATAAATATTTACTAGAACCACTCAGCCCGCTCATTGCCCCCCAACACCTCCTCCTCTCCGCATCTCCCCCTCCCTCCCTCCCTGCCTCCCTCCATCCATCCATCACCGGCTCCCCTCCCTGCGTCCCTCCCTTCCTCCGCCGTCCTCCCCTCTTTTCTCTCCTCCTGCCTCCTATCGCCTCTTTCTGCTTCTCCAAGCAAAACGGAGGCGCCACACCAGCGTCTGTGGATCCACATGTGAGTGAGTGTCACCCCGCCTCGCACGGAGGGAGAGAGAGAGGGAGAGAGAGATATGCGCGTGTGTGCTCGTGCGTGTGTGTGAACGAGAAGCTTACAGTAGCGTGACAGCGGTGACAGTGCGTGTGCAGGGAGCAGCAACATGCAGCAGCAGAATCCTAAAAAAATCATGTTCAAGTAACTTTCTGATGCATTTGTGGAGAGGAATGCGACAGCAGGCTGCATGCTGGGTTGCATATAGAGCTGCTGCAATGCTGGGCTGCATGTAGAGCTGCTGCAATGCTGGGCTGCATGTAGAGCTGCTGCAATGCTGGGCTGCATATAAAGCTGCTGCAATGCTGGGCTGCATGTAGAGCTGCTGCAATGCTGGGCTGCATGTAGAGCTGCTGCAATGCTGGGCTGCATATAGAGCTGCTGCATGGGCTGCATGTAGAGCTGCTGCATGGGCTGCATGCTGATGTGTGATGAGTTGCTGCATGTTAAGTTGAGGCATGCTGAGCTGCTGCAGTATGTTGACATGTATGTTATTTGTTGCATATTGAGTTGCTGCTGCATGTTGAGCTGCATGTTGATATGTATGTATAGTTGCTGCATGCTGAGCTGCTGCTGCATAATGATGTGCATGTTTAGTTGATATGTATTAAGTTTCTGCATGCTGGGCTGCTGCATGTTGACGTGGATGTTATTTGCTGCATAGTGAGCAGGTTGATGTGTACGTTTAGTTGCTGCATGTTAATTTGCTGCAGTTGCTGCATGTTGAGCTTCTGCATGTTGAGCCGCTGCATGCTGAGCTACAGTATGTTGATATGTATGTATAGTTGCTGCATGCTGAGCTGCTGCTGCATGTTAAATTGAGGCATGCTGAGCTGCTGCAACATGTTGATATGTATGTTGTTTGCTGAAAATTTAGCTGCTGCTGCACGTTGAGCTGCAGCATGCTGATGTGTATGTTTAGGTGTTGCTGCATGCTGAGTTGCTGCGTGTTGAGCTGCTGCATGTTAAGTTGTTGCATGTTGAGCTGCAGCATGCTGATGTGTATGTTTAGGTGTTGCTGCATGCTGAGTTGCTGCGTGTTGAGCTGCTGCATGTTAAGTTGTTGCATGTTTAGTTGCTGCATGTTGAGCTGCAGAACATTGAGCCGCTGCATGCCGAGCTGCAGTGTGTTGATGTGTATGTTTAGTAGCTGCAGCGTGTTGATGTGTATGTTTAGGTGTTGCTGCATGTTGAGTTGCTGCATGCCAAGCTGCAGCATGTTGATGCGTATGTTTAAGAGCTGCAGCGTGTTGGTGAGCGTGCAGACTCCAGTGAATATAGGATGCGCTGCTGCGTTGCTGTTTTTTCTCTGTGTGTAATCTGGGATCAGCTCTAATCAATGCAGCTGCAGCTCTCAGATCATCGTCAGGCAGCTCAGGAACTGATCCCAGAACTGCAGCTGCAGCAGGAAACAGACAGGAAGTAGAAGGAAAATACAAACTGGGAAAATCTGGCAGCAAGAAACGGTGGAATACTGTCAGGTTGTATAACTGGAAAAACTATGAAATAATGGCAAATATCTGGATGGATGGATGGATGGATGGATGGATGGATGGATGGATGGATGGATGGATGGATGGATGGATGGATGGATGGACTATAGATAGATAGATAGATAGATAGATAGATAGATAGATAGATAGATAGATAGATAGATAGATAGATAGATAGATAGATAGATAGATAGATAGATAGATAGATAGATTTGCTGAATTTAATACAGTAAAGCAGTAATTTTATAGTCAAACATTGTAAAAGAAGGAATTGCTATTTCTAAAAAATAACATTTTTTGATGCAGATGTTAGTTACAGTTTTGGCTGTTGGCAGTTTTATTTTTGTTTGTTTGTTTGTTTCCTATCAGCATCCAAATGAAATTTAAAATTATTTTCCGAAATATTTTGTATCGTTGAACAAAACAGGGAAAATAACAGTTAAAGAATAATTTATCATTTTTCACCTCTAAGTAGAGCCAACGTCGCTGTCAAACAACAGCTAGTTATTTTATTTATTCATACACACACAAACAGAGAAAACACACACAAATACACACAAACACAGACAGAAAACACACACACACACACACACACCTCTGTGAGTTGGTCCTCAGTCGTTTCTTCCTCAGGATTCTCCACATCTCGTCTTCAACTCCAACGGTTTCTGCAGATTGTGGAGGAAAAATGTGGCTTCAGTTTTAAATTCAACACGTCTCATCCAAACACTGGGAGTTTTTCTGCCACTTGTAGCTCACAGGATTAAAAAACTCCAGAGAACCATCCTGGTGTCCTCATTACTGCAGCGAGCTGACAGAAGTTCCACTAGCAAACAGAACAACTAGTGACAGGAAAACCAGAAAACAAACCAGGAAGTGGAATTCCTCATCAGCTGCTGTTCTACAGGAAAACTAACCCTTATTTAGACAGAAAATAAAAATAATGATGAGATGTTTTACACCATCTGGAGAACAGAATGAGTCGGCTTTATTTACAGTCTTTATCAGTAAATAAATCAATAAAAAGCAGTTTTATTTACAGTCTATATCAGTAAATAAATAAATAAAAAGCAGTTTTATTTCGTCTTTATCAAAAAAATAAATGCAGCTACTGAAATCCTGCCTGTTGCACTTCAACAACATTGAAGTGTTCATTTCAAACACGCTAAAAATAATTTTTACAGATTATATTCATAACATTTAATATCATAAAAGACTGAAAGCTTCTTCAGTGTTTTCTGCCAGATTTGTTTGAAAGAATATTTAGCTGAAGAAAATGTCAAACGGAGCAGAAAAATACTTCAGAACATTTAAAAAGTTTGTCGAAAATATGGAGATCAAATCTGAAATATTACGATCACCAAAATATAGATTTTTGATTTCAACATTATTTGAAAAAAAATGTTCACAGTCAACATTTATTCCTATTTGTTCCTGTAATTTCACCAGATTTGATCAGGAATGTGTGTGTGTTTTCTTTGTATTGTGTGTAGTAGTGAGTGGGTGTGTATTGAACACGTGTCATTAGATGAACTGAGACATTCGTCCGTCTTTTTTCAGTCCTCCGGGGAAAAAACATGAATCTATGGGAGCTGTGATGTTACACTCTGTGTGTGTGTTCACTGTAAAATAACAAACAATAATTTACTATTATTGTCCTTTTTTTCTTTTTTCTTCAATGATTGATAACTATAAAATAGATTTTTTTTACATGTTGATTGTAAAAAAAGGCCACAACTATAATAAAAAATCTGTGTTTACAATAAGAATTTGTTCTTTTAACCGTTTTAACTATATTTAATTCAGCAGTAAAAGCTATTTTCAGCTGCATTTGTGTAGATTAAGGATTAAAAAATGAGAAATGTTGTGCTTTTGTTAAATTGATTGATTTTTTGATAGATTTTTTTTAATGTAAATGTTATTTTTGCCTGAATTGTTTTGTTAATAGGTAAATAAATATGTTTTCAGTGATTTTACAAGATATTATCTGTAATTTAACAAAACAAGCAAAATCTGTAAAAATAACACTGAAAAAAGGTAAATATCTGTTTAATAATAAAATAAAATAAATAATTATATCTATCTATTTACAAATATTTCTTTCTCTATTTTTTGTTAATTTAAATACACTTTACAGATAATAAATAGAGATTATTTGAAGTGACTTGCAGGTTTTCCGTGTAAATAAATGTGTCTTTCCCGGGTATTTTGCGTCCATGCTGTCCTTCAGCTGACGGTTCAGAGCAGCTCATTGCTGCACATCTCTGCTGATCTGAGGTCAGTTTCAGGTGATTATCCTGCAGATGGTACGGTGGATCAGCGGTGCGTTACGAGTCCACGTCCTCTCTTTGCTTCAGCCATCAGCTCGTCATCCTGGGCTTCTAGCATCAGGTTTTATGATGCATGTGATGGAATGCGTCGTGTTTTACTGCGTTTCCTGCGGCGCTGCGACACCTGACTGCAGCTCTGTGGTCCATAAAGGCTGCGTTGCTGCTTCCTGTGTGTGTGTTTGTGTGTGTTTGTGCTGTTTGGTGTAATCTGATCTCTATTTACGCATCTGTTTAGCTCTGAGCTAACAAACAAACAAACAAATAAGGTTTCCACTCGCAAACACACACAGAGACACAAATATACGCCAAAAACTAGGCATCTCCCAGCCAAAGATTCATTTAGAACGTTTTTTTATGTCACCAACAGGTTTGTTCTGTCTATAAATGACAGAAACTAGAGATTAAACACAGTAAGTGGTTGTGTTGGACATGCTAATGATGGACTTTTTAGTTATGCTTGTGGCTATTTTTTACATTTTTACTAAGAATACTGTTGACTTTGACACAAATGTTCAATAAAAGCGTCTGTTTAGTTGGAAACTCACATTTCTGCAGTTTAACAGAAGTTTGTAGACGTCAGAATTTAAGATCAAAACATGGAAATAAGAACAAAATAGAGTCTGATGCTGCATATTTCAGCATAATTCACTTTTATAGTGAGTTTCTCTTGGTGGTTGGACTGTGTCTCTGTTGTTGTTTTGTGTCTCTTTATCGTTGTTTTGTGTGTCTTTGTGGTTGTTTTGAGTCTGTGGTCATTTTGTGTCTCTTTAAGGTCATTTTGAGTCTCTGTTGTTGTTTTGTGTGTCTTTGTCATTTCTGCGATCAGACTGATGCGTGTTTCAAACCTTTCAACAACTATCTCCATTTATTTGAATCATTTTAAGCTGATTTATTTGACTTTTACTCCTCTGCTTGTTGTGTTTCTTCCTTTAATCCTTTAATCATCTTCATACTTCAGACGTTTTCCGTGCAGAACTCCAGTTTCCAGCGTGTTTCTCATATTTCAGTGTTTCCGGCGCTGCTGGGAAGATCCAGCATCTGCAGCTTGTAATTCAGCTGCTTAACAGCTTTGTTTTCATTCTGTGTTTTATTGAAAGATCCAGCCCAGAAGACGGATAATAAAGCGACAAACCGGCCCGCAGCTCCGACAGCCGACACATAAACTCAGCAAACGCTGCTTAAGACTTGGCGTGTCTGCAAACGGCGGCGATAAAAAGGTGAACGTTCGACGTGAATTCGGATGTTTCTGGCTCAGTCAGACTCTTAATTGTTGCAGTAATTCGGTGATTTTCCTGGAGACGGTAAAACACGACCAGACATTTTTCATTCTCCGGCTGTCCCAGCTGGTTCCTGCTTCCTGTTGTGTGAGGAACATTTTTACAGTTTGTTCTGTGCTAACTGCAGAAATGATTCACTAAAACCAAACCTCAACGACAGAAGGAATCTGGTTTGAGTCTCTTTGTGGTCATTTTTGTATCTTTACAACTCCATAAGACACACAAAATGGCCACAGAGACAAAACAGCTACAAAGAGACGCAAAAAGACAAGAAATGATTACAAAGAGACACAAAAGTGTCTCTTTGTGGTCAGTATCTTTTCTACTATTCTGGCCAGTTCACACTTCATTGAAGAACTTTCAAAAGAACCGTAGATCTGTTGAACCCTCGAAGTAGAACTGAGACATGGAGAACTTGAGGACCAGATGAAGGTTTGTCAGATTAAACCTCATGTTCCTGCAGCTCACATCCAGTCTGGGTGTTAAATGTTAAACAGCTGCCGTTAAAACCTCCTCATTCTGCCGTTTCCTTTACGTTCACGCTCCTGCCGCCTCCTCGGAATGACTGGCAGCTTTCCTCCATCTGGCCTGGATGTCGTTAAACAAACAGCCACGGGGAATAGTCGCACATTTCCTCATTCAGCAGCCGCGCCGCAGCCCGACAACTTTTATTTCAGCTGGACTCAAATCCACCAGGATGAGTTTGTGACCCGCTGGTGTTAAGATTAAAGACGAGGAGCTTTAAGATGTGGCAGGACGTAAATATGGAGGCTGGAGGGGATGGAGACCTGGACGATGGACGCCACTGTGGGCTGGTTGGTCTCCTTAAGGTCATTTTATGTTCCTTTGTGCTCGTCTTGTGTCTCTTTGTGGTTGTTTTCTGTCTTTTTACTGCCATGTGTGGCTTTTGGAGGTTATTTTGTGTCCCTTTTCAGTTAATTTGTGTCTTTTTGTAGCCCTTTGGGTTTCTTTGTTCTAACTTTCTGCCTCTTTGAAGCATTTTTATGTCTCTACAGCTGTTTTATGTTTATTTGCAGTAATTTTGTGTCTCTTGGTTATCCATTAATGTCTCTTTGTTGTAATTTTGTGTCTCTTTGCTGCCATTTTTGGGTCTCTTTGGTTGTTTTGTGTCTTTTTGTGGTTGTTTTGTGTCCCTTTATGGTTGTTTTGTGTCTTTTTGTGGTTGTTTTGTGTCCCTTTATGGTTGTTTTGTGTCTTTTTGTGGTTGTTTTGTGTCCCTTTATGGTTGTTTTCTGTCTATTAGTGATCTTTTTGCATCTATTTGTGACCATTTTGTGTCTCCTTTTGGCTGTCTTGTGCTTGTTTTATGTCTCTTTGTGGTTATTTTGAGTCTCTTTGTTCTAATTTTCTGTCTCTTTGCTGCCTTTTTACGTCTCTGTGGCTGTTTTATGTCTGTTTGTTGTAATTTTGTGCCCCTTGGTGGTCCATTAATGTCTTTGCGGTAATTTTGTGTCTCCTTACTGCCATTTTTGGGTCCCCTTTGTTGTTTTGTTTCTCTTTGTGGTCATCTTGTGTCTTCTTGTGGTTGTTTTCTGTCTTTTTATGGTTGGTTTGCATCGCTTAGTGGTTACTTTGCCTCTGTCATTGTTTTGTGCCTTTTTGTGATTGTTTTTTGTCTTTTTGTGGTTGTTTTGTGTCTCTTTGTGGTCGTTTTGTGCCTCTTGGTGGTCCATTAATGTCTCTTTGTTGTAATTTTGCGTCTCCTCGCTGCCATTTTTGTGTCTCTTTGGTTGTTTTGTGTCTCTTTGCATTCCAGTCCATCTCTTGTCCCTTTTTTTCCTCCACTCCGGGCAGAAATTGAGGGAAAGCTGAATTGAATTTCCTTTCGGCGGCGGCGTGTGGAATAAGGAAGAGGGCCAGACAGCGAACGCAGCCTTAATCCGTCCCTCTGCCTTCCCCTTTCCACACACTCGTCTGCAAATCCCCTCCACTCCATTCCTGGAATAAATTATTTCATTTCTTTTATTTATTTTTTTACTCATCCCGGCGGAGAGGCCTGATGAATGGTGTTGGGTTCACAGCCTCTGATCATCGCTGCTCTGAAACGCCTTTAGATACTCGCTGGCTTGTGGCTGCCTCCGATGCACATAAGAGGCGAGCGGGCTCTGCATCAGACTCACAGAGGAATAAACGCAGCTATAGAATGGATCTGGATCTTTTATCTCCATCTTCAAAACTCTGCAGAGACTCTGCTCTGCGGATCCACGCCGACGACGCTGCTGCTGCTCCTTGTTCAGATTAATGATGACATTTAAGAACACTGAGGAGTCTCAAATAACATCTATAATTCACGGGGGAACATGTGTTCAACAATGTATGGGAATGTATGGAATCCAGCCGGCGCTCATGAATATGGAGCAAAGCCATAAATGAATTATTCTTTTTTATAATGGGAGTCTCAGGACTTGATTAGCGGAGGCCTGTGTTATTAATGACGTGTGTTCACGCGTGGTGCAGCCCGAGTGTGTTTGGAGGCATTAATGATGACGGTCCGAGGTTCTGCGGTGCCGAAGCGTCGCCGATCGCTGTCTGGATCCTCCGACAGCGTCCTGTTCGTCCAGATTCAATGAGGACAAGAGAGCGCTGTGTTTCCTGCAGGTCCTCGGAGGATTCACCTCTAGCTCGGACAAAACACACTTGGTCCTCCAGCGGTATTAGGAAAGGCGCAAAATGACTACAAAGAAACGCAAAACAACACAAGACGACTGCGAAAAAACATGAAATTACTATAAACAGACACAAAATGACTACAAAAAGACATGAAATGACTACAGAGACACGAAATGACTACAGAGACATGAAATGACTAAAAAAACAAAATGTCTACAAAAAGACACGAAATGACTAAAAAAAACACAAAATGTCTACAAAAAGACACGAAATGACTAAAAAAAGGACACAAAATGACTATTGGTTGTTTTGCGTCTGTTTGTGGTCGTTTTGTGTCTCTTTGTGGTTGTTTTTGAGTCTTTGTAGCCCTAGTGATTCTCTTTGTGTTCATTTTATATTCCCTTGTGTTCATTTCATGTCTTTTTTCGGGAGATTCGCCTCCAGCACAAACTGGGAGAAAACACACTGGAAGGAAACAAACTGGAAGGAAACACACTGGAAGGAAACACACTGGAAGGAAACAAACTGGAAGGAAACAAACTGGAAGGAAACACACTGGAAGGAAACAAACTGGAAGGAAACACACTGGAAGGAAACAAACTGGAAGGAAACAACTGAAGGAACACACTGGAGGAACAAACTGGAAGGAAACACACTGGAAGGAAACACACTGGAAGGAAACACACTGGAAGGAAACACACTGGAAGGAAACACACTGGAAGGAAACACACTGGAAGGAAACAAACTGGAAGGAAACACACTGGAAGGAAACAAACTGGAAGGAAACAAACTGGAAGGAAACACACTGGAAGGAAACAAACTGGAAGGAAACACACTGGAAGGAAACACACTGGAAGGAAACACACTGGAAGGAAACACACTGGAAGGAAACACACTGGAAGGAAACAAACTGGAAGGAAACACACTGGAAGGAAACAAACTGGAAGGAAACACACTGGAAGGAACAACTGGAGGACAACTGGAAGGAAACACACTGGAAGGAAACAAACTGGAAGGAAACACACTGGAAGGAAACACACTGGAAGGAAACACACTGGAAGGAAACAACTGGAAGGAAACAAACTGGAAGGAAACACACTGGAAGGAAACACACTGGAAGGAAACACACTCTGTCCTCCAGAGGTATCAATTAAGGCGGCGGTCCAATCAATGCCTGATACCGAGTACAAGCAGATTAGGACTAAAGCTCACATCTTAACACTGAGGCCACACAAACACAAAGACCTCACAATCAGCCAGGACAATTATGGGATGTCTACTTTCTCCTCACTGTTCTTTCTCTGTCTCCCTTCGCAGGCTAAAGTCTGACCTAAATACTTGGGGGTTTTGATGATTGGACCAAAACAGAGATCAGAGGAAGAATCCGGACATGAAGAGATGCCGCTGCTGTTCACGAACCTCCGAACACAGAGCTCTAAAACCGTCTAAACCACCACCACCCCGATCGATCTTCCCCGTCTAAACCACCACCCCGATCTTCCCCGTCTAAACCACCACCCCGATCTTCTCCGTCTAAACCACCACCCTGATCTTCCCCGTCTAAACCACCACCCTGATCTTCTCCGTCTAAACCACCACCCTGATCTTCCCCGTCTAAACCACCACCCCGATCTTCCCCGTCTAAACCACCACCCCGATCTTCCTCGTCTAAACCACCACCCTGATCTTCCTCGTCTAAACCACCACCCTGATCTTCTCCGTCTAAACCACCACCCCGATCTTCCCCGTCTAAACCACCACCCTGATCTTCCCCGTCTAAACCACCACCCTGATCTTCTCCGTCTAAACCACCACCCCGATCTTCACCCAACTCCTGCAGCACATCGGCTAATCCACAGCACCATCATCCATTTGTGGTCGTTTTGCGTCTCTTTGTGGCTGTTTTGTGTCTTTTAGTAGGAATTTTGTGTCTTTTTGTATGTCTGTGGTCGTTTTGTGTCTCTTTAAGGTCATTTTGTGTCTTTTTTTCGTCGTTTTGTGTCTCTGTGGTCATTCTGTGTTGCTCTGTGGTGATTTTGTGTCATCAGCTAATCCGGAGCGCCATCATTCACGCGCTCGGAGGCGACTCGGCGCCACCTCTGACCTTGACTCGTGACCACACCTGGTGATTGAAGAGGCGTTTAATGCGGCCCTCCGTTTAATGATCTGCTTCTGCCCGGTTTCAGCTCAGTACGGATCGGCAGGAAACACGGAGGTCAGAGAACGCCTCGCTGCTTTTTAAGTGCACCCATTCATTTTTCATTTCATGACGTGAGGGGATGGTGGAGTCCCCTCCAGTCGATCCCATCACCGTCGTCCTGCAGGAAATGAAGACCGGCAGCTCGAGTGGAAGCAGCCAAACACCTCCGCTCAGCTTCGACGGGACGATCAAACATTTATCCTGGACTCAAAGTCACAAAGTCTGCTGCTGTAGGGATAAACTCACTCCAGACTGCAAGAATAAAGTGGAAAATTATGTGCAGTTCTTTAAGTTTACGGAATGAAGAGGAACAAACGACATTTTTCTCATTTTGTGTAATTTTTCTTGTTTCATTTTAGCAATTTTGTGTCTCGTATTTCTCATTTTGTGTATTTTTCTTGTTTTTTGTTTCATTTCTGCCATTTTGTGTCTCATTTTTCTCATTTTGCATCTTGTTTTGGACATTTTGCATCTCATTTTTCTCATTTTGTGTCATTTTTCTTGTTTTGTTGTTTCATTTTTGCCATTTTGTGTCTCACTTTTCTCATTTTGTGTAATTTTTCTAGTTTTTTGCTTCATTTTAGCCATTTTACATCTCATTTTGTGTCTTGTTTTGGGCATTTTGTGTTTAATTTTTCTCATTTTGTGTCTTGTTTAGGTCATGTCTGTCTCGTTTTTCTTGATTTATGTCCTATTTTCTGTCGTTTCTTGTGTATCCTAAACAGGATATTTTCAGAAATTTGACCACATATGCACTGTACAAATTGAATAAATGAGTAAAATAATGAAAATCTGGCAGCAAAGGCGCAAGAAAAGAACTGTTAAATAAAGAGCGGAATACTGTAACATTCAAAAATTGTAAAAACTGTGAAAATGAAAGCAAATTTCTGTAAAATACACTTGTGTAGCTGATTTAAATGCAGGGAGGAAAGAGTGATTTTCATGAGTTTCATGTTGTAAAAGAAGAAATCCAGATTGTTCAGTGGAATTTCCAGCATAAATGAAGATTATTTTTCTGCACTTTTACTAAATTATTCATAAGTTTTCAGTCCATAATGTACAGGATTGTTCTTTTAAATAAAAGCAGGTATCTGAAAATCAAAACTTTAAATTATGCTTTCAAGAGAACATGTTTTTAATTGAATGTTTACAGAATGTTTTATGGATTTATAATTTCAAATAATTAAACATGAGTAAACCAACAACATTCAGTGGATGTTTGGACATAACAAAGGAGGAACGTTCTGAGGATGTTCTCAAGATGTTATCGAGGTGGAACATTTCTCCTGCACTGAGTATTTTGTAAACATTTCCTCAACGTTACGTAACGATGTGTGATAAGAAAGGAGCAACATTAGAAAAGCTTCAAATGTTTTTACAACGTCTTTAAGAGGAACATTCTGGGAACTTCTGGATTAAAACGTTAGAAGAACTTTGCAGAATGTTTTTAGAACAAAATACAACATAAACATCTGAGCTGAGCATCATTTCTTATTTTGTAAAAAGTCTTCTGAGGTCTCAAGAACATCTGGAAAACATCTTTTGAATGCTGCATTGAAAATGTTCTTCCTCTGTTATCACTGAATGTTGTGGGAACGTTTAAAAAGGAAATTAATTAATTTGTTAATAGTTAACAAAGACAGTGAGTGAGTGTTTTAGCTGCAGTATTCATTGGATGTTTGAACCTAATAAAGAAAAAACGTTCTCAAGATGTTGACATTTACAAAGGTGGAACATTTTCTTGGAAACTTTTGTATAAAAACATCACAAGAACTTTGCAGAATGTTGTTAAAACAAAATGCAAGATAAAAATCCTCGCTGAGCATACATTTTTTATTTTATAAAAAGTCTGCTGAGGCCTAGACAACATCTGGAGAACATTTGTTGAATATTGCATTGAGAACGTCTTTCCTCTGTTATCACTGAAGGTTGTGGAACATTTTTAAAGGAAATAAATTTACCCGAAACGTCCTATTCCTTAAAAGTGAACAAAGACAGAACATTTTAGCTGCAGTATTTGTTGGATGTTTGGACATAACCGACAAAGAACGTTCTCAAAATGTTCTTAAAATGTTAGAGGCCTCAGGTGGCGTCAGCAAAGGTGGAACATTTCTCCTACAGAACTTTCTTGGAACAAAATACAACATAAAATTCTAGCTGAGCATACATTTTTTATTTTATAAAAAGTCTTCTGAGGCCTCGAGAATCTGAAGAACATTTTTTGAATGTATGCAAGATTAAGAGTCTGAAATCTCCTGGTTTGGGTTAAAAAAAACAGCTCTTTTATTCTGTATTTGAAGCTTCCTCTTTATATTCTGGGCTACCAGGTTGGTATTTTATCTGATTAATGACTAGCTGGCTGTGAAGGAGCGACAATAAAGCAATAAAATAGAAGATAATTGATTAGAAACAGATCTGTGACGCGTCATAAACAAACCAGAGGAAGTCGTGTTTCTCTGCCTCAGTCATTTGCACACTGAGATCTGATCCCAGTCGAGCAGATTAAAGATAAGGAGGACTGAGCAGCCTTGGAGGAGGACTGAGCAGCCTTGGAGGAGGACTGTGCTCTCAGTGATTTTCTTGTTACATTCAGGTTTCACATTTGTAGAACGGAAGAGTATAGAGTAAAGCTGTGAATTCTACAGAGGTAAAGAATAATATCGCATAATAATGAAATACTGCAAATGACAGTTTAAACTATGAAGTACATGAAAGGAAGTGCCTCTGATACTGCAGTTATTGTATGCAGAAGTTGTATTTTTACACCAAATTCCATCAATAAAGTGTTAAATTATGTGCAGATCTTTAGTGTTTCATTCAAAGACGAAAAGTCAAAGAAGAGGAAGACTGATGATCATAAAGGCAGAGTGGATCCCAAGCAGAGATCCAGGCCGGTTAGCGGTTCTGGACAAACCTCTGCTGCCACAACATGTGTTTAGGACGGACCTCCCTCCACCATTCATTCACCAAACACTCACTTAAAGGCAGCTGGAGGTCAGGAGGCGACGCAGATGGAAGCTAATGTGTAAGCCGAAGGCCCGACCGGCAGGGAGATAAAGATCAGGAGGCCGGGAGGCGACAGGTGAGAGGTGGGAAAGTCCAGTGGGCGGATTCCGAAGATAAGGAGGGAACCGGCGAAGGAATTTGAGGGGGAAAGGGAGGAGCGACGCAACATGAGGAGGAATCAAACAAAAGCAGAGAGAACAGGTAGAGTTGCTTCACCTAGAAGAAAAACAGAGAGAAAGAAAGAAGGAAGGAAGGCAGCAGATTTAAGAGAGCAAAGGGACTTAACTCCTCAGCGTCCTGACATCAGCAGAACTAGAGGAAGAGGAAGGAGGTCAGCGGCTGTCTGAGCATGTCCGCTGAGATCCACTAAGACTCCAGCAGCATGTTGGTGAAGGAGTACCGCATATGTATGCCGCTGACGGTGGACGAGGTGAGTGTTTGTCTTTCCCACGCCGAAGCCTGAAGGACGACTCAAGGGGCTTTGAGACTGGTGTTTTTCCATCTTGTAATCTGGCCGATAAGACGCGTCCTCAGGTGTGTTTTCAGGCTGCAGGTAGCAGTGGCGGCGGCAGCATCGCAGCCTTTGTTTTATCTCCATCTGCATTCTGAGCTCAAACTCGTCCGACTGGTTGCTGCAGAAACAAACAAACCTGCAGAGAGCCGAGCAGCTTTCAGAGGATCGCCCTCCCGCCTCTTAGCACAACAAGCACAAGAGGATTTACAGTATCAGCGCAGGAAGTGAATCCTCTTTGGGCTGAATGGGAGTTAAAATGCAGCTTATTTGAGGAGGAATCAAGTGGAGTCCAAACCGTTTACGAAGAGTTGATTTTCAGCTGTGGAATATCCACTAAGACCTCAGCAGCACTTTAAAGCAGCCAGAAAATTAGGCATTTACTGTATTTAAATCAATGAAGACTTTTTTTTCCTTTTAAACATTTGATTATAAAAGTACATTATTTTTACTGTATTAAATCTGTAAAAAAAAATTTATATATACACATATATACATATATACACATATATGTATGTATGTATGTGTGTATATATATATATATACATATATACATATACATACATACATACATATACACATACACACATCACACACACACACACACACACACACACACACACACATATATGTATATATATATATATATATATCAGTTTTCTCATTTTGGATCTTTTCTCATTTAGCATCTCATTTTTTCTGATATTGCGTCTGTATTTGTGATATTTCTCTCATTTTTTGCACGTTTTTCTGAGTTTTCTCATTTTGGATCTCTTTTCTCATTCAGTGTCATGTTTATCTCATTTTGTATCTCATTTTGTTTTTTTTCATTTTGCTTATTTTGGGTTTGTTTTGTGTCTTGGTCACATTTGGCATCTTGTTTATCTCATTTAGTTTGTTTTTTACAATTTGTGTCTCGTTTTTCACATTTAATGTCTCATTTATCTCATTTTGTTCCACGTTTTTCATATTTAGCGTCTCATTAATCTCATGTAGTGTCTAGTTTTTTCCACTGTGTTGCATTTTTCTCATTTTATGTCTTGGTTTTCAATTTTCTGTCTCGTTTTTCTCATTTAGCATGACTTTTTCTCATTTTATGTTTATTTTTCACATTCTGTGTTGCATTTATCTCATTTCATGTCGTGTTTGTCTCATTTTTTGTCTTGTATTTTGTGTGTGTAGTTTGGTAGAAATGCTTGATCCATTTGTTTTAGTTATGATTTATTTTTAAAGATACAGCTAAATTCTTGAGCTGCACTTACTTTACAACATTTCGATTTTCTATGACATACTGAAAAAAACAGGAATTTTCAGAAGATGATTTGATTAACTCTGTTTGGGATCAAATTAAACATTGAAGAATGACTGAGGTGATTCTGCAGGGGAATATTTTTAAATCATTGCTTTAAAAAAGCTGAGAAATGCATCGGAGCCTTTAGCTTTCATGCCAATTTAAATGGTACAGAAACCATTTTGTACCATGGTGTTTAGCTGTATAATCCTTTCTGTAGCCGAAATATTTCCATACAACGGTTTTATTTTTGCAACTACGTCTTCCTTTTTAAGTGTTTATTTCCTCTTTCTGCTCATTTTGCTGCACATATGGAGCTGCAGGTCAATCAACCCTTTCAAATAAAGTTAAAATAAACCCCAAGAAGCCTTAAATCAGTGTAAATAATAATCTACCAGACAGACTTCTCCTGGGGATTTATGTATTTGAGTTCATTTGCATTACAAATGTGGATGCAGTTCCAGTAAATTCTGTGTTTTGGAACTGACTGAGCTATTAATAGAAGCATACGTTGGAGATTTCAATCATAAATTCTTTCACTTTTAAACACCGTCACTCAGAGCCTCCACCCAACACCAGGAGCTAAATTTGCACCTCGGAGACTTTACTGCAGCTTGTTGTTGTAAAAACCAGGAGGAGGAGACTGGAGCCAAAACCTGACTGACTTCCTCAACCGTCCAAACACCGATTTAAAGAACTTAAAAGTGTTGTGTTTCCTAGAAAGTGAAAGGATGGTGCACCTGAGTGGGCGGAGCTCTGCCGTCTGTCTGATCACCAATCAGAGTGATTGATTGAGTCTGTGAGCAGCCAATAAGTAAATACTGAGTGTTGGAACAGGAAGGAGGATTACAGGAAGTCAGCGGTGAAGGATGGAGGCTGAATCTGTCCTCCTCCTTCTGATTCCATTTTTAATTAAAACTGTGAAAAATGGGCAGCAGAATGAATCAGAGGCAACGGTTCAGTGTCATTCTATCTCTATTTATGTCTATTTTTTACCTGTTTTTCTGTTTCCTCATTATGGATCTTTTTTCTCATTCAGTGTCATGTTTATCTCATTTTGTATCTCGTTTTTCTCATTCAGTGTCTCATTTTTCTTATTTTGGGTCTGTTTTGTGACATTTTTCTCATCGAGTGTCTTATTTTTCATTTTTTGTGTCTTGTTTATCTCTTTTTGTGTAATTTTTTCTCATTTTTTGCCTGTTTTTCTCATTAAGCGTCTTGTTTTTCACTTTTGTGTTCTGTTTATCTCTCTTTATGTCAACGTTTCTCAGTTTTTGCCTGTTTGCTTGTTTTGCACATTTTGTGTCTCGTTTATCTCATTTAGTACCTCCTTTTCTCCATTATATGTCTCTTTTTTCACATTTTGTGTCTCATTTTTCCCTTTTCTATCTTGTTTTTCTCATTTGGTGCCTCGTTTATCTCATTTTGGAGAGCTGATGTCGTCCTCCTCTTTCTCTGCTTCTACTTTTAATTAAAACAGTGAAAACAGGACAACAAAATGAACTAGAGGTCTCGGCTGAGCAGTTCTGTGTTTACGGCGTCATTTTACTGCCTCTTCATAAGAACTTTGGAGTGATTTGCAGTAAAAGTAAACCAAATATTGCTCAGAGAAACGAGGTTAGCAGAAGAATTGTTGTGTAAAGACAACAGATTCTGTCAGACACCCAAAGGCTTCGTCCTCTTCGAGAGAAAACCCTCCAACAGTGAATCGAGTCCCTTCCCCCTGATTTGGACGCCACACACCGCCCTCGCTGCTAAATTAAATTTGGTGATATCTGATATGGTCACTTTGGGGAATCTGAGGAGTGAAGCTAAGCAGCTCTGAGTAAAAGCCTGTCAGGAAAACACTGGAATCAGCAACTGAAGCCGTTTCACTTCCTCATCGCGGTTTCCTGAATGTTGGTTTCACACGACTGGATGTTTGTTTTTTTTGTCACTTAAGGCCTCAAAACTCCACATTAACTTGTGTGAGAAATGCTGTCCGGTGGGTTTAGATTCAGATCAGTATTTACCTCTCTGAAATCGGAGCTCTTTCTGGGTGTTTTTCTTTTTTGCTTCCGTCTCGTTTTTTCTTCACTGTGGTTCATTTTTCAGTCTAAAGTTCTGCAGCTCTGTGGAAACAGAATGATGCAGATAGAATCATAAGAATCAGAAGGAAAAAGTTTAATTTCTTTCCCATTTTCCAGCTGCAGAGGCTCCATATCCTGCAGATATTCAACAATTTACATTTTTACAGCTTTTGCAAACTTTGAGAGACAGTTTTGTGACAGTTTTGGTGTTTTGTGTCCATTTTTGTGTTCGTTTGGAAATTTTCTGTATTATTTTTTCATTTGGTGTTTTATTCACGTGGTGTCTTGTTTATCTCATTTAATTTATTTATCTTATTTTGTGTCTCGTTTTTCATATTTACCGTATTGCGCTTTTCATTTTGTGTTTCGTTTACTTCATTTTGTGACATTTTTCTCATTTTGTGTTTCGTTTTTCACATTGTGTATCTCATTTATCTAATTTTATGCCTTGTGCCACTTTTCACATTTTGTGTCTTTTTTCCCTTTTGTGTCTCATTTTGTGCTTTTCTCATTTTGTGTCTCTTTTTTTATTGTCATTTTGTGTCTCGTTTTACATAATTTGTCACGTTTTTCTCATTTTGTCTCTTCTCCTTTTATGTCTCGTTTTTCCTCATTTTGTGTATGTTTTTCCCTTTTTGTATCATTTTCTCATTTTGTTTCTCATTTTGTGTCTCATTTCCTCATTTTCTGTCTTGTTTTTCCTCATTTCGTGTCTTGTTTTTCTCATTACTTGTAAATTGTGCCTTGTTTTACATATTTTATGTCTCATTTTTCTCATTTTCGGTCTTGTCTTTCCTCATTTAGTGTCACACTTTTCTCATTTTACACATTTTTATGTCAAGTTTTCTCATTTTGTATCTTTTTCTCTTTTCTGTCTTGTTTTTCCTCATTTTGTGTCACATTTATCAGATTTTATCTATTTAAAATCAGAAAACTCTACTTGTCGACCCCTCGTCATGAGTTTAAATGCATTTCCTTGATGCAGACTCCAGTGAACTTCACCAATGTTTCATTCTCAGTTCTCCTTTTAAAATGTCATCTGCTGGTATTTTAGCTTCACCACAGTTATTGTTTTGTCTTTGTTTTTCTGCAGTACCAGATCGGCCAGCTCTACATGATCAGTAAACACAGCTGTGAGCAGAGTGGAGGTGGGGAAGGAGTGGAGGTGGTGAGGAACGAGCCAGACGTTCATCCTCAGCATGGACCTGGACAGCTGACGGAGAAGAGGATCTACCTGAGCAGGTAACTCTGCTGCTGCTAATAATACTAATAATGATCCTGGAGGAGGTCCTCATATCTGCTCTACCTTTGACCTGTTGAAGCTCCTCAAACATCTCAGAGGCAATAAAACGTTTTGAAACATCCAAAGTCCACCAGACTTCTGATTCTGAGAAGTTGCAGTGGAAACATGAGATCATCTTGTTGTGAAGACGTCCAGCTGAGGGAAACATCTGAGCATCCTGATAATTACAGGATTCCTGGAGAGTTTCAACCTCTTATTATCTTCTTTTGTACAGCTGGAAACTTGAAGCTTCTCAGAGTCACAGAAGAACCAGAAAATGCAAAAAAAAAAAACTCTTTTCTTTGACCTAATTCTAAGAAGCTTCATATCCCTCTGAGACAGTTTGGTTTCTGGTCGCTTTAGCTCTTATTTTTCTTGTTTGTGCCTCATTTTTGTTGCTTTTTTTGGTCTTTGGGACAGTTTTCTTGTGTATTCAGTTGATTTCCACTTTTTTATGTGTCTTTAATGCAATTTAGTTTATTTCAGGTTATTTTTTGCCTCATTTTCTTGTTTGTGTCTTGTTTTTCTTATTTTGTCTTAATTTTTTTCTTATTTTGTCACCTTTTTCTCATTTTGTGTCTCATTTTTCTCAACTTCTGCTGTGTTGGAACTGACATTTTATCGTGATTGTTAAACTAAGACCTGACTGATCGTTTAGTTCTGTAACAGTGTGTTTATTTGTGCTCACGTTCCACTAATCTGTTAATTGTGATTAAAACAAAAGAAAAACCGACTCTAAACTCTGAATTTATGTCCTGACCCTGAGATAACCTCCCTCATTACCCCAGCGTCACCTCATCAGCTCCATAAACCCAGAGCCTAATCCTAAAATAAACTCCTAAAGAAACGTCCTGGCCGTGGAGGATTTCTCTGATCTTTGGGGGGCGTTCGGTCCTCATTAGTAAAGTTATGCAGGAACACACACAAAGCTGCACACTGTATTCAGCTCCATCATGTCCTGGCATGTGACCTCGCAGCTACAGTACCGATCCATCACCACAGGTGTAATTGGGAATGACTCATACAAATGAGCGCTGTGGTGAGAGTAGCCTACAGGTAATCTGGCTATAAATGGATCTGTGTGTCTGCTTCTATAATCTCCCTGCTGCTGCTGCTGCTGCTTCACTTCTGGAGTTAGTGGACCGTGAGCACAAATAAAACACACCGCTACAAAACTAAACGATCAGTCAGGTCTTCGTTTAACAATCACTGTAAAATGTCAGTTTCAACAAGTGTTTGAAGCAGAAAATGAGAAAGACATGGCATAAAAATAAGAAAAAATGTATACAAAATGGAAAAACGAGACACCAAATGAGAAAAATGAGACATAAAATGAGACAAATGAGACAAAAAAAGAAAAAAAAATAGAAAAATTAGAGAAAATTTGATAAAGTGACAAAATGAGAAAGAGACATGTTAAAAATGAGACACAAAATGTGTAAAACAAGACATTAAGTAAACCGTTTTAATCCGATGAATCTTCTGTTCTTTATTTCCAGTAAACTGCCGTCCTGGGCCAAAGCCTTCGCCCCGCGGTTCTTCTACGTAATGGAAAAAGCCTGGAACTTCTACCCGTACACCATCACAGGTATGTTTGTTTGCGTTTTTCACATTTAAGGTCTTGTTTTTCACATTTTGCTTACTTTTTTCATTTTGTGCCTAATTTTCTCATTTTGTGTCTCGTTTTTAACTTTTTGTCCCTCTTTTGTCAGACTTGGTGTCTCATTTTATGTCTCTTTATTCTGATTTTGCCTAATTTCCATCCTCCTTTTGTTTACTTTTTCTCCTTTTGTTTACTTTTTCTCATTTAGTGCCTCGTTTTTCACATCTATCGTCGGGTTACGTTGGCCTCGATGCGTTCTGCACAGCTTATTTACTTACAACAGCTGCTTTTTTCAAGTGCCATCAAATATTTATCAGCGTGTTGCATGTATTCCCCGGTGGCCGAGCGAGCGGCTGCGATTTCACGCATATGAGTAACTAAAGCTGTTTCTCTCCATCCATATTGAACGTCCCACTGCTGCAGAGTACTCAGTGAGTATTCTCACACTTCATTTACTGTACATGAATGCAGCACAGCTCATCTGTGTGCAGTAGCACTGGATCTAATCTGCAGGCATCTCTTTTTTTTTATTTTTTACCTCCTGCAGGTTTCATTCCTGCCCAAGTTCAGCATCCGCATCGAGACCAGATTTGAGAACAACAACGGCGATAACGACAACGTGAGTACGACTGGCGATCTAAAGAGACAGAAATCGCAATTTTCTTTGCGGTGTCGCAAAAATGTTCCTCAAATCAATGCAAGGAGAAACAAGCAGAGCATATTATTTCGTTCTTGTCATTTTGTGTCTCCTTATTGTCATGTTGCGTTTTGTTTTTGTCATTTTGAGTCTCATTTTTGTCATTTTGAGTCTCATTTTTGTCATTTTGCGCCTCGTTTTTGTCATTTTGTGTCTCGTTTTTGTCCTTTTGTGTCCCATTTTTCTTGCTTCGTGTCTGATTTTGATTATTTTATTTGTGTTTGAGGCTGTTTTGTTGTCTTTTCTTGTCATGCTCTATGGGTAGACCTATTAGGCGGACATGCGTCACAGCGATCGCGGCTGCTGGGATGAATTTCATCCTCAGACACAAACCGGCTGCAGCTCAGTCTCAGAGAAACAAGAACCGACACGTCAGAGAACCGAAACCCACATTTCAGCTGTGGGAAAAAATGCAGCGGATCTTGTTTGGTGTCAGACGGTTACATTAGTTCCCTCACAACGAGCAGCCGTTGGTGGAGAATCACGTCGGCATCGTAATAAACAAACCGTAGAACAGAACAGACCTGTCATCACCTCAGCAGGTAGCAAACAGCTGCTTCTTCTCACATTAAAGAGGATAACAGTCTGCAGAGGAAAGACTCCTAAACAGCTGGAAGCAGCAATCTGAAAAACCTGGATCATATTCATTATTAATCTGCTACACAATCTGTCTACACTGAGCTAAATTCAACTCTGAGATGTTTTTGCTTCAATATTGCTGCTGAAATGAGGAAACATTCCCATGATTGTGCAAAGAGATTCAACAAATGATGGATAAAACATGAAGTCGACACATTCAGGAGACATCAGATACACAGAAAGAAACAAACTAAACCTCAGAATCTTGATTGTCATCTTATGTCTTGTTTTTGTTGTTTTGTGTCTTATTCTTGTCATTTTGTGACTTGTTGTCATTTTATGTCCCTTTTTGTCTTCTTATGTCTTATTTTTGTTGTTTTGCATCTTGTTTTGTCAATTTATGTCTCGTTTTTGTCATCTAATGTCTTATTTTTGTCGTTTTATGTCTTATTTTTGTCATTTTGTTTGTCAAAACATGAAGCCAACACGTTCAACTGCTGTCAGATACACAGAAAGAAACAAACTAAACCTCAAAATTGATGAGCCTCATTCATCTGATCTGTTCCAGAATCTGTCTTCATCGCAGAGAAGTTTGATTTTTTATTGAAATTTCAGTTGCAATGCAAACAGGATTTTGCTCTCTGGGATGCTTTTGCATCAATATTACTGCAGAAACGTGGAAAAATTTCAAAAATATGCATAGTAATTCAACGAATCATGGACCAAACATGAAGTTTAGATTCTGTCAGACGAACTGAACGAATTTCAGATCTAGAAAAAGGAGCTTTAGAGTTTTATTCATGGTTACCTTGCAACAATTAGACCAATATTCACTCTGTTGTTGGTCTCCAGAAACATCTAGGAGGCTTCTGAACTTCCATGTTCTCCAATCATCTGGTGCTCTGCAGGTAGTCATGCTTTTTAACTCTAAATAAGTCACTATTTATGGAAACAGATTCATGTCCAGACTGATCTCCACAGACTATAGCTGGGGAATGAAGTAAAAAACACACTCTGCTGTGTTTGTAGTTCTTTAAACCAACCACAGACCAGAACTACGACATGCTGCTGAACAGTTCTGGAGGGAAACGTTTGAAGGAACATCTGCAGAGAGTCAGCTCAAATAAAGAACTTACCAGAATGGTGTCGCAGAGTTTGGCCAACAAGATGCAGCTGAAGATCCAGGAAGTAAATCCACGATTGAAGACAATAAATCCACGGAAACAGAATCCAGAACCATAAAGAAGCAGGAAACTGACAGTTAGCAGCAAAAAAACAGGTTAAAAAACAAAGAAAGTGACTAAAAAAACTGAGGAGGCCGAAGCCTGAACCTCAGGTAGATGCCATCAAACAAAGAGGCAGGAAGTGAAGCTAACCGTGACATATAGGGGCAGAGAATTTCAAAATAAAACAGGAAACTAAATCCATCGTTAAAACCGTCGATTCACCAAAAGAACCAAATGTTGTTTTTGTCATTTTGTGTCTTATTCTTGTCATTTTGTGGCTTTTTTTTTGTCATTTTGTGTCTTGTTTTTGTCATTTTATGTCTTGTTTTGTCATCTTATGTCTTATTTTTGTCATTTTGTGTCTTGTTTTTGGTGTTTTCTGTCTTGTTTTGTCACTTTGTGTCTTGTTTTTGTCATTTTATGTCTTGTTTTGTCATCTTATGTCTTATTGTTGTTATTTTGTGTCTTGTTTTTGTTGTTTTCTGTCTTGTTTTGTCATCTTATGTCTTATTTTTGTTATTTTGTGTCTTGTTTTTGTTGTTTTCTGTCTTGTTTTGTCATCTTATGTATTTTTGTTATTTTGTGTCTTGTTTTTGTTGTTTTCTGTCTTGTTTTGTCATCTTAAGTCTTATTTTTGACATTTTGCGTCTCATTTTTGTCGTTTTGTGTCTCATTTTTGTCGTTTTATCTCTCGTTTTTGTAATTTTGCATCTTATTTTTATCATTTTGTGCCTCGTTTTTGTTGTTTTGTGTCTTATTCTTGTCGTTTTGTGTCTTGTTTACTGTTTATTAATTTCATCTCAAATCTTGAAATTTCAGCAAATATTTCTGCTCAGCTGCCTCGAATTTTTCAGAAAGTTTTATAGCATAAAATCTAAATATGTATCAAGCTATCAGGGTAATTTTAGGTCCATAAATCAAATGATTTCTGAGATAAACATTTTTTTAAAATTCCCGTCGACCCACTTTCAGCAGGCTGTTAAAATCCTCGTCAAAATAACTCTTAATTTTCTATCATCGACTGGTCAACTAACATTTCCTAAATCGACTATATTGTCATTTAATCCTCAAAAAAAGCTTCATATGTTGCTAGTTCTTGTACCTGGAGGCATAAAATATTTGGGATTTTTGAGCAAATCTCTTCACTGATCATTAAAATGTTTCCTAAACCAATTTTCTGTTATTGAGATGGTCGAGCAGAAGTCGTTCTAAAAACTCTGTCTGGCGTCTTTTTAAATTCTTGTTTTTGTCGGATATCTGGAAGTTTTCTTTGGTTTTAAAGACGCAATCGTGACTCCAGAGTTCAGGAAAAGTTTTCAGCTGAAATGTTTTATTGTAGACGGAGGGAATCATTCTCTGGAGGTTTATCAGCCGCAGCAGCTCCTTCACATTATTACCGACTTTTAACTTCAGAAAAGACAAATCTGCAGCATTTGTTCTCCTTTAATCCTCCTTCATACCTTTAGTCTGCTTTATTCTGCTTTTTAGCTTCCATGCAAATGAGGTTTTACACACAAAACAGGCTTTTTTGGAGATTAAACCACAAAACAGTCGATACAGGAAGTGTTCGCTGAGCAATCAATGCCAGAAAATTCATTTAAGAATTATTTTCATGAACATTTTGATAGATTTGCTCAAGAATACCAAACGTTTCATGATTCCAGATACAAAAATGTGCAAAATATGACATTTTGTTGGAGATTGAACTCTAATACCATCGATTTAAGAAGTGTTAGTTGACCAACCAATGACAGAAAATTGATTTAAGAGTTATTTTCATGAACATTTTAAGAGATTTGCTTGAAAATACCAAAAACCTTTAAAATATGAAGCTTTTTTTTGCAGAATAAACCACAAAACTGTCGATACGAGATCTACTAGTCGACCAACTGATGACACAAACTACATTTAGGAACCATTTTGATGACGATTTAAGAGATTTGCTGGATTCCAGGTTCCCAGATGTGATGTTTTGCTTCTTTTCTTTGCGTTCCTCACTAGAATTTTTTGGGTTTTTGCACACTTTCATCTAAAACCTGCCCATTGTTGCAGGATGCAGGTCTAATAACGGAGTATTTCTGCAGAGGGAACATCTCCAGCTCATAGAAAGCAGGTTGTAAAATGCAGCAACATGTTCCGGGAGATGGTTCAGAACTGGCTTTTATCTCACTGCAGCTTTTTCTGGTTTGTTTCGGCTGAAATGAACCAGAAAGTTTTAAAGAACATCAGGATCCTCTCTGGGAAAAGTTCTGTTAAAGTCCGTCCTGTTGCTGCTGCGAGTCCTCAAGGTGGATACAGAGTTGTGTTGTTGTGTTGTGTCGTGTTGTTGTTGTGTTTGACCTCTAACCTCCATCTTGCGTGGTTCCAGGTGTTTGGAGATTCTCCGACTCCGGCCGACAGCGTTTGTTTCCTGGACATCCTGAGCGACCCGATTCCTGAGAAGCACTACAGAGAGTCGGAGGTAAAAACACACAAACACACCTGGGAGATGACCACGACGACAACCAGACAAACAGGTTAAATCATCTTTTCTGCCCACAAACCTTCAGCTCAGATCAGTTCTCAGATGTCACCAACCACAGAATCCAAACACACCAGTGAGATCTTTGTCTTCCTGCAGACTCAGCTGTTTTCTATCTGCAGGATCTGAGTCGCTGGCGGTCGACTAAAACGGGTCGAGGTCCTCTGGAGGACGGCTGGAGGGGCGACCAGGAACCCATCATGTGCTCCTATAAGAGGGTCCAGTGCAGCTTTGAGGTCTACGGCTTCCAGACCAGAACCGAGGAGTTCATCCACCGAGTCAGTGCAGCTTTATTTTAATTCACCGTCTGAAGACAGGAAACACAAAAATCATCACAGCTGGGCACTTATTTAGAGTTTAAATCTGTCAGGTGGTGAATCTCCACACAAACAAACATGAGCTGCTAAAAAAAGAACAAAACAAAACAAGAAATGAGTGTAGAATAGAATAAAATAAATTAAAATGTGAATTCAGCTTGTTTCTGTTTGATGATCTGGAGTGAATAAACTTTACTTTTAAAAAATCCATTTAAAAAAACATGACACTGGCAGAAAAACTGTGAAAATACTATTGAATACTGTAACATTCAGAAAATGAATACTTGTACTCCTTAAAGTAATACAAATATTCAGTTTCAACGAAGTATTCAGTTTCATTCTTAAAGCAAAACAAATATTAAGTTTCTTTCTTAAAGCAAAACAAATATTAAGTTTCATTCTTACAGCAAAACAAATATTCAGTTTCATTCTTACAGCAAAACAAATATTCAGTTTCATTCTGAGTCTAAAACTGCGCCTGTATCAGGTTCAGCTACATGATTAATCGATTAATCATCAACGATCACATTAATCTCCAACTATTATAAACTATTGATAATCAATTCATCTATTTCAGTTTTTTCTTTCAGTAAAAACGCCTGAATTCTGTGATTTCAGCTCCTTAAATGTGAATGTTTTCTGTTTCTTTCCTCCTCTGTGACAGTAAACTGAAGATCTTTAGACTAAACATTCGTTGTTTTAATCTTGATTGACATTTTTCATAATTTTCGAGCTCAAACGTCGAATCGATGAATCCAGGAAATTAATCCGCAGATTAATTAAGAGAGAAAATGCTCATTATTTGCAGCAGAAGTGTTCCTCATTGTGTTCCTGTTTGGAGTGAATGAGTTTCCAGCTGATTCTTATCTCCACTCTGTGCCGCTCAGATTATTTTTAATGTGGAAACAGAGGCAGCAGAAAATAAAACTCACTGATTGTTTGTTCTGTCAATGAAAATCTGCAGAATAGTAAAAAATAATCATCAGTTCTGACTAAACAGGACAATTGAGGAAACTCTGATCCACATTTTCTCCATTTTCTCACATTTTAGAGACCAAACAACTGGTCAATTAGTCAGTTTGAGTCATTTTTTCTTAAAAACTGCACCGGGCTAATGATTATGTTCATTACCAGTTAGTTTTCTCCATTGATCCATCAGCTGTTTAGTCTCTAAAATGTGAGAAAATTGTGAAAAATGCGGTCAGCGTTTCCCAAAGTTCAAAGATCTTCAGTTTACTGTCAGAGAGGAAAGAAACCAGAAAATATTCACATTTAAGGAATTTAGACTTTTTGTCTTTAAAGTTGCTGAAACTGATCAAGTGAATGTCAAAATAGAGGACGATCCAGTTAATAGTTGGCAATGAATTGGTTAATTACTGGACTGTAGCTTTAGTTGCGCTGCACAGATCACTTTGCCTGCTTTGTGTTGCATTTCATACACAACAGCTGCACCGTTTTTAATTCCATTTTCCCTCCCCACATGTTTTCTGATTCCAGAACATCCGCGACATCCTCCTGGTGGGTCACCGGCAGGCGGTCGCTTGGATCGACGAGTGGCACGGTGAGTCCAAGTCACGGGATTCAATATTTACCACTTCGGAGATGCCAGATGAAACATTCACGACCATCCAGCTGTTGTTTGTCTAAACTGCAGCATGAATATGTATTTCCTAACACCGCCGCTGGTTCCCCGCAGGCCTGAGTCTGGAGGAGGTGAGGGAATACGAGCAGGAGATGCAGGAGAAGACCAACAGCAAAGTCAAATCCAGCCACAGCAGCTCAGGTGAGGAGGCCGCTGGATGTAAGAGAGAAGCAGATGAAAAGAAGTTTGAAATGTATAATTATTCATCCATTTCAATTCCAGCTCAGCGAGGTGAAAACACACATTTATAGATCATTAGGAAGTAAAAACCAAGCAGGCATTTAGTGTTTCTGCAGCCTGGCAGGTTGTCAATAGCTCTGTAGAATAGGACAAATTAATAATGGGACTTTAGTGCTTTATTTATTAGAGTAATAAACAAACTGGAACTGAACTCAGAACTAAACATGAATTTAATCATAACTTGCATTTTTTAAAGGAGGAACTTTGGATTGTTTTAATTGGTCTCTAAAATGCAAGAAAATGGTGAAAAATGTGAGTCAGTCCAAAGATCTTCAGTTTACTGTCACAGAGGAGGAAAGAAACCAGAAAAAAAAATCACATTTAAGAAGCTTCAATCACTGAATTTAGACTGTTTTTAATTTAAAAATGACTCAAACTGATTTATCATTCAGCTGTTTGGTCTCTGAAATGTAAGAAAATGGTGAAAAATGTGAGTCAGTCCAAAGATCTTCAGTTTACTGCCGTAGAGAAGGACGGAAAGCAGAAAATATTCACATTTCAGGAGCTGCAAAGAGAATTTCTGAGCTGCACTTTGCTGGATCTGGGTCCGGCTGCAGCTCCCTACAAGTACCCAGATGGTTCAGTGCATCTGTGGGAGAAAAATGGGAAGAGAAGAGCAGTCAGGAGGCGTTTCACAACACGAGGAGCAGCGAGGAGGCAGAAACCGAGGGAGCGTGCCCAGAAAGGAGGGACAGATGTGGAGCTGCTGTGGGACGGATCATGAAGTGATAATGCTGCAGCCACCTGCTGAACCCTCACAACACAAATAAGCAGCCACAGACGCACTCAGCTGCAAATGTCAGGCCTGCTGGGGGTAAATGTGTGCATGTGTGTGTGTGTGTGTGTGTGTGTGTGTGTGTGGTCGCCCTGCCCCCTGCTGGTCAGTCTGCTGAACCTCGGCCCGATCAAAGGTAGAAATCCCAACATGGCCCGGAGCGCCTCGCTGCTCTCATGTTCGATGATGAGAAACATGAAGCTGCAACAAATCTGCAGTCATCGCTCAACCTGCTGCAGCTGCGCCCCCTGCAGGCCGAGAGACAGCGCCCCCTGCAGGCCGAGAGACAGCGCCCCCTGCAGGCCGAGAGACAGCGCCCCCTGCAGGCCGAGAGCCGCCACAGCGCCCCCTGCAGGCCGAGAGACAGCGCCCCCTGCAGGCCTAGAGCCGCCACAGCGCTCCCTGCAGGCCGAAAGCAACCACAGCGCCCCCTGCAGGCCGAGAGACAGCGCCCCCTCAGGCCGACAGCCGCCACAGCGCCCCCTGCAGGCCGAGAGACAGCGCCCCCTGCAGGCCGAGAGACAGCGCCCCCTGCAGGCCGAGAGACAGCGCCCCCTCAGGCCGACAGCCGCCACAGCGCCCCCTGCAGGCCGAGAGACAGCGCCCCCTGCAGGCCGAGAGACAGCGCCCCCTGCAGGCCGAGAGCCGCCACAGCGCCCCCTGCAGGCCGAGAGCCGCCACAGCGCTCCCTGCAGGCCGAGAGACAGCGCCCCCTGCAGGCCGAGAGCAACCACAGCGCCCCCTGCAGGCCGAAAGCAACCACAGCGCCCCCTGCAGGCCGAAAGCAACCACAGCGCCCCCTGCAGGCTTTTCATTTCATTCATCTGCCGTAATAAAAGTAAATGGATGTCATTTACGCCGAAGAGGCCAATAAAACGTTGGAGTGGTAGCTGAATACCAAGCAGGGCTTTAACCACAGTCCTCTCTGCTTTCTGTCGCAGGTTCTCAGGTCGTATCTCGTCCTGCGTTCTCTCGTTCCATCTCGGTAACGGACGAACGTTCGCTGAAGAAGATGGGCGTCACCACGGCGACCATGTCGGACCAGACGGACTCCTCGGCGCCTCCGTGTCCCGTTCGACTCAACTCAACCCCGGAGTGATGCCTCGAACTCGCAAACACCTTTATTTGTGAATAAGAAAACAAACAGTTTTTGGATCTGAGGTCGATAGAAGATAAACTCAACGTGACGTTCCCACGCAGCTGAACTGAAGTTACATATTTTTGTGTTACGTCACAAGAATTCTGCAGAAAATATGCGCTCAGTTTAGTTTTATAGTTTCTGTCCGACTAAATCTCCACAAAACCAGAGCTTAAATCAAGATCCATTCAGAACTTCTCCATCTGGATTTAAATTTTGACCTTGAAGGTTCGTTCAAGGGCCTCAAATAAAAGGTTATCTTCGTTGGCTGCTATTTTTCGGATAAATCGATCAGCTGTTTGGTCTCTAAAATGCTCCAGTTTACTGTCAGAGAAGAAAGAAATAAGAAAACGTTCACATTGAACAAACTAAAAATCACATAATTTACACAGTTTTGATTAAAAACGACTCAAACTGATTAATCGATCAGTTGTTTGGTCTCTAAAAATGCGAGAAAATGGTGAAAAATGTGGATCAACGATTCATTGTCCAAAGAGCTTCAATTTCCTGTCATGGAGGACAAAAGAAACCAGAAAAAAATCACATTTAAGGAACTACAATCCCAGAATTTAGACTGTATCTATTAAATAAGACTCAAGCTGATTAATCGATCAGTTGTTTGGTCGGGAAAGAAACCAGAAAATATTTAAGAAGCTGAAATCACAGAATGTATGTTTTGTTTTTTTTCGTGTTCGGTCTCTAAAATATGCGAAAATTTCCACAACGTTGGTCAACATTTACCTATAATGACATTTTAAAGAATATTTTCCTTTTCAATAATATTCCCAAAAAGATAATATAATGATTCATCATTCAGAGGAAGTAAAAATATTGTCACACCAACATTCAAAAAAATGTTTTCCAGACGTTCTCAACACCTCAGAATAATATATATGTAAACATTATAGAACGTTCTTTTGTAACACGTCATCACAAGGTTGGATGATAAAGAAAAAACATTCTTAAACCAAGCTTTGGAGCCGTTTTCCAGACGTAATCCAAGCCTTTTTTAAACAATGCAACGTTCAGTCTTGAGAACGTAATGGTTCTCAAAATGTTATCATCAAACATTTCTGGAACATTTAGTTGTTTTGCATAAAAAACACAAAAGAAAACCAAATAATTTTTCTGCCTTAAGTTAACCTTAAAGCCTTCAATTGTCAAAAAAAATCACATTTTAGAGCATCTTGTAGCTGTAATTTCAATTTACTCTTATTTTATTTTTTTCCCTCTGCTTTGTTAAATTACAGATATCGAGGTAAATAATTTCTAAAATGTTTTAATTTACTAGTTAATAATAAGAATAAAAAAATCATTTAAAAAAATCTGACCAAAACATCTGCATCATAAATGTCCTAAAACATAAGAGGACACTATTTTGGCTTTATTTTAATCAATAAAAACATAATTTTGAAGATTATTTTCTGTTATTTGAAAGATGTATGATGTATATAAAGGTCCCAAAAAATTATTTTTAACAGTTATTTTGGAGACTTTCTCAATTTTGTTAAACTACAGACTATTATTATTATTATTATTATTATTATTATTATTATTATTATTATTATTGTTACTTTAACTGTTTTTTTTTTAAAGGGGTCAAAATTGTACATAAAGTTCACATGGAAATTCTGTATTTTTTTCAAGTGGTAATTTGTTCTTTTGCAATGTGTGACAGTTTCATTGTATTAAACCGACTATAGATCCCAGCAGGTGTATCGGCAGACGGCGTCCGATCGATCGATCGATCGATCGGCTGCTGGATGGCTGTGAAAGGGTCAAAGCCAGCTAAGCTCCAGCGCTGGGAGCATTTAAGACTCTGTTTGGGTGATTGTTTTTATTCTCCTCATCAGGGATCAAACCTGGCAGAACGTTACAGAATTCCACTGCTTTTTATTGTAATGATTCACAGCTTCACCGTATTTTTTGTGAAAATGGAAGTCTAAGAATAAAGATTGCACAGGAACCTCCATTCTGCCGCCTTGTGTAGAATCTGTGTTTTTTTCAAAATAAAAGCATTTCTTATGTCGGATTCTTATCCTTTCACTGAGTTCTTTTACAGTGTGCGACAGTAAAATTACACTTTCACTGTATTTAAATCAGCTAAAAACATGATTATTTTACAGATATTTCCTATTTTCTGAACAGTTGTTGAACGTTGCAGAATTCTAGTGATTTCTAATGAATTTTGAACAGTTTAATGGTATTTTTTTTATGAAAATGAAACTTAAATCCTAGAATAAAGGCTGAACATGAGGCCTCCATCCTCCCTCCTCACGTAGATTCATTGCTCTTTCAAACTGGAAGCTTTTCCTATCGATAAATACGATTTCTGTTAACCCGGGAGGACTTACTCTGGTCATGATATCTGCCCAGATAAGCGAAAAATCAACTGTGCACACATTATCAGCCGTGTTTGATCAGTATTGACCTGTGGCTGCAGGCGCCTCACATCTAATCTACTCACCGATTTCACACTCGGCGTCCGTCGGTCTGCAGGATGAGGGATGTAGAGCGGATGCAGGCTGGTGGGTAGGGCGCGATTCAGTCCTTTCCTAGCTCGCTTTAGTCATTTTATGTCTTGTTTTTGTCATTTTGTGTCTCGTTTTAGTCGTTTTATGTCTCATTTGGTCATTTTATGTCTCGTTTTAGTCGTTTTATGTCTTGTTTTTGTCATTTTATGTCTCGTTTTAGTCGTTTTATGTCTTGTTTTTGTCATTTTGTGTCTCGTTTTAGTCGTTTTATGTCTCATTTGGTCATTTTGTGTGTCGTTTTAGTGGTTTTATGTCTCATTTGGTCATTTTGTGTGTCATTTTAGTCGTTTTATGTCTTGTTTTTGTCATTTTGTGTCTCGTTTTAGTCGGTTTATGTCTCATTTGGTCATTTTATGTCTCGTTTTAGTCGGTTTATGTCTTGTTTTTGTCATTTTGTGTCTCGTTTTAGTCGTTTTATGTCTTGTTTTTGTCATTTTGTGTCTCGTTTTAGTCGGTTTATGTCTTGTTTTTGTCGTCTCCATCATCAAACAGTTGTCCTAAAGAATGTGTAGATCAAAGCTATGTCCTGTCTTCTGTTTTCCATATTTTCAGAACATCGTCGGCCTTTATTGAACGTCTCTCTGCAGAACTACAGATGCTGGAGGGATGCGTGATTGTTGCTTGGGCGTGTTTGAACGTCTGTCATCGCCATGACGCCTCGTTGTTTCCCGGCTTCAGGATAAAAGCTCGCCTTGTCAGCGAGCGCTCTGACTGACAGGCGTGGCTTTGAATGGCGTGCTAAATGGCTCGCATTATGGGGCCATTATGGCTCCTTTTATCCACACAAATCAAGAGCCAGCGGGACAATTTGTCATTAGCTTCCCAACAAAGCGGCTGCACCCACAAACACAGGAAAACATGGGCGCAGGCGGAAACCTTCCCCTCCACGTGTCTTCTTACAGTAGCAGCAGGAGGCTGATAGGAAAACCCAGAGCTCATCACAGCAGGACTGTTCATGAGAACCGCACTAGCGTCACCTCTGTACTGCTTCGTCTCACTTCTTTCTCATTTTCCGTCTCGTGTTTGTCCTTTTATGTTTGGTTTTTAGCGTTTTGTGTCTGTTTGTTGTCACTTTGTGTCTTGTTTTTGTCATTTTGTGTCTTGTTTTTGTCATTTTGTGTCTCGTTTCTGTCATTTTGTGTCTGGTTTTTCTCATTTTGTGTCTCGTTCTGTCGCTTTATGTCTTGTTTTTCTTTGTCTCTCATTAAATTCTCCTCCTCATTCTTGCCTTCTCCTTCCTTTATTCTCTCCTTCCTGAAATCTCCTTGATCTTTGCTTCCTCTCTATCTGTGTCCTCATCGTCGTTCCTCAGGAGGGCCTCTAAGGAAGATGTACTGTGTTCATTATATGGAAATGTTCCCGACGGTACATTATCATAGATCCTGACCCCGCAGTGCTGAATCATCCCGTTATTCCCAGTTCACCTGTCAGACCTCACAGAGAGGGACGCCGAGCAACAGCAAGCAGCAAAGACTCAAATTTAGATGGTTGAGATGCTTTTAACAGGCAGAAAGCTGACTGGCAGCCAGCTGATTCTGGCAAAAGATCTGGATAGAGAGTATGTGAGTGTGTGTGTGTGTGTGTGTGTGTGTGTGTGTGTGTGTGTGTGTGTGTGTGTGTGTGTGTGTGTGTGTGTGTGTGTGTGTGTGTGTGTGTGTGCGCTCCACCTTAATGGGATTTTGCTTAACCACTCTGATGAACGAGCTTCTGCTGTGGATCGATACTTGCTCTCCATTCACGAGAAAGACAGTAATGCAACCGCCTCGTTTTTTTGAGACAAAGTGTGTGTGTGTGTGTGTGTGTGTGTGTGTGTGCTGGTACTACTCTTGTTGCAGAGACCTCAGGAGGACATGTCATCCTCATGGAGACAAAATGCAAAACAAACATTGTAAGTTTAGGTCCAGGTTGGTTCAGCAAGTAAAGTTATGTGTCCACTAGATGCGACTTTCCCACACGTCAACACGCCACATCTGGAAATCTGCACGCATGGTGGACGGTCACTAGTGGACCACAACAGTGTCGGCCGCATGTGGCATGGTGGTCTGGTTGTGTCCGTTTGCATCTGGTGTGTTTACCTGCAGCTCATTTGCATAAAGGAGACTGACTTCTACTTTATGCAAATTGGATGCGGGGTGTGGAGATTCCACGCATCGTGAAACTGTCCTCAAACTTCTCAACTAGGCGTCGGTGACCTAAAACCAGGACAGATTCAGCTGCTGCAGATTATTTCTGCCTCAAATGCTTTCAGAAATACTTTTCTCTGACGTGTTTTTGAAATAAAAGGGAAAGTTTGCGTCTGAGCCGCTTTATTTATCAGACTCAGCTGTCGGACCGTCCGGCTGAAAGCTCGGTCATGTGACCACGTAGCGGCCTGCTGTTGCTCAGTGCTGTCATGTGACCATGTTGTGTCCCGCTAGTGACCGCCCAGCATGTGTGCGATTTTCAGATGCGGTGCGTTTAAATGCAGGATAAACGCATCTAGTGGACACACAGCTTCATAGTTACTGGGTCATTCCAGAACTGGAGGACATTTTACATCAAATTTCAAATAATCCACGTATAAAGCTAACATTAGCATGGAGTAGAGTAGAGTTAGCAAACAGCACAGAAAACATGGAATAAAATGCTGCCATTGATGTGGAAGCTGAGCTGATTAATACCTATTATTGATCAATATGGAGCAGAAACCTGGAGAAGAGAAGGTTGATTTTTAAATGTCCTCCAGCTCTGGAATGATCCTTTAGTTATTTTCAGTGACTCTTCTAGAAGCAGAAAAAACAGACCTGCGGTTCCCAGTAAAGATCTGTTCGACCTCCGCTGTCGCCGCCTGCAGCTTTTCCCTCCATATCATCGACCTGCAGCTCCTCCCAACGCTTCCCATCCACACCGACTGTGTTGGTCCGTCGCTACGATTAGCAATAAATCTGAAATTAGCTGAGAAAGAAGGTCAGTCTGAACCCTCAGTGCAGGCGGCTTTATTGAATAAATGAAAATATGACAATTAAAATGACAGAACGAACAAAACTCATCATTCAGCAAGAAAAAAAACACACAAACCTCAAGAAATAATTAGAAATACATGATATCTGCAAATAGATGCTTTTATCCATGAATCAGTTCATGAATGTAGCAGCTACTTTAATGTTTGGAACATTATTTTACCCATTTTATAAACAATTTGGCATTTTGTTTTGTGTCTCATTTCTGTCATTTTGTGTCCTGTTTTGGTCATTTTGTTTTGGTTGTTTTGTCTTGTTTTTGTCATTGTTTCGCTTTTGTCATTTTGCGTATAATTATTGTAATTTCGTGTGTCATTTATGTCGTTTTGTGTCTTGTTTTTGTCGTTTTGCGTCTCGTTTTTGAACGAGTGGTTTTCCTGGAGATCTCCGGACTTCTCAGGAGGTTTGATTTACGACCAGCTGTCTGTCAAACTAATGACGTTTTCCTTCATTTATCCCACTTTCATATTTGGTGTTGATTAGAAAAAGCTTTAAAAGGACGGTGAAGTCTGTTGTTTTACCATCAGGATGTTTACATTCTGAGTGTTAATCCTTCCTCTCTGCAGACTCTGAATGAAACTCCAAACGTTACGTCAAAACATTTCTGTGGAGTTTAAAGCAGAAGAAATGGGTTTTGTCAGAAACATCAGTTTGTGCAACGGAGAAGCAAGGAACAGAAGCTTCTTTCTAGATGTGAGATTTCTGCACCTGTTCAAGAGAAACTCGTTGTGAAGACATCAACGGTCTGACAAACCAGCGGTTGCAGAACTCCTACCAGAGCTGGAGGAGGAAGATCCTGAAGGCTTCACGTCTAACTGGAACCTGAAATAAGTGGAAGACGAGCAGCCGAGCGCCTTTGATTGGTGTCTCTGCTCACTTCCTCCTCCTGGTTTTCATTTTGCTCGTCGTCCCTCCGTTTGACGAGGCGGCTTCCTCTTCACTGAATCCCTTCATCCAGTTTATTGCTGCGATTCAGAAATAAAACAGAGCGGCGGCGAAGCTTCGGCCTGCAGCTATGGAAAGTGGTAATAGATGTTCTGTGAGCAGCAGGAGAATAAAAAGCGTGTGGAGGCGTTTCTATGGAATTAAGACTTGGGCAGTCATTAACATATTGTCTGAGACTTTTCAGCTTTTTAAAGGATTGCATTGGTTTTTCTCAGATTATATCTCCAAATAATACAGTCGCGCACATCTAAAGACAAACAATACGGAGACGGAATCATTAAGAGACGTGAAAAAACAGGAAAAAGATGTGTGGGTGAAACACAAACAGTCTTTAAGAGGAGAATCCAGTCAGCCTTTTAAAGGGAAATGAATAAGTCAGGCAGCCTTTTAGTCTAGAAACCGGAAAAAAGCTGCAGGTCCTTAACAGAACTAATGTGGTCTATTTAGGAGTCAGAGCAGCAGAAAGTAAAGAACAGAAGAGCAACTGCAGCATTAAGCTAATCCCACCAGTAACAGAGGCCAAAGATTTGAAGGTTTTCATGAGTTTTGCAGACGTCCGTGGATTTGGGGGAGAATTCTGAGATCTTCGGAACAACTTTGTATTTCTGCAGTGCACGGGTTTCTGTAAAATCTAAATATTATGTTTGTAACTGTCCCTCTTAGCAACTAAAAGCAGTGTATTTTCAAGCATTGCACCATGAAGAAAGTTCAACATATCCAGACTTTTACTGTGTTAGCCAGCTAAACAAACCCTGGAAGAAAATGTGGAAAAGCTTGAAGATAAAACCTCAGAAAATTATTTGGTTAAAGGGAGACAATTCTTAGAGCTGATCTGAACCCAAATCTCCAAACAAAACTTCCTCTTGGAACAGACTGGCTCTGCAGCATCAGTTACCATGGAGATCTAACTCTGCAGCACCAGTTACCATGGAGATCTAACTCTGCAGCATCAGTTACCATGGAGATCCAGCTCTGCAGCATCAGTTACCATGGAGATCCAGCTCTGCAGCATCAGTTACCACGGAGATCTAACTCTGCAACATCAGTTACCACGGAGATCTAACTCTGCAGCATCGGTTACCATGGAGATCTAACTCTGCAGCATCAGTTACCACGGAGATCTAACGCTGCAGCATCAGTTACCATGGAGATCCAGCTCTGCAGCATCAGTTACCATGGAGATCTAACTCTGCAACATCAGTTACCACGGAGATCTAACTCTGCAGCATCGGTTACCATGGAGATCTAACTCTGCAGCATCAGTTACCACGGAGATCTAACTCTGCAGCATCAGTTACCATGGAGATCTAACTCTGCAGCATCAGTTACCATGGAGATCTAACTCTGCAGCATCGGTTACCACGGAGATCTAACTCTGCAGCATCGGTTACCACGGAGATCTAACTCTGCAGCATCGGTTACCACGGAGATCTAACTCTGCAGCATCGGTTACCACGGAGATCTAACTCTGCAGCATCAGTTACCAAGGAGATCCAGCTCTGCAGCATCGGTTACCACGGAGATCTAACTCTGCAACAAACCGTTACTATGGTGGCCAAGCTGTATAGCATTGGTTACCATGGAGAACCAGCCATGCAGCGTCAGTTACAGTGGACAGTTTACCTGACACATGCTAACAATCTAAACATGCTAAATAAGTAAAGATGAATGATCTTTCTAAAGACTTGCACAACTTTCCACCACATGATCTTCTATCTATGAGCGCAAAGGAAACCGAACAGTTCAGGTTTGTTCCGTTAGCATCTTGGAGTCTTGGTTAAAGCTGAGGTTGCGATCCAAAATTACCCCCAGATTTCTTGCTGCTCAAAGTGTTGTATTCAGGAACCAATGATCAGGACTTCAGCTATTTTCAGAATTTCACTGGCACTGTTCTGATTATGCAGGAAAACTTAAATATATAACCGTCAGTCATTGGCGTAGCAGCGGTAGGACTCAGAATAGTGTCGTGGGAACTATTTTGGTGCAACATTTTGTACACGTGGAGGCGAGAACTGTCATAAAAATGTATAATTCAGCAGCAGGTCTTTATTAAAGCTTTAAGTATTCGGTGTGTAGGCTGCAGCTCGGAGGATGTTGTTTAGTTTCTGACGCCTGCAGCCTACATCCGGTGACTCAGACCAAACAATAGTAGAACGTTTGAACATTTCGTCATGAGTTGAGAAGTCAGAAAACAGCTGCAGATTAAATGACGGTGCTTCCTTAACCCGAACTCTCCCCAGCGAACGCTTCAGTTTCATCACAACGCCGAGTGTTTGTTCGCACCGCCTTCTGTCTGGCAGTAAAACGCTACTTTGTCCCCGCGGCCTCTGAAGTATCTGCTGCTTTACAGTAATCTCGTCTCAGTCTTTGCAACAACGTTGTTCTCTCAGCATTTCAAGTGTCTGCCGCCATTTGTTTTTGCAGTTTTGAAGTTGTTTGTGTGTCGGTCCTGCAGGGAGAATGTAATTCCACCTTTGTAGATCAATAAACACCATTGTACTCTAATGTATTCCACTCACTATTCTAATCCATCCTCCCCCATTAGCAAACATATGGGCGCGCTGACTGCAGTGGCTGTTATGTAATTAATAGTCATGGTGGTGCAATTAAAATTGGGAGGCTTTACGGGGCTCGCTGATTAAGATATTTAAAGCATGAAGCACCCCAGGCTCTTATTTTTGTGCGAGTCGTCTTGTTTATACTCGCTTTCCTTTTGTTTCCTCTAGCAAGTGTGTGTTTGTGTGGAAAACCAGCTGCCTGTGTGTGTCTGTGTGTGTGAGGAACAGTTTTTAACACTTATCCTTGACTTTTGCTTTACCCGCATGCAGTTAATTACTGCCCCAGAATAGCAGCCGTGGGATCAGCAGCAGCAGAAATGAAACCGTGTCGCCGGCCGAGCGTCACCGTCGTCGTGCAGCTCGGTCGACTTCCTGCGCCACCATCCATCCATCCATCCATCCATCCATCCATCCATCCATCCATCCATCCCGGTGACAATCATTATCGCGTGAAAACAGCGCTCTCCGACTCTATTCCGGCGGGATGGTGAGCGTCCGCGGTCCCACAGTAATCCATATTCACTTTCTTAATTGGTTCAATTAGTTCTCTCAGATACTGTATGAATTTTACACTCTGCCCGTCCCCAGATAAAGTCCAGTTAACGTATTACTGGGCAGAGGTTACAAATTGGGTTCCCAGTGGTGAGGCTTAATACACGGAGGATTTAAAGTCATTTATGCGGTTGAGTGGGCTAAAAACTGTATTGCTGACACTGTAATGAGGGAACACAAGTGACTCGGCCTCAGCGTTTAGTCTCATCCCGGACTCCAGGGAATCCACGCACACATGTGCTGCATCAGAGCCAGATAGCTGCACAATGAGAGGTGAACATCCACACAACGGCGGCACATTCACCAACACTAAGCTGCCCTTTAATTCACTTAAACCCCTTTCTGGAAGGCTTGTTGGCCCATTAAACCATTCCAGTGCGATTAAGTTAGTGACATGCAGAACTGTGTGGTTTCACGGTCAGTCTGCTTTAACGGCAGGAAACACACTCTGGCGTTTCCACGTTTTAAACCAGCGCTGTCAAATTCATTTCAATTCATGTCCACATTCAGCCCAGTTTGATCTCCAGGGACCAGTAAAATCACAACATAGTAACCGATAAATAACCACAAATGGACAAACAACTAAAACAAGACAAAAGAAAGAAACAAAACGATAAAAAAGTACACAAGCGAGACAAAAAAAACACACAAAATGACACAAACGATGCTCAAAACAACAAATAAAGCAAAACACAAAATGACAAAAAACACAAGCGAGACAAAAAGGAAACACAAAACTACAAAAATATGAGACAAACGACAAAAGTCAGACAAAAAAAACAACAAAAACAAGACAAACCATTACAAAAATGAGACACAAAACAACAATAGAACAATGAACAATCTAGTATTTTACTTTCTGATCCAAACAACTTGTCATGGTCTAGAAATGATTTTAAATTTATAGTTTTACTAATTTACAATCTGCAGTTAATGTCTTCTCTGGAATTTTTACACTTTGAGGACCGGATTGGACCCTCTGGAGGACCGCTTTTGGCCCACGAGCCTCATGTTGGACACCCCTGGTTTAAAGGAAAATGCATTCCTCTGTTTTCCACTGCAGGAACCTTTAGGATGTCCTGAACCTTTGTTAATGTTCTGACGTCCCTGTAGAACCGCTTTCAGGAGAGAAAATAGTTCCTCCTCCAGGGCAGCTTCTCCTGAAAACGCTCCATGTGGCTTTCTGTTGGGTTAAACTTGGAGAGGACAACCAGAGTCGTTCTTCTTTCCACAACAACAAACCTCCACCGTTCTGCTTGAAGAACTTTGGTTCCATCCAGTAACTAAATAACGTTTTTTGTGGAACCTTTTCTCTGCAGCCAACAACAATCAACCACATTCAACCAAGCAGTTCTGAGGAACCAGAAATTCTTCTGTTATTTTGTGGAAACTCAAAGATTTTGCAGTGTTGTGCTTTCAAATGCAGTTTTGGTGGATATTGCACTGAAATGGAAACAGAAGGATTGAAAAGGCAGATTAGAAAACCGTTTCCTGCAGTGTAAATCTGCCTGGAGTTCCATGTTAAAGGCGGAGTCTGAGAATCTGGAGGAAGATTGTTGATGTTTTTATCATGTGTCAGATTTACCATCCTTCTTCTAGATGGGTCTGAGCTGCTATGATCAAGCTTTTTTCCTCTGCAGGAACTTGCGGGAGGTTTTAGGGCGACATGAACCTTTGTGGATGTTCTGACTGTAAGAACTGTCCCGGTAGAACGTCTTCAAGACCGATGTGAAGGAGAGAAAACAGCACAGACTCCAGGGAAGGTGCTTCCGAGCATATCTGAAAGAGGATTGGTTAAACTTGGAAAGGGAAACATGTTTTCAGTCCTCTTCATGTCCTCGTCCAGCAGTAGTCAACAACACAACGTCACCATGTAGGCCGACTGAACAAACCTTAACTCTTCTGTTTCCTTTGTGCTCATAGCAGAAGATCTTGCAGGATCCACATATTAAAGCTTTAATCCAGACCTGCTGCTGAATTATACATTTTTATGACAGTTCTCGCCTCCACATGTGCAAAATGTTGCACCAAAATAGTTCCCACAACACTATTCTGAGTCCTATTTTTCTTATTTTGTGTCTAATTTTGCTCATTTTATGTTTTATTTTTGTGTTTTGGGTCTAGTTTTGCTCATTTTATGTTTTATTTTCGTGTTTTGGGTCTAATTTTTCTTGTTTTGTGTCTCATTTCGGACATTTTATGTTTTCTTTTAGTGTTTTGTGTCTGGTTTTGGTCATTTTGTGTTTTATATATTTTCAAACATTCTTTTCTCCTAGTTTTTTTAGATTAGGTCTCAGGACAAGAACATTTATACAGCAACTGCAGGTTTTAGGATTTTGGATTATTGGAAATTTAAAATTCCCCCAGTTCTGGAACGACCCAAACGGTGCTTTTTTAAAAATTCTTTCAGTGAGATTTCTCTGTGAGGTGAAGTGGAGGTTTTTTCCCTGCTCCTATTATAGAGACGTCGGGGGAATAACGGAGGCCGACAGAGACAAACAGGTCACCCTTACCTGGCTGCACCATAAATGATTTCCTCCATCCTCATCATGGTCCCAGCCTCCCTGCACAGCTGAATTAATATTAAACAGCTGTGGATGCAGGGAGGGCGTGACAAAGAGGAGGAGGTGTACGGTGACCTTACTGGCAGAAAGCATCGCCTCCTGTACAGCAGAGCATGTCCTTGTTGCAGCAGAAACAAACACTGGGCGTTTAACAGAAAGTACAGGCGAAGTGTTGCGTCGACGGAAGGAGGAGGAAGAACGAGCCTGTTCCTCTTTAACTGTCACAGAAAGAGACAAATGATGTCAGACTCTGCTGCCTTTGAAACCTCCTCCAGCTCGGCGTTTAAACATCAGCAGCAGACAGGTTCCGTGTCACTGCCGTCCTGTTTATGCATGAACCTCATCTGCTGATGTACGACCGCAAGCATGCAGCGGATGCACGGCTGTGTGTCTGTGTGCTACGGCGGCATAAATCAAAAAGAAGACACAAGATGACTAAAGCAAGACAGAAAACGACAAAACTAAGACATAAAATGATGAAATAAGAAAGAAAATGACCAAAACAAGACATAAGATAAAAAGTAAGACAGAAAAAGACAAAAATGAGACATAAAATGACAAAACAAGACAGAACACCATCCATTTTCTTCTGCTTATCCAGTGTCAGGTCATGGAGGCAGCAGATGAAGCAGGTCATTCCAGACATTCCTCCTCCCAGCAACACTTTCCAGCTCTTCCTGGAGGATCCCAAGGCGTTCCCAGGCCAGATGAGATATATAATCCCTCCAGAGGGTTCTGGGTTTACCCCGGGGTCTCCTCCCAGGAGGACATGTTCAGAAAACCTCCAAAGGAAGTCTCCCTGGAGGATCTGAATCAGATGTCCAAACCACCTCAGCTGGTTCCTTTAGAGGTGAAGGATCAGCAGCTCTACTCTGAGCTCCCTCTGGATGTCTGAGCTTCTCCCTCTATCTCTAAGGCTGAGCCCAGACACCCTACGGAGGAAGCTCATTTCAGATGCTTGTATCCATGATCTCATTCTTTGGGTCACTACCCAGAGCTCATGACCATAGGTGAGGGTTGGAACGTAGATGGATGGTAAACTCAGAGCTTCTCCTTGAGGCTCAGCTCCCTCTTCACCACAACGGTTCGGTGCAACGCCTTCATTACTGCTGACGCTGCACCAATCCTCCTGTCCATCTCTAGATCCATTTTCCCATCACTCCTAAACAAGATCCCGAGATACTTGAACTCCTTCACTTGAGGAAGCAACTCCCTCCCAACCCAGAGGGAGCAATTCACCGGTTTCCATCGGAGAACCATGGAACTTGGAGGTTCTGATCCTCATCCCCACCGCTTCACACTCGCCTGCAAACTGCTCCAGAGCTGCTGAAGGTCTGAGGAACCAACAGAATGACATCATCTGCAAAAAGCAGAGATGAGATCCTGAGGCCCCCAAACCGGACCCTCCTCACCCTGGCTGCACTTTGAGATCCATGAAGACCACAAACAGGATCAGAGACAAGGGACAGCCCTGGAGGAGTCCAACACCCACTGGAAACGAGTCTGACTTAGTGCTGAGTATGTGGACACAGCTCCCACTTTGGTTGTACAGGGACTAAATGGCTCGTATCAGAGAACCTGGTAGCCCATGCTCTCTCAGTACCCCATACTCCCTCAGTACCCCATACTCCCTCAGTACCCCATACTCCCTCAGTATCCTATACTCCCTCAGTACCCCATACTCCCTCAGTACCCCATACTCCCTCAGTACCCCATACTCCCTCAGTACCCCATGCTCCCTCAGTACCCCCCACAGAGACCCTCGGGGGACACGGTTGTAGTCCTTCTCCAGATCCATAGAACACATGTGGACTGGCAGGTCAAACTCCTATGACCCCCTCAGCAGCTCCACAAGAGTAAAGAGCTGATCCGCCGTTCTATGACCAGGATGGAATCCTCATTGCTCCTCCTGGATCCGAGGTGCAACAATCGGTTGGAGCCTCCCTTCCAGCACCCGAGAGTAAACTTTCCCAGGGAGGCTGAGAAGTGTGATACCCCGATAGTTGGAACTCACTCTCCGGTCCCCCTTTTTGAAAATGGGAACCACCACCCCAGTCTGCCACTCCACAGGTACCGTACCTGATGTCCACATTGTAGAGACGTGTCAGCCAAGAGAGTCCAACAATGTCCAGAGCCTTCAGCATCTCAGGGCGGATCTCATCCACACCTGGCGCCACCGAGGAGCTTCTTAACTACCTCGGCGACCTCTGCCATGGATATGGACGAAGAATTCCCAGAGTCTTCAGGCTCTGCCTCCTCCACAGAGGACACGTTTACCCAGTTCAGGAGTTCCTCAAAGGGTTCTTTCCACCACAAAAACGAGACAGAAATCAACAGCAAGACACAAAACAACAAAAATAAGATATAAAATGATAGACACAAGACAGAAAATGACAAAAACGAGACATAAAACGACATAATGACAGGAAATGACACAATCATCAGAAACATTAAACATCAGCAGCAGACAGGTTTCCATGTCACCACATCCTTTTTATGCATGAATCTCATCTGCTGATGTACGACCGCAAGCATGCAGCGGATGCACAGCTGTGTGTGTGTGTGTGTGTGTGTGTGTGTGTGTGTGTGTGTGTGTGTGTGTGTGTGTGCGCGCTACATAAATCAGAGGAGCTGCTGCCTCCATCCATCTCTGTCTGCAGGGGTGAGGGATTTTACAGCGAGGACAGGGCGGACGCAGGGAGGTGTGGAAAAGTGAGGGACGGACGGGAGAATAAACGGTGTGGCGTTGAAGGGCAGCGTCGTCTGAGCGCGTGCAGAGAGACTCGGGGGGGAAGGAAGGGATGCATCAAAGCCCTGGGTTCACATAATCCACGTCTCTGCAGGGCCCGATACTCACCACCTAAGATCTGCTTTTGGGAAACAGAGAAATAAGGCGTCCCGTATAATGTCTCTGCATGCCGTCCTCCCTCTCCTGCAGACCCAGCGCTGGAACGAGTGCAGCTGGAAGCTAAAAACTCAATATTTCTCTGCTCCTGCGTTTATGTTGCATCAGCACTATGGACTCAGCAGGCGCCGCGCTCCTGGACTCCGTTTCTTCTCCTTCCGTCTGCATGCAGGTCGTTCCAACGGGAGAACATCTGGGCTTCAACTTGTTTGGAAAATAAACCTCCTCTTTTACAGGTTTCTGCTCCATATTCATCAATAGTAGGTAATAAACTATCAAAGGGTGACACAAAATGACAAAAACAAGACAGAAAACGACAAAAATGAGACACGAAATGACAATAACGAGACACAAAATGACAAAAATGACAAATAAGAGACAAAAACAAGACAAAATGACAAAAATGAGACACAAAATGACAAAAGAACAATCTAATATTTTACTTTCTGATCCAAACAACTTGTCATGGTCTAGAAATGATTTTAAATTTAAAGTTTTACTAATTTACTTCTCTGGAATTTTTACACTTTGAGGACCGGATTGGACCCTCTGGAGGACCGCTTTTGGCCCACGAGCCTCATGTTGGACACCCCTGCTTTATGTCCTGATCCAGGTGAGCTCGGCGACGGTTTCACTGCTGAAGGACTGTGAGTGGAGGAAGCAGCAGCTGGAGGTGTCTCTGGTTCTAAAGTCCTGGATGTTCAGGATGTTCTGCTCCCGTTGATCCTGTTAGCGGCTGGATGGAGGAGGAGACCGCTGGAATCATGGAGCTCAGAATCACACTTCTGCTGCTTTCAGTCCACAACTGGAGGACATTTTACATCAAATATCAAATAATCCAGATCCTAAGACATCAGTAGTGTGTAAATGTTCTTGTCCTGAGACCAAATCTGTAAAAACTAGGAGAAAAGAATGTTTAAAATATTTTTAAAAATACCGATTCTGGAGTTCCCATTTTTCTCTTGTCCACCCCCTGATGACCAAACTGAACCTAATCAACATGTTAGCAGAACTTGGTGATGACGTTTTTGTCATTTTGTGTCTCGTTTTTGTCATTTTGTGTCTCGTTTTTGTCATTTTGCGTCTTGTTTTTATCATTTTATGTTTTGTTTTTGTCGTTTTGTGTTTCCTCTTTGTCTCACTTGTGTTTTTTGTCTTATTTTTGTCATTTTGTGTTTTGCTTTATCTGTTGTTTTGTGGGGGTTTTTGTCTCATGTCTACATTTCTGTCATTTTGTGTCTTGTTTTTGTAGTTTTGTGTCTCATTTTTGTCGTTTTGTGTCTCATTTTTGTCATTTTGTGTCTTGTTTTTGTAGTTTTCTGTTTCGTTTTTGTTTTCTGTCTCCTTTTTGTTGTTTTCTGTTTCTTTTTTGTCATTTTGTCTCGTTTTGTCGTTTCGTGTCTCGCTTCTGTCATTTTGTGTCTTGTTTTTGTTGTTTTATGTCTTTTAAAAATGATAAAGATGAGACAAAACCGCCACAAAGAGACATTAAATGACACAAAGCAACAGAATGGAGACAAAACTGACATAATGACAGGAAATGACCAAATAAACATTCTCAAACTGAAATAAAACAACCAGATCGAGACACAAAATGACACAGAAGAAAAATGTGACACAAAACAACACAAGGGAGATTTTAAAAATGCCAAAGACGACACTAATGAGACCTAAATGTAGCAGAAAACCACCAGAACCCACCAGATCCAGCTGCAGGAAACATGGAGCTACAAACCCACTTCCAGCAGCTTTAACCCAGAAACCCAGAGAGCTTAGAGGAGAAACAATCGAGGAGCCGGAATAGGTTTCCAGCTCCTGTCTCTGCCTGCTGTTGCGTCCCTCATCCCTGCTTTCAATTTGGATTACAGACAGTGGAGGAATGACAAGAGGCTCCTCGCCTTGGAGGAGGAGGTCACGCTCGGCCGGCTCTCCGTTAAGGTAGAAGGAGCAGAAACTCTCCTGACAGACAACCGCAGATCTGGTTCTGGGTTCTGAGATTAGCTCAAGCATGTCAGTCTCTCCCTGGAAGCGTTCTGCAGAGCTTAAAGAAGTCAGCCGGTAGAAGGACGCTGCCGTTATGTAACCCGACGCCAAAAACCAGACCAAAAACGACAGAAACGAGACACGAAACGACAGAAACGAGACACGGAACGACAGAAACGAGACACGAAACGACAGAAACGAGACACGAAACGACAGAAACGAGACACGAAACAACAGAAACGAGACACGGAACGGTAGAAACGAGACACGAAACGACAGAAACGAGACACGAAACGAGACACGAAACGACAGAAACCAGACCGAATATGACAGAAACGAGACACGAAACGACAGAAACGAGACACGAAACGACAGAAACGAGACACGGAACGACAGAAACCAGACCGAATATGACAGAAACGAGACACAAAACGGTAGAAACGAAACACAAAACTACAGAAACGAGACACGAAACTACAGAAACGAGACACGAAACGAGACACGGAACGACAGAAACGAGACACGAAACGACAGAAACGAGACACGGAACGACAGAAACGAGACACGAAACGACAGAAACGAGACACGAAACGACAGAAACGAGACACGAAACGACAGAAACGAGACACGAAACGACAAAAACAAGGCAGAAAACGACAAAAACAAGACAGAGAACGACAGAAATGAAACAAAACGGTAGAAAGGAAACACAAAACTACAGAAACGAGACAGAAAATGTCATAAACAAGATTGAAAAGGACAAAAAATGAGACTGAAAACGACAAAAATGAGACACAAAATGACAGAAACAAGACATGAGATGACAAAAACAAGACACAAAACAAAAACGAGACCAAAACAGACAAAAATGAGACATAAAACGACAATATGGAGATAAATGATGACAACAACCAGACAAAACTGCCATAAAGAGACATGAAACCCCACAGACGAGACACTAAATGATCAGAGGGAAAACAACCGAACACACATTTTAAACTTTAATCTCTCAGTTAATCCGTAGACGAACTTCTTGCAGCAGATGAAGTTTTATTTATCGTCTAACCCAGGAGAGGAGACAGAAGCAGTGAAATAATGAGAATAAACTGTCCTCAGATCAGCAGCAGCCTGAACTTCAGAGGCTCCGTTTGGTCCAACAGATGATGCAACTGTTCTGGAGGCTGATTTAAAAACAAACATTCAAACTTCAGACCATGAAAACACTCAGAAACACTTTGTTAAACCAGTCGTTGTGTTTCTGTCCACAGTTTCTGTGTTACTCTGGAGGTTTCAGGCTGTTTGGGGTCCGTTTTCTTGTTGTGTCTCTCCTTTTTGTCATTTTGTGTTTCGTTTTTGTCATTTTGTGTTTCGTTTTTGCCATTTTGTGTTTCATTTGTGTCATTTTGCGTGTCTTTGTCTCGTTGTGGTCATTTTATTTGTCTTTCAGACAGCTTTGTGTCTTTTTGTGTTGTTTTACACCTTGTTTGTGTCATTTTGTGTCTTGTTTTTCTTGTTTTGTGTCTGATTCCGGTTGTTTTATTTGTGTCTGAGGCTGTTTTGTCTCCTTTTTCGGTCATTTTGTGTCTTTTTTCTTGTATTGCGTCTGATTCCGGTTGTTTTATTTGTGTCTGAGGTTGTTTTGTCTCCTTTTTCGGTCATTTTGTGTCTTTTTTCTTGTATTGCGTCTGATTCCGGTTGTTTTATTTGTGTCTGAGGTTGTTTTGTCTCCTTTTTCGGTCATTTTGTGTCTTTTTTCTTGTATTGTGTCTGATTCTGGTTGTTTTATTTGTGTCTGAGGCTGTTTTTCGCTCCGTTTGTGTCGATCTTCTTGCACTTTACCTGAACGGTCGTCCTCTGGGGAACTGTTGTGTTTCTGAGGTGAGGTTACAGCTAAATCAGATAAAACAAGGCGGTGTGTGTCTGTGTGTGTCTGTGTGTGTTTGTAGAGGGCAGGTTGTGTTTGAGGTGGATGACAGCCCTCCTCTCTGCAGCCTCCAGCTGATCGGGGCGTAATCATGAAAAATGGACACCGGTGCAGGTGTTGCGGCGTGTTTGCGTGTTTGTGTGTTTGCATGCATGGGGGTTTGTGTACATGTGTCGGGCAGCGGTAGGTGTGTTGCCCTGCGGCCGCTTCATCCATGTTAATGAGGATATCGGGGCTCTTCAAGGTCACAACTCCTGCGACGCTGTAAATACAAAGCGACCTCCACACGCGTGTTTCCATCACAGCAAACATGGAAATGAACATGTGGAGGACGACACGTCTGAACGGCCGACACCACAACACACGTGACGGTGTTCTGCTTCTTTCACAGCGTTTCACGGAAAAATGACGCAAACACAAGAAAAACACGACACTAAACAACCAGAATGAGACGTAAAGTGACACCTGGTTTCAGGTAAATCTGATTTATTTCACTCTAACGTTTGGTCCTTCAGCAACTGACGCAGAACATCAGTCTGACTGATTCTGAAGCTGAGATCATTTGGTTCACAGAACTTTCTCAGCAACCAAAACCAGACACAAAACGACACAAGCAAGACGCAAAAGACAAAAACGACGACACAACAGCCTCAAACACAAATAACATAATCAAAACCAGACACGAAACAAGAAAAATGGGACATAAAATGACAAAAACAAGACGCAAAATGACAAAAACAAAACAAAACGACAAAAACAAGACACGAAAATAGACACAAAATAAGAACAGTTTAAAAATGGACATTTTTTTAAATTAAAAAAATACAGATTTTTGATACGTTTTTAACAGAACAATTTTTTCAGTGGTTTTACTAGACACTAATGTTAATTAATTAATAGTAAATTAATAGTTGTAAATTATTGTTTTTTAATTCATTAATTGATATGAAATTATTTTTCAAATAATTGATATATGTTAATTTAAAAAAACTGGAATACTGCAAAATAACAGTAAATTGTTTTTTTTAAATTATAGGTAAGTACAATTTAAAAATGCACACACACACATATATATACATATATATATATATATGTATATATATACATATATATGTACATATATATATATATGTACACACACGTGCAAAACTGATTTTTAAATTTATTTTTAACTGTTAATTAACTATTTTTTCAATTATTTTATGAGCTATTATTTAAGATATTAATGTTAATTAATAGTAAATTAATATTTGTGAATTGTTGTTTAGTTTATTTATTGATATAAAATTATTTTAAAATAATTAATAGATCACATTCGTACAATCTTGAAAATAGAATGAAAAATTGATTTAACTACAAAAAACAGTTTAATTTTACTATAAAATATAAAATCCATTTGTTGATTTTACTCCAAAAGTAGTTTAATTTTACTATGAAACAAAAAATAATTTTGTTGATCTTACTCCAAAAAAACAGTTTAATTTTACTAACAAAGTAAAATAAATTAGATTTAACTACAGTAACTTAATTGATATTAATTAAAGAAAAACATGGAAAACTGCAGAACTACAGCTCAGATGTTAAAATGTAGTCCTGTACTGAATGAACAGTTTCTAGTTAAAGGCGTTTAAAGACTCGTTCTGAATAATACTCTGATAAATAACATATTTTCTGTCAGCTGAGCTCGTTGACCTCCATCTTTAACATCCAGATTTAAACAGAATCCTCCAGAACCGACAGACAAACGGGTCGAGACGTTTCCGCAGGAGAATCTCCACCGATCCGACAGGAACTCGGAGCTTTTCCTCCTTTCAGGTTTAAGGTTGCTGCTGTCAAAGCGCTCTGCATAACAATGACGGTAATTTTAGAACGCCGGTCACCAGAGTCACTCCAATCCAAATTTAATAATGCAGCTTTTTTATCTTCATAATAAAGAGCAGAGATCCAACAGAAGAACTCATGACGAGTCTCTGCAGCGTCACATCAAACCTCCGGCAGGAAGCGGCTTTATTCTGACGAGCTGCCGGATGGGAAATAATCGGAAGCATCAGATGTGATTTAACGTCGCAGGTTTCCCACCGCAGCCTTTATCTCTAATTTAGCAGCTGATAATGAGCTGACGGCTCGCATCTGTGGGAGAATTTAGAGCAACAAGAGCCTCTTCTGAAGCCTTTATCACGTTTTCCAGTCACAACCGGAGCCAAAAACATTCCCGTCTGTTTCTAAAGACCGTTTTATCACAGCAAGACTCCTGGAACGCTGAATTTTCTAATATAGAATCATTGAACACATGGATCTTTGTCACTACAAACCCTTTTGCAAGAAAGGTGCAGAATTCAGAAATGTGAAGCATTTAAGTCGGCACGTTGTTGGTTTTTCCTTTAATTTGTCACCCGCATTTAAAAATCAGCTGTTTTGAACTAAAGTTGCCAGAATATGAGAATTCAGACAGACAGCGGCTCTACTTGAAGCTTCTATTGAATTTAAATGTGTACGTATGAGAAGAATTTAACCACTGAATGAAAATTACTGAGAACAGAGAATAAAAGTCGAAGTTTATTGCTTCATATTATACATAACTGAGCTTGTAGAAGTGGAGCAATGCACCAAACAAGCCGTTTTCTGCCCCAAATTTACCATTAAAATATTCACAAGATCCACAAAAGCTGCTCGGTCTTTATATTACAAACCGCTATAATGAAAAAGTACTGTCTATATATATCTATCCGCCGTTAAAACCCACAGCATGGAAGATTTTACAGATAGAGAGGCTGAGGAAAAAGCCTCTGGGTGTTTCTGCAGCACTGAGGAGTCGTTTTGGGTTGAAAATATGAAGAAAAAACAAAACTGCAGCAGCAAATGATGCAAATGAGGCGAAAAATTCATCTTCAGATGGTCGTCCTGCTTCAGATCCTGAGCAGCAAAACAGAGAGGAGAGGAATAAAACGCTGCAGAGCACCAGATCGAGGCACAACATTCTATAAACGGGAGTCTCTAAATGTGTTGACATGATTTATCAAGTGGCACTGAGAACAGACAGGAAATGAGGGGAAAAATGTCTTAAAACCTGCACAAAATGTCTGGAAATTCATCCAAAAACGGCTCAGTTTTGTCCAAAGTGGTGCAAAAAATTGGTGTAACATGAAATAAAACTGGTCCAAAATGAATTAAAACTGATCTAAATGAATTAAAACTGGTCCAAAATGAATTAAAACTGATCTAAATGAATTAAAACTGGTCCAGAATGAACTAAAATTGGTCTAAAATCTATTTAAACTGGTGCAGAATGAAATAAAACTGGTCCAAAGTGAATTAAAACTGGTCCAAATGAATTAAAGTCGATCCAGAATGAAATAAAAATTGTTCTAAAATTGATTAAAACTGGTCCAAAGTGAATTAAAACTGATCTGAAATGAAATAAAACTGGTCCAAAATGAACTAAAATTGGTCTAAAATCTATTTAAACTGGTGCAGAATGAAATAAAACTGGACCAAAATTAAATAAAATTGGTCCAAATTGAATAAAAACGGGTCTAAAATGAAATAAAACCACAAAAAATGTCTGGAAATTTGTCCAGAACGACTCAAAAACTGTCCCAAAATGTCCCAAATGTGTCCAAAGGTTCCGTCTGATCCAGATAACTGCAGCGTCTCTCTGGAAGCTTCAGGCCGTTGCTACGGTAACCCAGCTTCCATCCCTCGGAGCGTGGAGGGTCAGTTTCAGCGTCAGAACCCGTCCTGCACTGCAAAAACTCTAAACCTTTCCAAGTCCGTTTGTCTCATTTTCAGTCAAAGTGTCTCCAGATTTCAGATAAATTCACTGAACAAGAGACGAAGAGCTTCGGATGGAGTCGTTAATATTTTATGTTTATTATCTTATGAGCTTCATCCATTCAGTTCCTGTGACGCAGTTTTTCACTTCCAGTGTGACTGAAATATTATTAATGCGTCAAAGTGACTTGATTTCATTCATGAAGGTTGTTATTTAAAGATTACAGTCCAGTTTGGGATGAGCTTTTCTTTATTTTTGACATGAAACCCCTTATTTCTACCTACTAATGGCAGAAACAACGAGAGAGAACAACATTTGAATTTTTCAGCGCCTTCCTCCTCGAGGCAGAGCAGCAGAAAACAAGATTTCTGTGGTGGTTTCACCGAGTCCCACGAGGAAATGTTGCATTCAGATGTTTGTATTTTCCCTCTATAGAAGCAGAAGAAGGAATAAAAGGGCGTGTTGGCAGAGCAGGAGGTGGATGTCAGGACTAAAAGCAGGACTCTGCTGCTGTTTTTCTGCCGTTTCATTAACGCCGCAGTGTGCAGTTTGTGTTTGCAGAGGAACCTCATCTGTGGGAGAACCACATGTCCTTTTATTCACTGACTGGGGACCAGAGCCACACTTTTCCTCATTAGATTTGATTTTAAGAACATGTTCTCATGTTCCATTAAAAATGCTCAACAAACAGTCAGAGTTAGTGCTGAATAAAAAGACTATTTGTCCTGAAAAGATGAATCTAAAATAAAAAGGCTGTAAAAAGTTCCAGAAAATGCAATAAATATGCTAAAAACTGTGAAAATAACAGTAAATGTTGATGTTTAGCTTGTTTAAATGCAGTAAAACTGAAGGTCTGATGTTATAAAAATGTGCAAAAACACAGATTTTTGCTGTGGAAATTTAAAATGCGGTTGATCTGAAGTTCAGGGCTTCAGAAAAGAGCGACTGAATTTTTCCCTTTAGGTTCTTGAAGATGTTTCACCTCCATCCAAGAGGTTTTCTTTAGTCCAGAAGAACCAGAAAGAAGAGTCCAGTTGTTTTTTTGCTGGTGTTCTTTGCTATTAACAGACAAAGTTCTGATTATTTGCACGTTATGACAGTTTGATGAAGGTAAAATCAGCTGTAGATGGACATAAGATGGGTTTTGGTGCCATTTTTCTCCCATTTTCTCCATATTTCATGTCCATCGCTACTGTTCTTCATAAAATAACAGCAAAATAATAGTTATCTAGTTTAAAAATGGGACAGTTTTATGGTGTATACAGGATGATGCTGTGGATCGGAAGTTCAGAACTTCATTGTCAGAGCTTCCGTTTGCTTCTTGAAGATGTTTCACCTCCATCCAAGAGAAGAGTCCAGTTGGTTTTTTTCTGGGTTTCTTTGACCTGAATCTACTCCTTCAGGGCTCCATGTTCTCTCAGACCTTCAGCTCGGCCAGTAAAGAGATTATTTGATGGGTTTTACGTCCCATGTGTTGGTGGCTGCAGCCCTGATCTCTGCTGGCTGTGGGCTACAGTAGCAGAGAAACGACTGTCCTCCGCCTCGTCTCTCTGGCTTTATAATTGCAGAGCGAAGCCTCCAGGAGGATCAAAGCCGGTCCGGCTCCACCTCGACCCGAGCCGGGACACAGAATCCACGCGGCACGTCGGCCTGCTTTCCATATGAAACGCACCTTTCTGCCTTTAATTCCCGTGAAATCGCGCGGGAAGAGGAAGCGATGTGGAACAGCTGCAGGGTTTCAGAGCATCACCCCGCTGGAAACATCCCAGAGACCAGCTTTGTCTCATCTCAGGCCTGCTCTTTGTGAGGAAATAATAGAAATCTGTAGCCGGAACAGATGTTAGCAGACCACTGGAACGTTTAAAAAAAAAAAATGGAAAAAACAGCAAATATCTGGAAGATGATGAGATTCTTCTGCTGATTTCAATAAACAGCAACACATAGAAATTAAGTTTTATTTTCTGTGATTTCACTAGATATTATCTGATGTTTAACAAAACAGGAAAAATCTTCGAAATAAATCCAAAATTTTTATTTTTTTAATCCTTCATTCCTATTGTGTCAATTTTTCTTTTAAATAACAGCAAATATCTGTAATGTAAATACAGTAGAAAAAATGCCATTTTATGGTCAGATGGAATAATAATAATAATAATAATAATAATAAATACATGATATAAATAAATAAATTAATAAATATATATGTATATTTATTTTTTATTTATTTTTTAATTGTTATTTTTTTTAAAGCACACACTTTCAATCCTTAATATACAGAATTTATCTTTTAAATAATTTAATATCCCTAATATATTTAAAATAACCAATTTTCATGAATAAAACTCCTGTTTTTTTATATTATTTTACTGTTTCCAAACTAATATTTTGCTCTGACTTTAGAGATTATCTGTAATTTAATCTGTAATATATATTTTTAAGAATATTTACACATATATAATCCTTAATATAGATTTTTTTTCTCTTTCATTTGACTGCAAATATTTGTAAAGTTAGATTTTTGCTGATTTAAATACAGTAAAATATTGATTTTTGATGTGGACATCTGCAGGATTTTTCTGTCTTTTTGTAAAAATTTTATTTTATTTTATTTTATTTTATTTTATTTTAAGGTCAACATGTAAACTAGCAGCTTTTTCCTGTGATTTTTTTTTTTTTTTAGATATTTTCTATAATTTACTAATATACACCATTTGTCTTGCCCATAATGTCAGTTGTGTGTAAAATAATTATATTGTTAATTGACTTATATGCAGTAAAAATAATGTAATTTATGACTAAATATTAAAAGATGAAATTAAAATTTATTTCCATTTTCTATTTATAAAAATACTGATTTTAATGAAGACAGATCTAGTATTGGTCTTTTATTTTTTACAGGTAATAAAAAACTTGTGTGATTTTATTATTATTGTCATATATCATAATAATAATATTTATTATTATTATTATTATTATTATTATTATTATTATTATTATTATTATTATTATTATTATCATCATTTAAGCAAAATCTGAAAGTGCTAAGAAAATATATAAATAATAAATATATAAGCAAAACTAAGATATTATCTGTAAATTAACAGTGAATTATTCTAAAATAAAAAAACGAGTCGGGTTAAACTCATCAGCATGAGCAGCTTCATCTCTCCGGCTGGTTTCAGATCTGAGCTGCAGGAGAATTTTAAAAAGCGAGTGTTTTTCCTCGTTGGATGGAAAACAGAGAGGAATCCTCTGATCAGTCGATCAATTAATCAGCTCGGCCGCTTTCACAGCTCATTTACAGCAACGCAGTCTTTAAATGAAAAAAGAGGCTCTGAAGGTGTTTTCTTGCATCGTGGAGCAACACGAGCCGTTTGGCAGAACATCAGAGGAGAAACATCCCGACTCATCCATCATGTGGATCCATTAGTTCCTCCATCATTAGACGGATTCATGCAGGAATCACTAAAAAACACGTTCAGATCAACTAGTTACAGCTCTGAAGGCCGTCCAGACTGAAATACATTAAATACCGTTACATGACTGCAGATTCTGTTGGTGGTTGGGAGGAAAATTTCTCCACAAACATTGGAAAGATTTTCATGACGTTTGGTGACATCTCCAGGAATGAGGTTAACAAAAAAAATGCCTGGAACTTTGTCCAAATGGACTCATAAATAGCACAAATCAATTTAAAACTTGTCCAAAATGAGGTCAAAAATATCTAAAATGACGTAAAGCCTGTCTTATATAAGTTAAAATCTGTCAAAAAGTCCTAAGATTAGTCCAAAATGCCTCAAAATTGCACAAAATGACTTGTCTAAATGAGCTGAAACTGTCTAAAATGACACAGAAATCACACAAAAGGACTCAACCTTGTCCACATTAACATGAAACCTGTCCAACATTAAGTAGAAACTGTTCATAATGCCTTGAAACTTGTCCAAAATGACAATGAAATTGTCCAACAGTACTCAAATTTGTCCACAATGCTTTGAAACATGTCCAAGATGACTCCAAAATCATGCAGAATGATGGAAACTGTACAAAAGGAACTCAAACTTTTACAAACTGAGTTCAGAACTGTCCAAAAGGACTCAGTTTTGTCCAAAATGTCCTGAAACTTGTTCAGAAGGAGTTTAAAAATTATCCAGAAAGATTTAAAATTGGCCAAATTTGTCCAAAGCGACTGAAAATTGTACAAAATGCCTTGAAATCTGGAGCTGCACAGTGGCGTAGTGGTCAGTCAGTACTGTCGCCTTGCAGCGAGAAGATCCCTGGTTTGCATCCCGGCTTTCCCAGGATCTTTCTGCATGGAATCTCCATGTTCTTCTGTCCATGGTGGGTTTCCTCCAGGTTCTCCTGCTTCCTCCCACAGTCCAAAAACATGCTGAGGTTCACTGGTTATTCTGAATTGTCTCTAGGTGTGAATGTGATGGTTTATCTGTATATGCAGCCCTGTGACAGACTGTTACCTGTCCAGGTGAACCTGTGACAGACTGTTACCTGTCCAGGTGTCTCCTGCCTTCACCTGAGTCAGCTGGGACAGACTCCAGCCCCCCATGACCCTAACGAGGATTAAGCGGTGTATAGATGATGGATGGACTTGAAATCGGCCAAAAATTAGTTTTAAATAGTCTAAAATGCTTTGAAATCTTAGAAAAGAACTCAGATTTGTCCACTGTGACATGAAACCTGTCCAACATGAGATAAAAACAGTTTAGAATGACTTGAAACTTGTCTAAAATTACTCCAAAATCATGCAAAATGATTCAAATTTGTCCAAAATACCTTGAAATTTGTCCAAAATGACTGAAAATTATACAAAATGACTTGAAACCTGCCTAAAATTAGCTAAAAACAACCTGTCCAACGTTAGTTAAAAACAGTTTATAATGCCTTGAAACTTGTCCAAAATGACACCGAAATTGTCCAAAAGTACTCAAATTTGTCCACAAACTTTGAAACATGTCCAAGATGAATCCACATTCATCCAAACTTACTCAAATCAACCAAAAGATGACTTATAACCTGTCCAACATTAGATAGAAACTGTTTACAATGCTTTCAAACCTGTGCAAGATGACGTTAAACTGTCCAAAATGCCTGGAAACTTGTCCAAAAGGACTACAACTGGTCCAGAATGAGTTAAAACCATCTAAAAAGCTTTCAAACTTGTCTAAAATGACTCAGACATTACACAAAAGGATGAAAATTTGTCCATATTGACATGAAACTTGTCCAACTTTAAGTAGAAACTACTAATAATGCCTTGAAACTTGTACAGAATGGTTCCAAAATAGTACAAAATGACTCAAATTTGTCCAAAATGCCTCAAAATTGCACAAAATGACTTGAAATTTGTCTGAAAATGAATTAAAAACAGTCTAAAATGCTTTGAAGACTGTTTAAAATGATGGAAATTGTACAAAAATAACTCAAACTGAGGTCAAAACAGTCCAAAGGGACTCAATTTTGTCCAAAATGTTTTGAAACTTGTTCAAAAGGGTTTTAAAAATTATCCAAAAGGACTTCAAATTGCCCAAATTTGTCCAAAAGTGTCTTAAACTCAGTCAACAATGACTCAGAAATGGCTCAGATCTGCTACAAAATGATATAAACAGGTGAACAACACAACAATGACCCAGAAGCTGCAGCTGAAAGACAAAAACTAAAGTTAACTTCTGACTGAACTCAAACAGGATTCAGATCCACAAGAAGAAATCCAAGAAAAACCTGAAGAACTGAAACCAGAAACACAAACAGGAGGAGAGAACATGGAGCAGATCAGGAAAACAGGTGAAGAAAAAACTAAATGTACCGACCAGAATCAGACGAGGACGAAAGGCAGGGAGGAGAACTTCAGGTAAGGAGCAGGTGACAATCAGGTGACGATCAGGTGACGATCAGGTGACGATCAGGTGACGATCAGGTGACAAACAGGTGGCAATCAGGTGACAATCAGGTGACGATCAGGTGACGATCAGGTGACAAACAGGTGACAATCAGGTGACAATCAGGTGACAATCAGGTGACAATCAGGTGACAAACAGGTGGCAATCAGGTGACAATCAGGTGGCAATCAGGTGACAAACAGGTGGCAATCAGGTGACAATCAGGTGGCAATCAGGTGACAATCAGGTGACAAACAGGTGACAATCAGGTGACAATCAGGTGACAAACAGGTGGCAATCAGGTGACAATCAGGTGGCAATCAGGTGACAATCAGGTGACAAACAGGTGACAATCAGGTGACAATCAGGTGACAATCAGGTGACAATCAGGTGGCAATCAGGTGACGATCAGGTGACGATCAGGTGACGATCAGGTGACGATCAGGTGACAAACAGGTGTACCTGTTGGATACCTGAATTCACCTGTTTTTTATCTGAAGTTCACCTGAAGTTCACCTGTTTAATCTTTAATAAAAGGTTTCTTCCAAATAACAGAACATCTGTTTTTAAATATATATATATATATATATATATATATATATGTATATAAAAAAATAATAATATATATATATACATATATATATGTATATAAAAAAATAATATATATATATATATATATATATATATATATATATATATATATATATATATATATATATATAAATAAAAAAAATTAAAAACAGTAAAAAATAATGTCATTTTACAGCAAAAAAACTTTAGATTTTGAAGGAACTCGTACATCCAAAGCTAATGTTTTCCCCATTAGCTGCAACTGTACTTTATTTTAACACTAATTAGCTTACGTTAGCATGCTAAAATGCAAAACTAAGCTCATTAAAATGGTTAAACATCCTCACTGGCTTCAGTGTTTATTAAATTGGACTATTTTCCTGCTTTTCTTCCGTCTGCGTGACCTAAACATGTATCCGAGCCCCTCTACTGGAGCTCAGGGGGTTTATTTTCATACATAATTCATTGTGGATAACATCGTATTGATTTATTGCAGTGAAATGATTTTAAATCAGACTGTCGTCATGCCGACTGACTGCAGGTCTTGGTTTATTCCAGCGATTCATTTACTGTGTCATAAAGAAGATTAACTATCAAACCATGAGGACGTCGGTGCCGTTTCATGGTTATTTAAGAAGCATATTGGTACAAATTAATATTTAATTTACTCTGCGATCATCAATATTTGATAAGACATAATTTGGGACAGTTTCTTGTGAAATATAAAAGTCTTTTCCTCATCGGTCGTTAATCCTCTCAGCAGCAGGCGGTTTGGATGAAAGAAAACAGAGAAGAAGCAAATGTAAAATTAATTAAGGCTTTAATTTTCTCTTTTAAATACAAGAAGTGACATTAGAAACAAAAGCAAACCCGTTTTATTTTGTCTCATATTCTCTGAATAAGGTGTTTGTTGTATTGTTTTGTTTTTAACACTCCAGTGGTGCTTCCAGTTTCACAGATTAGAATTAAAAGTCGATTAAACTGAAGAAATGTACAAAAAAAGTCAATTTTTGCATTTAAACTGTATTTTGTAACAGATAAAGTTGTGTCGTCAGTGCATAAAATAACAATTAAAGCTTAGTCCTGCATAATCTGCCCTGTATCTCTAGATTTCGGACAGAACAAAAGCAAATATTTACATTTACACTGTTTTGTAACGAACAACGTTGAATCGTCAGCGTATATAATAACATCAAAATCTGCCCTGTATGCAATGATGCACATTTCATACCCCAAAAAAGGAGATTTTTCACCAATTTTCCTTTTTTTCTTAATATAGAATATCTCATTGAAAAGGCAAAATCCTGTGAAATTGGTAAAATATTTATCTCTTTAAGTAATGGGTCATTTTGAGGAGAATATTTTGCAAAAAATGTGAAAAATTCAATAAATTCTGAATTTTCAGGACTGTTTACTCAGATTTTTTTCTCCATAAAGCACAGTATGTTATACTTTTTTCTTTTTTTAAAAATCGATCCTGTTTTTAGCACAATAAGACTGATCTGTGTGAGGAGAATATTTCATCTTGTGGCAGAACTACAAGTCTTTCCCTCATCGGTTGTTAATCCGGTGGCTTGGATGAAAGAAAACAGAGAAGAAGCAGATGGAAAATCTATTAAGACTTTAATTTTCTCAATGCTTTTAAATACAATAAGTGTAATAATAAATAAAGCAAACACGTTTTATTTTGTCTCACATTTTCAGAATAAGGCGTTTGTTGTTTTTATTTAGCAGCAGGTGGCCAACAGTTTCCTGAAACACTCCATTGGTGCTTCCAGTTTCGCAGCTTAGAATTAAAACTCGATTAAAGCGGCGAAACGTCTCAGGAGCGTTTCCGGAAACCAGCGTTTGGAAATTAAATAAGAAACAAGGAAAACACTGGAGTCAGCCTGAAGCGGTGGAAGTCACAGGAGGTAGCATCTTACTCTCCTGCCTATCAATCCTCTCTTCTTTTTGTTTTTTTTTGTGCAGCGGCAGGCGGTTTATTGATCGCTATGATTATCATAGACATCCGTCCACATTCTGCTGCATTTTTCATCGTCTGTGCAGTGAAAGCTGGACAGGAAGTGATCATCTCAGAAGCAGCAGCAGCATAGAAACAACACCGACATTAAAAACTGCATCAGGTTTCTGTGCCCGAAACACGAATCTTATTGCACTCAGCACTTTATTTTACACAATACCGAGAAGACGGACGTTTTTGAAACTATTAAAACAACAAAGATGAGCCAATCAGAGCTCTGCACGATGACTGATTAGGACACGCAGCCAATTAAAGTTTAATTTGATGTGATGTAAAAGCAGGTTAATGGAGGCTGTCAGGTATTTTTCATTAATGTAAATGGAAAACAAATAATGAACTGATTTCTGCTGGAATATAAAAGCAGCTTCACCTGATCGTTCGTTGCACCTCATTAAGATAAGATCTACTTTAGTTTGCATTTATATGATTAAAACTGTGACTTTGTTGTTTTTTGTTTTGTTTTTTTTTTAACTAATCTTATAGCTTTTTTGAGGGGCTACTACATTTTGGATGTGGAAAACCTGCACCCACATTTAAACTAATATGTTCTGAATATCAAAGCTGCATCAGCTGATCGTTTTTCTCCCAGCATGTGTTTTTTCTTTTCGTGTCCCGGAGGTCTAACAGCGTCCGGCGACACATTTGTGGAATTAATTTGCACAAAGTGAACAGGTGTGTCCTCGGTGTCGGGTTATAAATCGTGCTAAATCTGGCTTGGCCGGTGGCTCGGCGAGGCCGGGGCGCTGCTGGGGGTTAATCAGGGAACAAAATGACCACCTGTTTGTGCGGAGCGACGAGGAAACTCTCCCCCGGCTGATTGGCGCCTCCGTTCAGGGCCTCGGCTGCCTGATTACTCTCCTGGAGAACGGCGGCTCGAACAACGGTAATGGGGTTGTTCCGGTGATTACGGCGGGGGCAGCTAACGGCCCAGTTAGTGCCCGCTGGCAGCCGGGCGACCATTAAAACGTGGGACGGCAAACAGCGAAGCCTCGTCCTGTGTCTTCACTGTCAGCTAACAAATAACTACAAGTGCATTTGGCTTCAGCGCTGATAAATATACAGGGAAGCTTTGGCGTGTTGACTCGTACAAACACTCTCTGGCAGCGGGGTTAAGGCCGGAGCCCCTCTCAAGCTGTGTGCCCTGTCTGGCTTTATGAGCGGCTGCGACTCGGCGGCTGAGTCAACACCGGAGGCCTCGCTCTGCCGGGCCCACGCCGGCTTTTGGAGATAAGTCAGGAACAACATTGTGGCGGCGCCGGCCCGGAAGCACGTTTAAATTAAGCAGGCTTCCTTTTTGTTTTGCACCGCAAACACCGAGCCGCCGAGCGAGTCGACACACAGATGAGCCGCTTGTTTGCCATTTTCTGGCCGAGGGCGAGCGCTTTTAAACACCGCAGAGGTCCGAGTGGGTTTAATCCGATTGCTGCAGCGAATCCGGGTCTCGACGTTGCGTGGAGCAGGAACAACAGGTGGAACGGGACAGGTGAACCCCTAAAACTGTACCCAGATATATGCAAAAATATGAAACAGTGGGCTGGTTTATACCCACTAATCCAGATTATACCTCCTCATATGGATACATGTATATTTAAGTGATTTTAAACTGTGAATTGTAACACATAAAGCGGTGTCATCAGCATAGAAATAATGGTGATGGTACATGTTGTAAATCTGCACTTAGAAAAAAAACTGAATTGAGTTGACATTGAATTGAATACAAATAATAGATTTCTTTTTGGTGCCACTTTTTTAAAGCAGTATTAGTGGTTAATCACATCGGGGCTATTTTAGTCCGACACTATAGTCTGTGTGGCTAGGTAGCATAATTATGGGGTAAAAATATTGAAAATCTGTTTACAATTTACTGAGATAATCTAGATTTTGTACGAATAATTATAATTATATTTGTGATTTTAAACTGAGTTGTAACGTATAAAGCTGTGTCATCAGCATAAATGTACCTTACTGTGCGCTATGAAAAATTTAACCCTGTATCCTTAAATATTCGGTGTGTCAAACCCCCAAAACGGATTTGGTTTTTTGTGCAAAATCTGCATTTTCTCAGTAAATTTGTAGAATTTTTAATTTCTTTTTCTGTAGCTGCATACATTATGAAAAGAAAATCCCTTTAAATTGACAGAATACTTTGCTTTTTTTTTTGTTTGTTTTAAATATTGGTCTTCATAAGCAGAATATTTTGTCTCGAGGCCATCAAAATGTCTTTCTTTTAAACTGTAAATAACTTTTGGATGTGGAAAACTGACACCAAAGTACCATAATCCATAATATATCTTTTATATTTTTATAATTTTTCTGGAATCCTGATCGTCTTGAAATTGTCCTTGAAAGCTTCTGAGATTTTAAGATCTAAACATCAGATTATTGTCAAAGAAAACTGAGTCAGTTTGAAAAGTTTTTAAAGTTTCTGTGACTTTGTTTTGCATTTAAGTGATTTAAACTCTTTTGCGGGTGAAATAAAATCAGAAACTGAATCCTGGAGGAGGAGATAATCTGGTCAAAAAGGGGAGAAAATAGTTTGACTTTCGGTACAGTGTTGGGTTATGTCCTGTCCTGTTACCACGGTGACGCTGGCAGCCAATCGGCGTTCTAGATTCTCTCTTGTGCCCTCGGTTGGATTCTTCCAGTACACGACCATCAGCTCCGGTACAGAAACCAGAGCTTCCTCACCACTGCTCTATCATCAGATCCAGGACCCGGTTCACGTTCAGGTCCGAGTCCAGGCTGAAGTCGGGCTCCACGAACGGGGCCATGGGCGGAGTCAGGGGACGGAGCCCGGAGGTCAGCGTCTCCAGCCAATCGGCGGCGTCGAACGGCGTCGGGGCACGGCGCTTCCTGGACTTCCCGACGGATGGCGGCGGTGGGGAGGAGCAGATGGGAGGAGGAGGAGGAGCCGGGAGGACCTGGCTGGGGTTGATGACGGCCGGAGAAGGAGGAAGCTCCAGGAGCAGCGAGGAGCAGAGCGGCGACGGGAGGAAGGTCTCGTCTCGGTTCTGGTTCTGGTCGGCTGGAGGAAGAGGAGGAGGAACGTCTGAGGAGGATTTCTGATCAGAGACCCTCACAGAACCTGAAGGAGACCAAACACAAACATCAGAAACCAGAGAGGCTTTAAGTCCTGATCATCTTCAACCAGAAGAACCACAAGAACCAAAAGAACCAGATGAACCAGATGAATCGGTCATTTAGTCATTTTGTGTCTCATTTTTCTGTCCTTGTATGCATCTTTGGGACAGTTTTGTCTCTTGTGTCTCGTTTTTGTTGTTTTCTGTTTTGTTTCGTGTCTCTTTGAGGTCATCCTGTAGATGTTTTTCTATCTCCATGTTTCCTCTCTACTCTGCTCATCATCTAGAAAGATGTTTCTCCATACTGATGGATCTCCAACAACTTGCTCCTCTGTTTACTGTTTCTGAGCCGAGCTGCATTTATTTATTCATCCAGTAGCTTTGATTTTACTCTCAGTCTCCTGTTATCTCAATTCTGTGTCTCATTTTTGTCCTTTTGTGTCTCATTATTGTACTTTTGTGTCTTGTTTTTGTCATTTGTGTCTTCTTAGTTGTGATTCGAAGCTCGGAATTTTTTCATTTTTCATAACCTGGTTCATGCAAATGCTTTGTTTTTGGAGAATTTCCAAGAGTGACGAATCAAATGAAGTGATGTTGAAGAAACAACACGATATTAAGCTTATATTTGGACATTAACTGAAAGCTGAAATTGAGATTATGAACATTTTGGTGATGGATTTTTAAACCTAAACCCGGCTGATTATAAGAAACTCACCAACACAAGCGATCGGTTCGTCCAGAATGTCATCGATGGACTGTCGAGGGTCCATCTGTTGGGAAAGAAAAAGCAAAAACACTTGATTTTTCTCTGAGCAGGAGAAGCTGTGGGTAGTGTGTTGTTTTCGGTCGAACCTGTGCTTTCTGGATCGCCTCCTGCAGTTCCTCCTCCAAGCTGCGAACACCGGGTAAGGCCTGAGCCGGACTCGCCGTAATCTGCACCGGCAGCTCGAAGTCATGGCCAATCACGTCGCACGGCTGGCAGCAGAACACCTGAGCAGAAAGACGGAGACGTTAGCCGACAGGCGGTGACGGGAGACAGCTCACATGTTGGACAAACGCTGATGTTTTATCCACCTGCGTTAGCAACACCTCGGCCGGCGGCTCCGGCTTCCCTCTGCAGCATCCTGGATCCTGTTGCAGGAACGGATGCAGGGATCCTCCGCAGGGCTGCTGCATGATGGGAAACAGCCGTTAATGAGGGGATTGTATGGATATCAACCCTCAGATCAGAGGGTTCAAACTGATTCTAAAACAAGACAAAAGATGAAAAAAACAAGACACAAAATGACAAAAAATTTGACAAATGACGAAACAAAACAAGAAAGACAAAAAATTAGACCAAAAGGTTACAAAGCGACAAAAAATAGACAAACAACAAAGACAAGACAAAAAGCGAGAAACACAACGACCAAAACTTGGACAAACAACAGAAACGAGACAAGAAAGACACAAAACGACAAAAATTATGCTCAAAAAAATGAATAAACCAAAAACAACATAAAATGACAAAAATAAGACAAAAAACACAAGTGAGACAAAAAGGAAAGACAAAACGACAAAAGCAAGAAACAAAATGACAAAAAAGACAAAAACAGACAAAAACAAGACAAAATATTACAAAAATGAGAACAAATGACACAAAACAAAAAAAGACAAAAAATGACAAAAGTAAGAAAACAAAACAACAAAAATGTAGACAACACAAACGAGACAAAAAACACAAAACAACAAATAAAGCAAAACACAAAATGACAAAAATAAGACCTAAAACACAAGTGAGACAAAAAGGAAACACTAAAATACAGAAATGAGACAGAAAACGACAAAAACTAGACTGTTTTATTAGATCCAGTTTGGTCATTGGGGGGAGGACAAGACAAAAATGGAATTTTAGGGAAACTTCAGACTTATTTGGTATTTTAAATATTTTAAACATTCTTTTCTCCTACTTTTTATAGATTTGGTCTCGGGACAAGAACATTTTTTACACACTACTGATGCTTTAGGATTTTGGATTATTTGATGTAAAACGTCCTCCAGTTGTGGACTGACTCTTATCTCGTCTTATCTAAGGGTTGAATCTTATCTTCTCTAAGCTTTAGGAACCTGAGGCCGGTGTTCTCACCTCGCTGCCCGGCTGGGTGGATCGCTCCCTGGGCCTGGTTCTGATCCGCTCCCTCATCTCCAGCTCCACGTTCAGCTCCTGCTGCTGCTGGTCCTCCTCCGACCTCCAGGGAGTCAGACCCTGCAGGGGCGACGACGACGACATGGGCAGGCTGGGGCTGGGGGCCCCGGAGGGCGGGGCCAGGAAGACGGCGTTGGCGAGGCCGCCGCCTTCCCCCGCCAGACTCACCGAGGTCAGGATCCTGTGGGGGGCGTCGCTGAGGATCCCATTAGGAACCGCTCGGTCCTGCGGCGCGTACAGCTGCTGGTCGGGAGAGTCGGGTCCGGACCCGGAGCCGGAGCCGGAGCCGGAGCCGGAGCTGGAGCCGGGGCTCTGGCCGAGGGGCTCCGGGCCGACGCCCAGCTGGCAGAGGGGAGCGGGGGCGAGGCAGGCCGGGGGCAGCTGGAAGGGCCGGAGGCGCTGCAGTAGGGCGGGTTTGGTACCGGAGACCGGGAGGCCTCGCTTACGGAGCTGCTGACGCAACTCAGACACCTGAGAGACACAAAAAACATGAATCAGACGTTGTTTAGGACACGGGTCAGGCTCACAAATCACAGCAGTATGAGGAGAAGCTGCACATAATGGAACACTGGACAGAAACGGACGAAAACATGTCAACGATTTCATGCAGAAAACTGACAAATAACTTAAATGACTAACACTAAACTCTTGTATTATAAAACACAACAACAACAAAAAACAGACACAAAACAACAAAAACAAGACACTAAACAATAAAAATGAGACACAAAACAAAAAAAGCGAGACCCAAAACAACAAAAATGAGATACAAAACAACAGAGACACAAAATGACAAAAAGGAGACATAAAACAACAAAAACAACACACAAAAGACAAAAACAACACACAGCACAACTTAAAGTTAACTCAAAATTTGTCAAAAATGACAAAAATTACTGAAAAAAGCATCCAGAATGAAATAAACTCGCTCAAAACGACTGAAAATCTGCTCAAAATGACAGAATTTTTATCCAAAATGATCCTGAGAGTAAAACCAAAGCCACTGGATGAATAAATTACTGCAGCATGGCTCAGAAACAGTGAACAGAGGAGCACGTTGTTGGAGATACATTCAGCATGGGGAAACATCTTTCTACAGCTGTAATTATTCATATTCAAAATGGCTCAAAATGTGTCAAAAAAGACAGAAACTTGCTCAAAACTATTGAAAATTTGTCCAAAATGACCTAAAATCTGTTCAAAATGACAGAATTTTACATACGTACGAAAAAAATACCACGCTGAGTTAAATAACAATAAACCCAGAATTGTCAACAAAATCAGCAATTATTCCACTAAAGCAGAGAAAATATATCCTGTAAAATCACTAAAAAGCAGCAGATGGAGGAAAACCTTTATTCTAGTTAAATCTAACTGGATTCTGCTGTTTCATCTCACCGTTAAATCAACCAGGTTTGCAGGGAGGAGTTCTGGTTTGGATGCAGGGTTCATGTCGGGGGTTTGGTGAGTCGTGGAGGGAACGGGTTGGACGTTCAGTGGCGTCGATCCAGAAGATTTACCAGAATCACCGAGGTCTCCACTGAAAGAACAACAGCAGATTTAATGCACTTAAACCGTAAAATAAAATCTGCCAAATCTGACCAAAGCACCCCAGAAACCTCCTCACAAACAACTGGTTCTGTGTCAACAGGAACTTTATTTAATGAGGTAAAGTTTTACCTTCATACTGGGAATATTTTTAGAGTTACAGGTCCCGATTAATCACTTTTTAATGGACTTTTTCCATCATTTCTGAGGCTTAGAACTTCATCAGTCCAGCAGATAGAACCGTGACATTTAGGAGAAGAAACACATCTGAGTTCTGGTAAAAACTGACACTAAAAAAACTTTTTAAAAAAAGCTGAAAATCATCACAAAAAGAGACAAATTAAACACAAAAGAGACCAAGCTGCCAAAAAAGGGTCAACATTACCAAAAAAGGACCCAAAATCACCATAAAAAGAGGTAAATATACCACAAAAGACTCCAAATTTCCATTGAAAGATGCACAGTTCCCACAAAAAGACCCCAAATTACCACAAAATTAGGTGAATACATCACAGAAAGACACAAAATCTCAGCTTCAGAACTTCAGAAAGTTCTCGAACGTTCTAGAGTAGACCTACCGACAACTGGACAGTTGTCAGTAGGTCTACTCTAGAACTTTCTCCAGTTGTCAGTAGGTCTACTCTAGAACTTTCTCCAGTTGTCAGTAGGTCTACTCTAGAACTTTCTCCAGTTGTCAGTAGGTCTACTCTAGAACTTTCTCCAGTTGTCAGTAGGTCTACTCTAGAACTTTCTCCAGGGTACGTTCTCCTCTATGGACTTGAAGGACCTGGAACTCTGGAAATATTCCCAGTCTGAAGGTAGAACTGTGATCATTAATAAAGTTACTGGAGATGAAGAACCAGATGTTCTGACGAGGTTCTGGTTAATATACCTGGGTTACCTGGGTGCAGCAGTGACTGGTTGTTGTTGTTGTGGTTGTTCTACTCGTTGCTGCTGCTGCTGCTGCTTCTGCTGCTGGTTCTGGAGGATCTGCAGCTGGAGGATGACCTGCTGCTGCTTCAGGAGGTGGGAATAGGCCGGGTCCAGAGGCTGGCTGGGGGCAGGGCTCTTCTGTTTGGCTCCTCCCCCTGGAAGCACACGTTAAAAACACGTCAACACCAGAACCGACCCCGACCCGGTAAATAAGAGCAGAACCTGAGGTGGTACCTCCAGTCCCAGAGCCTCCTCTCTGGTCCGGAGGAATGTACTGGTGATACTTGAGCTTTCTCATCTTGGGCTTGGTGTCCCGCGGTTTCCGAGGACGGGGCAGATGGTTGAAGGTCAAGGAGGGGGTTAAAGCCGAGGGGCAGGAGGGGCTGGAGGGCCGAGCTGTCTGCAGACACACAAACACACCAGACTTTATCATACCGACCCACAATCTGGACAGGTTTTCATTTTCACAACCTCTAGAAACTCTCATCATCAGTAGTAGATGTTTCACCATCATCAGTAGATCTATACCATCATCAGTAGATGTTTCACCATCATCAGTAGAAGATGTTTCACCATCATCAGTAGATGTTTCACCATCATCAGTAGAAGATGTTTCACCATCATCAGTAGAAGATGTTTCACCATCATCAGTAGATGTTTCTCCATCATCAGTAGATGTTTCACCATCATCAGTAGATGTTCCACCATCATCAGTAGATGTTCCACCATCATCAGTAGATGTTCCACCATCATCAGTAGATGTTCCACCATCATCAGTAGATGTTTCACCATCATCAGTAGATGTTTCACCATCATCAGTAGATGTTTCTCCATCATCAGTAGATGTTTCTCCATCATCAGTAGATGTTCCACCATCATCAGTAGATGTTTCTCCATCATCAGCAGATGTTTCACCATCATCAGTAGATGTTTCTCCATCATCACTAGATGTTTCTCCATCATTCACCGTTTCTGAGCCAAGCTGCATTTATTTATTCATCCAGTAGCATTGGTTTTACTCTCAGAGTCTCTTCTGATCTCAGTTTTGTGACTCATTTTTGTCATTTTCTGTCTTGTTTTTGTCATTTTCTGTCTTGTTATTGTGATTTTGTGTCTCATTTTTGTTAATTTGTGTCTCGTTTTTGTTTTGTGTCTCATTTTTGTTGTTTTGTGTCTGGTTTTTGTTGTTTTGTGTCTCATTTTTGTTGTTTTGTGTCTGGTTTTTGTTGTTTTGTGTCTCATTTTTGTTGTTTTGTGTCTCATTTTTATTAATTTGTGTCTCATTTTTGTCGTTTTGTGGTAATTTTCATTTCCACATGCTGCTCGTTGGAAACACTGCCTGCAGTTCAACCTGAAAGCTCTCAGAATTTTTGCCTTGTGATCATTATTCACAGCCGAGTCGGTCGTAACTCCTCATTTGCGGCGAGGAGCTCAGAATTTTTACATTTTTACAGAATCTGCTTCATGCGCTTGGCTTATTTTTTGGATAATTTTTAAATGAGACATATAGAAAAAGAATTAGGCATCTGTAAACACGCCAGCCGACCTCACTTCCTTAAACTGTAACTGTAACAGCGGCGACGAATCTCCAGAGGAGGAAATGGAAATGTCACGTCGCCTCCTGCAGCATTCGCCCC